>CM038792.1:54710380-55310380 GCA_021764765.1 Vicia sativa
TACAACAGAATAAATCAATATATTAGTCCACTGTCATTAACATAATCATAGTTCAGTTCACATCTGCATTCCACACAATGATTATGCAAATATAACAATCAATGGAAATTGCAACACTGGAAACCATCCTAGCATATTACAATCCCATATGCAATGCAGACTCTATGCATGTGGTACCAAACTTAAATCAAATTCACCCACTGTTCCATTTCATTCGGAAAACAGCTTTAATCCATGATTCGCCCATAACCACTGGGTCAAGAATCTATGATTCGCCCATAACCACTGGGTCAAGAATCCAGCCTCACTACCTCTGAATCCTGGTAAGTTTATTGGCTCTGCAAGTTCAATTCCGCACAATGGGAATGAACCATAAACAATGCTTATGCATGCACCATAAAAGAATGCAACATCAATTCAACGGAATATGATCACAACATAATTCCACATAAATGCCAATACCAATCTATCACATGATAACAACATAATCATGAAATAAATTATCACAACGCATAAATATGCCAAACGCTTACCCTTCAAATAGTAAGACTATCACCAGTATATACAATAGCAACAACACATGATATCAATACAATCATGAATAAACAACAAGGAAAACAACACACAAGCATCAATCCTCGTTCAACCTGTCAGAACAATCTAAACCAATCTATCCACCATTCCTAAAACTAACATAGTTCACAAATCGGAAAAATGGCTCTTTTCAAAATAAAATCCATTAATCATAATTTTCTTCATTTTATAAAATAAAGTATTTAATTTAAGAAACAACGTCCAAAACGGCGACTAAAACGGACTTACTGTTTGAAAGTTATGAATTTTTAAAGTTTAGTATTTTTCAAAAATAAACAGTGGAACCCGATTCCTCCATATGGGGAACCGGTTCCTGTGTTCAAAAATACCATTTTTACTTACCAATACACTGGGAACCCGGGTTCTCCTACATGGGAACCGGTTCCCACGACCCACAGTGGCAGAAAACACTAGTTTTGACAGCAGAATGTTTCCAACTTATTCCATAGCATTCCCATACAAATCCAAACATCAAAAACACAATTTTTCATCCAACAAACACCAATATTATACTACATGACTCAATTCATTTATTCCCAAACATTCCATAACATCACTACGGTTTCAAATTCCTATAATTCGACACATTTAGGGATAATCCTATAAAACCTAAATTATCCAATTTTCAAGATTCCTAACATACTAATCATCCAATTGCATCCCAAAACCCATAAGGCATTATAATTGAATGAAATCATCCCTTACCTCGCGATGATTCTTCGAATTCCCGGCGTTTGGCTTTTTCCTCTTTTCTCTTCTCTTCTCCAATCTCTCACGTAGGATGACTTTTCCAAATAACCTTCTTTTTCTTTTCCTTTTTATCCTCCTTTTTATATTCCTTTTATTATTTGCCAAATAATAGAAATAAATTAGTTATTATTTATGTTCTTGCAGAAAAAACCTCTCTGATGATATTTTAGGGATTTGGAAGCTCAAGTGTCGTAACTCAAGTTCCAAGCTTATGATTGTCTTGCTTATCCCGCTGGCGGGAGCCCTATTTATATCCATCCTTTCATGGAGTCCTCCTTTCCTTTCCATAACCGCCTTGGCACATTAACTATGGCTCGAAGGCAGGAAGTCGACCGTTACAGCTTATGTTGATTCGCTCTGTAACGTCTCATAAAGACTCCTTGCACTCATCATTCTCCCAATTGGTAACGTCTCCCTCCACCCGAGCCTCTAACCCGGACGAATGATCGAGCTATACCTCGGGATCATGCCGACCTCCTGCACCAACCCCAGGAACCACGTCGGATAAGAATCTCGTCCCTGAATCCGAGATCTATCCCGGGTGCCTGCAACCCTCCTTCCGGCCATCCATCTTAGCTAAGGAATTTATGCATGATCAATTTACTAGAACCTTTTTACTTCACACACCTCTAATTCAACCTTACACCCCCCGGTCTTCCTTTTAATTCCACAATTAATTAATCCAATTAATCCAAAATATTATTAATTAAGCCTTTAATTAATTTAATAATTAAATTCCTAATTATTTAACACTTGAATTAATTTGGGGTGTCACAACCTCGCACGAATTCATTTGCTAACTGACTATTCTATTTAGGAGAGAATCGCTCTATTTCTCACATATTTAAGTCCTTCTCCATTCAAGCTTAACTTCTTATTCCCTTACTGTCATGAGCGTTGGAGTGTAAACACTACAAATCAACCCTCTCTCACTACATCAGAAGTCTTGAACCATCACAAACACTCCATGAGTTCAGCCTCTCCGATTACCACTTAGTTCCGAAGCAAAACACTTAATTTCTGTTTATAATAGCCATGGATTCTTTTAAGATGTATGCCAAATTCTCTTGGATTAGGTTTTTCTTTATATGATTTTACCCTTACCATGTGAAACAATGTAATTGTTCTTGATTGTCTATGTCATGTACCTCCCTGTAATCAATTGCATATTATCATTTTCTTTTCCGTCTATGTATTTAGGAAAATTGATTTAGATGAGAACTAAGACCTAACAAGATATTTTCACATCTGATTAATAATATTGTGAGACACTTATGATTGCTAAAAATAACGCATAACTAGCTAGTATTGTCCATCAGTTTAGTTTTACGCACTATAAAATCTTCGTTAGTTGCGAGTATATATTCCTTAAGTTCTTAGGGGGTCTCTTTAGACGAAATGAGTTATTTATCAATCAATTTATTGGGTAACAATGGTTTGTACAATAGTCATCCTTAATTACATTCACACAAATTCTCTAGGGGTCGCTTAGAGTCTATCCACCCCTTATTATACTTACAAATTATCGTGTTTGCAATAAAAAGTTGAGTCACCTTAATTTTGTACAAAGTTAATATAATTTTATAAATTTTGTCGGCATAATTATATGGATAATCCCTATAAATTTTATTCAGAGTTAATTAACAAGTTTGCTTGATTTGTATTGAATTGTCTGTAAATGAATAAAAATGTAATGGAAGCCGAATGGTACATATGTGAGTACTATTACGTGTTGAATGGTTGAGTTAAAATTCGTGGAGATAGACAAATTATATGACCATTCTATTTCTTTGGCACAGTCCCACTAAACCATTGTTCACCACCAAAAAAATCTACCACCTTTTTCATCAATTTAACCATTCACAACAACATCAATAACACAATGAATCAAGAAGCAAACAAAAACTCAAATCTCATTAACACAACAACAATCTAAAGCAAAGAGAAATCAGGACGTGAAGATGAAGAAATGGGATTACATTCAAACTGCAAAGTGCTGTTACCACGAGTGAAACCACCAAATCTCCAGTGGAATCTCACACAGTTTCGGTGAACCACACCAACTCCGACGATGCCTCATCCGCGCAAACTACTTGATTTCACCAGTATCCCTCTTTTCCTCTTTGATTCTTAATCTCGATTTATGCTTCGGTTTTAATGATGAAGAAAATAAAAGCTTGATATTTCTGGGAAAATAGAAAATGAGAGAGAAAAGTTTGTGTTTCATTGAAAATTTGAAATGAGAGAGATATTTTGCTTTGTGTTTGTTTTCATGGAGAAGGGGATAAATATTGTGTTTGATTGAAATGAGAGAGAAGTCCAACTTCTTAAGGCTAACTGAGATAAATTAAAGAAATTGTTGTTAGGTTTCAGGAGATGAAGAAGAACTTAAATGAAGAACACGGTGTACTTTCACACTTTGATTATATTAATAAATAGGAGACACATTAAGAAGGACCAAAAATAATATTTGGGGACTTAATAGTTTGTTTTTTTAAAAAAGAGACTAAAATGTTAAAAAAATTATTATAAGAGGACTAAAAGTGCATTTAAGCCTAAAATATACGTTGAAAGTAAGATTATGCTAGACAATTTATAAAAATAAACATAAAATTAATGTGTCAACGAGTTGATTTTATTGGGTTCAAAATATCTATCTCTATACCCGAATCAAATCCCATTAGGTTTGAATGGGTTGTGTTAGCCCATGATTTTCGACTCAAGTATATTCAACACGAGTGGGGATGTGAATCGTGAGATAAATACACAAGCTATGCTCAGGTAGCCAAATCATATTTTCAACACTATAATCACAAAGATTCGATGTGAAATAAATTGATTCTCGACAGAGGCAGTTGAAAAACCAGAATTCTCGATTGTAGTAGTGGTTTTGAAGCAGTTCAAGGGCCGAAGATATGTATGAGGACAAAGGTCGACGTAATCGTGTACGCGTCGAATGCTAGAAATACGACGACCATTATCGATAATTAGTGATGTAAATAGTATATAAAAAGATTTCATCTATTTGATGGGGTATCACATTTTTTCATTATTGTTCTCTATAGAATTCAATCATTTAAGTTAAAGAGATAAAGAATTTGGAGAAATGTATGAATCGTCCCACTTTTAATCTAAGCATTTTTATCGAATTTCGATCTATATGGTTGAAAATAGAATATAGACGGCCTTAGAGGACGATTGCTGACAAAGAATGAATGTTGAAGCCAATATAGTTGAAACTAATAAGACATACGAGATTAGTGAAAACCTAGTTTAATATAGTCTTAGGCTTAATTGTATTTTTTATGATGAGCCTTTGGGATTTAAAAAAGATCTATTAGCTTCAAGTAAGAGGATACAATCTCAAGATCCACTAGAAGAGTTTGATTTAGGATACTGGACAAACAAAAAATCAACATAGATAAGCGCAAAAATTGATCCAAGCATAAAAACCCGAATGATTAAGTTGGTTAAATATTTCAAGGATTTCTTTTCTTGGGGTTATGATGAAATATTGGGGCTCGATCGAGATTTTATGGAATTAAAGTTATCGATTCTCCCTACTAGGAACCCAATGAAATAAATACCGAGAAGATTTGCACTATAAGTGATGTCAAATATCAAAGAGGAAATCAAAAGGCTTCTAAGAAAAAATTCATACTAACTTTAAGGTATGTCAAAAAGCTAGAAAGTATAGTTCTATTTCTTGAAAAATGAAAGTTTGTATTAATTTCATAGATTTGAATGGCATCACTCCAAATGATGAGTACCTGATGATACATGTACCATAAATGTTAGTCAATTCAACGACAAGCTTTAAATGTTTAAGTCTTTAAGATGATTATTATGGGTATAGCCAAATTTACATTGCATAAGAAGATGTTACAAAAATGGCATTTCAATTCCCTAGGGCCTTAGGAACCTATGAATGGGTGGTAATGTCTTTTGACTTGAAGAATGCTGGTGAAGCATACCAAAGAGTAATGAATTATATGTTCCATGATTTCATTGAAACCTTTATAAAGATTTATATGTATGATATAGCTATTAAGTATTCGTCAAAAAATGGTCATTTGGACAACCTTCGACAATCATTTGAAAGGATGAGGAAATATGGACTGAAAATAAATCCATTAAAATATGCTCTAGGTGTTCATGCAGAGACTTTCTAGGCTTTGTGGTTCATAAAAAGGCATAAAAATAAACTAAAACAATACAAAAGCTATACTCGATACAAAACCTCCATCAAACAAAAATCAACTTCAATATTTGTTGGAAAAATCAATATTTTGAGGAGGTACATCTCGAATTTGAGTGCCAAAACAAAAGTATTTTCGCCACTATTACGTTTAAATAAAGAAGAAGGATTCAAGTAGGGCCACCAGGACTTTCTTCTTCTGCCTGAAAAGCTTTAGTTTCATATTTTTAATTAGATTTAAGAGCAAGAGACTTACCTTTCTTCTAGGGCTCATCTTCTTCTAGTTCTATCTCATGACTTCTCAGAGAACTAATTAGTTTCTCAAGAGATATTTTGTTCAGATCTTTGGCTAGCATTAAGGTTGTGACCATAGGTCTCCACTTCTTGTGTAAGCCATCAATTGGATGTGCATAGCCATCAGTTACCATGTCCTTGAGATCAGAGTCTTAACCCAAAAAGAAACTTTCAATTATGTCTTTCCAGTAATCAAAGTTTTCACCATCAAAGATTGGAGGTCTGGCGATGATTTTGTATTTCTCATCATAGTTGTTGTTTTGAACTGGTTCTACCATAGTGTTTTTCTTTCTAGGATCTTTTTCTGACAATGTTAAGTGTTAGCACCCAAAACCAGACACTCAGATGCCAATTGAAGAAATAAAACACAAGAAAGGGAGTTTGAATTGGGGTTTTCAAAAATTAAAGCAATAAAACATGTTCGGTTATCCTGGTTAAATTTGAAATCAAAGCTACTCTAGTCCATCCGCCAAGGTGATTTCGCTTCTCTTAATCGAGGTCTTAATTCACTAATAAAAAATTATTACAAATCACGAAGACAACTGTCAATATCTTCTTGAGATCAAACCACAACTTGGTTTCTCAAGGAAATATAAATCTAAACAATTATACTATGTGTTTGAATTTTCTTCTAAGTTATATCACAATTTTGATGTTTACACAAATTTTAGCACAAATAATGTTTTTAACAGATAGAAATATATGAGAGATTTTTTAGCGACTGTTCGTATGCGTGCGTAATTCTTCATATTTCATAGGCCTCTTTATATAGAGTAGATTTTAAGAAACTGTTGGAGGCATATAAAATTATTTTTGGAAGGTTGTTGATTTAAGATATAATGAAATTTCCAAAAATATAGATTTTGTTCCCAGTAATAATGTTTTCAACCGTTACTTTATAAATGCCATTAATGTGATGTCAGATCTGCATCGTCTTAGAATATCTTGGACTAGGCTGCTTGTACTTAGAACCTTATATATAATAAATACTTTGAAGCTTCTTTGATCTTTCAGAACTTTATATATAAGAGTGGAACTTGTATCTTGGTGCTCCAGAAGTTAACATCATAACTTCTTTTACTGGCGTGTTACTAGAATTTGCTTCTGATTTTCTCATACGTAACACCCCTTACTAATCCCCAAACAAATATAGCATATATAAGAGTAAAATAGCATACATACATAGGGTGTCACATGTCGTTTTCCACATAAATAGAAAACCAATTAAACAACTTCAACATGCACCTGGTCATAATCATAACACATATTTAAACTTCATGTTTCATCATATTATGTATATCAAAATGGAATAATTATTTTCCTAAATATAAATAATAATTATATCCTATACTATAATCATAAACCAATATAGTACAAATTCATCACATAGTCTAGTCATATGACTCCAAACATCGGCACCAAGGCCACACCACATGTTATCTCAACATACAAATCAAATCAAATGAGAGTATATAACAATATCTCATAACAAACATGAATTCAAATAAACCTTGTGTTACATGACCATAGCAATGACTCACTACCTAAGTAAAACAGATAAAAACGAGCTAAAACTCCTCAACTAGTCTCGTGCGAAGCACCACTATCCTCAGGACCTACATGATGTTACATAGAACATCACATACAACATAAGAGTGAGAATTCACATAATTATGAATATATATATATATATATAATATAAACAATGTACCTAACACACATACATTCAAGAATTCATCACATTTCATATAATTGTCTATGCAACATTGTATTACTACTTCAAATACCCATACAATCATATTGATTCTTTCAAGTATACCAACATACAACATTACCAATTATCACGAATCACATCACTTTAATCACATACATTACACATTCCAAGCAATACATCACATAACAAAAAATGTGACTCCAACGCAATACAATGTGACTCATGCATGTGGTACCATCGTAAACATCAAGCTCACCTCGTTTTCAGTTCAATATTTAGAATTAGAGTCATGCTTCTAATTCGGACAAGACCAAAGCCCATCAATATGAACATATAGTTCACCGATTCTGTTTCCACACAAGGATCAAAGCAACCAATGTGAACATATAGTTCACAGCTTCTATTTCCACACAAGAATCAAAGCAACCAACCGGAGTACAATCTCCCCATGAATGCATGTGCAACACAACTCAATCACATACAAATTAAGATTATCATTGAACCTTAATCATACCGCATCTCAAAATAATCCATCAAAATGAATTATCCACCATTGCACAAAACACACATATATCATTATCTCAACACGATCATTTAGCATTCATCATCATCACATATCCACAAATAACATAGAGCACACGTGAATGACGTTTTTTTAGTCTATTTGCATATTTGTAATTTGCTTTTCATTTAATATTTTCGTGCTTGTACTTTATTTGTATTTAAATTGTGTTGTAATTGCCTTGGCAATTATGTTCTTATACCTGTAAGAAACCTCTTTGTTCAATAAAATAAGAGTGTTTGGATCCATGATATTGTTTTTTTAGCTTAGCAAATTTCTACTTTGTTGTTTCATTAGACGTGGCTTGAATCACAAGTTAGAGCTCTTAAATCTAGATTTTGAGTTATTTGATTTGAATCAAGTGTTTAGCATGATTCAAATCAGAAGCCTTGTGAAAATTGTAAATTTCCACTAAACAATTTGATTCCAAACACAAAATTAACATGATTCGAATCGCAATGTCATGTGATTCTAATCAAGTGAAAATCCTGATTTTAATCGAATTTCTCCATGAAGCCACATTTGGGCTCTGCTCAAATTGATTTGAATCAAAGTTTCTTCTTGATTCGGATCAAAGCTTCACAAGACCCATTTTGCATCCTTGATTTAAATAGTTATTTTTTTGTGTGTGCAAGTAATAGGTGTGAAAATGTGGATTAAAAACATTGAGACAAATATGTAAAATTTGTCTTCTCTCCTTAGTGTATTTTTACCCATTACCATGAATCTTTCTCTTCTTCTATAAAACAACATGTTGAATGTAATCAATGTCAAATTTACTTATTTTTGTTTCATCTTTTTAATGTGCAATTTTTTGTTGTTTTGAGTGAATTAGAGAGAGTGAGTTGATTATTCTTATTGTGTTGTTCATGATTAATCAAACTTAGTATAACAATCAAGAATCGAGACTCATTTATTCAGAAATTTGAGAGAACCTTGTGTCTGTGTTCTTCATTCACATTTATCTAATCACTTAACAAACACCTTGTGTTTTAGAGTGTTTGTGAGATAGTCTAGCACTGTTCATCATCTTCATCCATAGTCATTGTTCCTTTGTTGTGGACCTTCATCTATAAATATTGAGTGTTGATGGAGACTAGTGGTACATTATGGGATCTACTGTTTTGTGTGAAGTTTTTGATTTGTAAGAGGTGAAAATATCATTTCTTGAATACAATTTGGTTTTTGTTGTTATCCATCATAAAGAGAGTTTCACTATACTCCAAGAAGACTTTGGAGAGATCAAGTATCAATTAGTTGTAAGACAGATGTGGATATTATCAATCTTTGGTTCAGTTGGAGAAAGATTGCTCACGATTAAAGTTGGGAGTTGTCTAATCAACGCTTAGCTAATGGCAACAACTCTGACAAGAAATCAGTGGGATCAGGTGGATTGCCACATAAGAATACTTGAAGCAGGTAATTATGGATACCAAGGTTATTGGATCAATATATTTTAGAGATCTTTTTTTTGTTAGTAGTTTGAGTGTTTGTGTCAATGAAGGGAATTATCATTTAGTAGTTCGTTGTAACCAAAATGCCTGTATCAAACTTATCAAAATAGTGGAAGATCGCAATTATTTTCCAATGGTTATTAACACCACTATATATTGGAATGGGCAAAGCGAGGACGCTCGAACCACTATATATCTATGTATATATTTTCTTCTTTCATTATCTCTTTTTGTTTTCTAGTAATCATTAATTCATTGCATTAGTGCATTATTGCATTCATTGCGGGCTATATAGGTTAGACCGTGCTTATAAAGATTTAATGCATAAGCTTAGACATGTGGTGTATCAATCTTATTGAATTATCATGAATCCAATTATATTTTGATAGAACATATATGTAAATATTTTTAAATCGCTTTGTTTAAATCGACTTTGGTTGTCTTTTGATTTACCCACATTTGAAGCAATCAAGTACTTAATAACATCATGTATCGTTTCATTTTGTTTAGATCTTTGAGAGACTTCAATTGTTTTTGTATTTTTCTTTCACTTTTTCTTAAAATCTTTTTCTTTGGTATATGGGTCCTAAATTGTTTCAAAGCTTTCTTGGTTTTAATAATTGGACGTTATCTCACTATCTCTAGATGACACCCAAAAAAGACTGATTATGTGTAATTTGTTTTGTGTATGTATAGAGAGAGGATGAAGATGATGAGCAATGCTTTGTATATTGGTGGTTTCGTATGTGAGAAATGATGCATGAATGACTATTTATATGCGTGAGGATGTACATGAGAAAACAAAAGAAATAGGTTTGAAAAATTATAATATTTGACATTTTGATTAGTGGAAGCTGACCCATTCGAAGAGGGAGTCACTCCTAAAAGCAAGGCAGTCGACCCTTACATTATAGGAGTCGACTCCTTTTAGACAAATAGTAGTTTTTGAAATATAGCTTCAGTACGAGTCGATACACACACACACGTAGGTGTCGACTCCTTTGTGTTATACACTGACTCCAGATACGTGGTAGTTGACTCTTTCTTAACAAAGAAATAATTTTTAAAAACACTTTCAATGGGAGTCGATCCATACCTCGAGGTAGTCGACTCCTTTGTGCAGTGTATCAACTCCAAGACCCTGGGAGTCAACTGCTTTGGATCACATATTTTCTTTTCAAATTTTCTTTTAGTGGGTGTCGACTCCTAACACGAACGAGTCGACTTCAAACATGATTGTTTTTTTTACAAAAATGCATATTTTTGAAGTTTTTAACATGTCCAAATGCTTATGACTTGATCACTAAGTGTCCTAAGATGAAAATGCAACACCAAAACATAGAGAGATATTGTCCAATATACAAATACTACATATTACCAAATTTTGATATCATTCAAAACATCTAAGATAGGATATTGCAATCACAAAAATATTCGTCGGGCTTGTTCCAAGAAACTACATCTGACCTCTCTGAGCACTCCAAGTGGACCCTAAATTTATATCGCTAGGTTCAAATTATTGGTTTTGCGGTAAACCTGGATGAAATTGTCATCACATTCATTTTCTACTCGATTTAGCACCTTCTGTTTTTGCTTCAGTCAAAACATGAGGGGGCATAAGGACCTATGTGCGATTTTCCTCTCCAATGTCATCTGAATAGAGAATTATTTCATGATGGAATAAGAGAAAACATTTGCTAATAAGAGCGACTATGAATAAGCTTGAGTACCAATGTACCAATGATTGTGAAAAGTTTTTTCAATATTGAACTCTCCCTATTTATAAGCAAAGATGATCGAACGATTCTGATCACCAATGAAAAAGAGTTACAAAATCAACAAGTGAATCTCTCATTTGGAATACACACAAACTCGAGTGTAGTATAACCAACTTCATGCTGTAATTAGTCACCCTAACCTACATGTCAGAAGGAAGCAATGAAACATTTCAATGATGAAAGTGCATTTAATGCGCTTGCTCCCCACTAGTTTTCCAAATAACTTCTAACGTTTTAGTTCTAGCTCAAATTAGACGACATCTTGAAGGTTGTTGAAGCGGTAAAGCGACAAGCAAAGAGTTTGATATTTATTTTTACCGGGTGATATATACCGGTAACTTTATATCGTATCGTGTCCAAAGAATTGGTTATTGATTCGTCATTCGACAATTCTACCGTTAATGAGTTTGCGATTAAATGAGTTGAAAATAAAAAGACAAAAAGTAAATGAACAAAAAGTATAAAGGATAGAAAGCTTGTCCAAAACAAATGCACACTACCCGTCACTGACTTAAATCTACCGTCCAGTTATACTCAGCCTACGATACTCGTCCGTGTCATCACATACCTCTCACAATCTAAGGTATTTCTAACCTAAATCGAGAAATCAATTGCGTCACCTCCATATCCATCTCTAGCATACTTCACCAACACAGAGGCATTAAGATCAGATACTCTAAGTAAATGTCAGCTCTAAACCCATTTCTAGCATTCAGAAACTATCATATAATCATCCTAGGTAAGAATCTAAGCGATCTATCTATAGCAAAGCTCAAACCCCTAACATAGAGTAAAAACCTAAGACAATCACCAACACAGATTTGTAAAGCAAACTTTATACAACATCAAGGGCGAAAAATATACATGTGTTCAAGGTAAATATACATACATAACCAACAAAATAGAGAAATACAAAGAGAAGAGAGGAGATACACTACTTATTTACACTGGTTTGTCAAAGCCTATCGAAGAGAAATCCACCTCCAATCATCCATTGCAAGACCTATGTATTGTTTTCTAAGCTAATCTATCAAAAAACTATATGAGTGATGGAATTGGGAGACAAAAATCACACCCCAAAACCATAAAACCTCCAAATGGAGTGAAAATGAAATATAAAGAAAATGTTGTTTCCGCAGCGTCGCCCGACGACCTAAAAGCGTCGCCCGACGACGACCTTATTAACTTGTCTCAAATTAAGCCACGTCCTCAACCTGACATAAATATCTATCGTCGCCCGACGACGGTTAGCTTCGCCCGGCGAAATCTCTTTTCCTCGCCCAGCGACCTAGCAGCGAAGCTAGGCAGAGCGAAATCCCAAAATTGATCCTCTTCCTCTCGCCCCAACGTCGCCCGACGACGCAGACGCGATGGCCCTCGCCTGGCCATTGCCTGGCGAAATAACTCAGTCCAACAACTTTTGTTGCTTTTCCTGCATAACTTCCAATGGCTTCCATCTTTTAGCCTTATTCCTTTATTGATCAACAATGCATCTTGGAGCTCCATTTGGACTTTATTCTCAATGCTCCAATGATGCCACAAATGCCTACAAAATATATACAAAACTAATCAAACGGTATAATATGTACAAAAAACGCAATAAAACGTATTTAAAACAAAAAGCGGGATTATTCAACCGATATTAACAAACAAGAACGGATAAGTGCCACAAAACATATACAAAATAACTACATTTTAGCACTTATCAAAGGCCTTCTGCATTTGATGAAGACTTTCCCGATTCCCTTGGTCCTCGGGAAAGCCTTATGAGAAACTATTTTGGGTCGACCAAAGGTCCAAAATAACTAAGGCCCAAAGTAGTTCAAATCCACTCCATATGACTCAAGGTATAAAAGTCAGGTCACACAAAATACAAGATATACTTTATGATCTCCACTTTTCATTTCACTTATATTTAATTTGGACTGACTTGAGCGTTAAAGTGTCAACCTTGTAAGTCCGTCTGATCCACCTTGTCAAAGATCAACTGGATCCACCTTATCAAAGATCAACACTATTGATTTTAGATTTCACACCAATAGATGGCACCAAATGAAATATATATATATATATATATATATATATATATATATATATATATATATATATATATATATATATATATATATATATATAAAGTGAGATTAAATCCAATTTATAAACACAAACAACTAAGCAAAGTCAAACAACATGTTCATTTCTAGATAATTCCTAACGGTTTTGCTCATAAAATTGGTTTATCAGTTTTGTTCTTACTCTCCAAATTACACATATCTTTTTCTCCAAGTACACTTGAAAGGAAAAAAAAAGTGAAACACTGTCTTAACTTTTCCTCCTCTATAGTATGTCAAACTGTCCACTGTATCCTTTATGTTTCCTTTATTTAGAGAGAAATCAGAGGTAGCTAGTAGAAGATAGGTAACAACTAGCCTCACTGTAGTAGCAGAATTAGAATTTAGACTATTCCCAGGTTGTCTCTCTATTAATGTTCCATACAAATGCTACATATTCATTATGTTGGATTAAATTCTTATACATATAACACAAACTATCATTCATTCAATCAGTATTTTACAAAGTGTTTTCATTTTCATTTTCATTTTCTAGTAAAAAAATTTAAAGACTGTTTTAACTTCAATGCATGGACGTTACAGTGAAAAAAAACATACTACATTTATTTCTCCTGCATGCATTACTTTCTCCTCAATGAGTGTCAGCTTTTTCATGTTTGGTCCATTAATCAAAAAGCACATGGTGATGTTTGGTTACTTTGCTGAACCCACCAAGTTGGTTTCTGATAATTTAATGTGAAGGTCTCTAAGCTAGGCTCTCATGCGTAAGACACTCTAAGGTACAGAATGTTGCTCCAATTATGCTTTTCATTGTCCAATTATGTTCAAATATTGGTTGGTTGGGAGTATGTACATATATAAATGATTTATTAATATAGGCCTAGCTAATTAACCATATTTAAGATGACAAACTTTTATCATGTTTTTGAGAAAATTGAAGTGTATGTTATTATGAAATAATTTTTTATTGAAATTTATAAATTTTTTAATGTTTAGTTTTAATAAAAAATATTAAATTTTTTAGAAGTGTTTGAATGAGATCATTCTAGTGACATTGCATAATAACCTATAAATATATTTTGTAGTTTTATAAAATTAGTTACAAAACATATATTGAAATGCTTCTACCACACTGTTAATCCAAACACGTGCTTAATTAGTAGTTCCAATCGAATTTAAATTTGATTTTAAAATTAATCCAAGTTATTTTTTTTATCTTTCATGTAATTTCTCTTTACAATTAAGCTCGAAATCCAATTCATAACCAAAAAAGTCTTGAATGTAGTACTCCATAAACTATCATAGGTCAATTTGAATTGAAGTCAATTAATGATGTTTAGTAAATTTTCTGACCAAATTGTGATGTATCATGGTCTCTATCTGCATATCCTAGGTACCATAGTTAATGTCCCACACTATTCCCTTAATATCTCACTCTTTTTTCTAAATTCAACCCTTTATATATTTTTTCACAAATATCACCACACAATTCCTTTTGCTTTGTCTTCCCCTTTCTCTGTCTCAAATTCTTCTCTATCTTCTTCATCTTCCCTCTTTACCTTATTTGTTTTGTGTTGTTATCATTCCACCAAACTACTATAAAGATTGGTACAATGAGATTATCCAAGTTGATATTGATAGTTCTTTTGTGCCTTTTGTTCTCTTCTTTTGTTGGTTCCAACATGATTGTAAGAAAAACCATGCTTGTTAGAAAGTTGTTTGAAGGGGAAAAGAAGTTCGAGAAGACAAGTGATCATGAACTTCATGTTCACAAGTGCAACACCAACAAGAGATACAAATTTGGTCAATACTTGCCATGCAATAAGAAGAACACTCACTTAGATGACAAGAGAATTGTTCCTACAGGTCCAAATCCATTACACAATAGGTAGAAGCATGAATACTATTTGGCTTTATTTGTAAAAGGAAGCCATTCATATGATCATTTTTACCCCTTGTGTCCATGTAGTTAGTTTATGTCTCTTTGTTTTAATGTAGTATTCAATTCAAACTTTTTCCCCTTCATAATTGATTCTCTCTCTTTTTTTCTTTTCTTTTTTTATAAATTATGTTACTTGTTATATTTCATTGACAATAGTTTTGATGTATCTAAGTTTTTATATTATCAATATAATCATTAATCATTAATTATTTGAGTCTTAAACTTCGTTAGACAAATTCCTTATCATCTAAAATTGAAATGTGTCTGATTTCATTTTCTCCATACAATCTACAATTACATTGTTACACATTAATGGAAAACTAAGCCCCTTAATATAATTGAGTATGTTTAAGTTAAATTAGAGTAAATTGATTATAGGACATATTTGTTTTATCTTTACAAATAAAAAATTTAATTTGTATTTTTAAAAATATTTTATATAAAATATAATTTAAAAATAATAATAGTTATTTATATTTATATTTTTCAACTTAATCATATGGGAAAAGCATCTAGATGTGATAAAGAACTGCAAGGGAGGTTAAAGATATTATAGTTGGTGAAATTCTTTTTTTCGAGGACCTTTAATTAAGGGTAGCTTCTTTATCTATTAGAATTGGTGGATGGAGTTTGTACTCGACAATAAAAATTGTCTGATACGCTTTTGAGGCTTCTTAGACTAAGCTTGCAATTTATAAGATTGTATATTAAGAGATAATTATGAACCTTAATTTCAACAAAGTTTTATATGGTCTTAGAGCTGTAATTTCATATTTTGATCTTAGCGGTTTTACTAAAATGACATTGTCCTCAAAAAGCACAACATGATTTGATGGGTGTTGTTTTTAATAAAAGTGTTCAAAACATATTTGGATGTAAATTTGACTCAACCACAAGACATAAATAAGTTTTGATTGTTTGCAAGTAGCACCTGCTCAAGATTTTGTCTTTCCCATCCCTATTGATGGTCTAAGCAAATATATGTCTTTGATAAAGTATTGTATCCTCCTTAATTATTACATTATGATTACTTTATTTACTATTGATGAGGTTTGTCATGTTTGCCGCAATGTATGGTTAGAGAACAAACCTTTAATTGTAAGAAGCTTTCGTGACTTCAATATTTACATGATCTTGTTAAGGATGTCTGATGTCATAAATTTAGGTGTGTCGAAATATCTGTGAAGAAAGAGACACATGTGAATTTCTTGATTGGCCCATTGGAAAAGACATTGACACTTAGACCATCACATATTCGGGTGTATAGGTGGGTAAAAGGAAAATAGGCATGTGTAAACTTGATTGCGGTTTTACCGCTGTGGAACTGTAGACTAGATGTTTTATGGTGGAAAAATTGGCTCTTAAATATGCTTCAAAAAAATTGACCAAGCATGAGAAAGTGTGTTCCAACAATCAACGTTTTTCATACTATTTGTCTTTGACACTTTTATTTTTTAGCACCTTAAGTAGTGAGTGTGAAATCTCATGCATATTGAAATTATGGTATTGTTGTTGCGGTAGAGCGACAAGCAAAGAGTTCGTATTTATTTTTATCGGGTGATATATATATCGGTTAGGTTATATCGTATCGTGTCCACAGAGATTGGTTATTGATTCGTCATTCGAAAATTCTACCGTTAATGAGTTTGAGATTAAAAGAGTTGGAAATAAAAGACAAAAAGTAAATGAATAAAAAGTAAGAAGGATAGACAGCTTGTCCGGAACGAATGTAAACTACCCGTCACAAACTTAAATCTACCACCCATGTCATACTCGGCCTACGATACTCGTCCGTCTCATCACATACCTCTCACAACCTAAGCTATTTCTAACCCAAATTAAGAATACTCCCGAATCATCTCAATATCCATTTCTGGCCTATCTCAACAACACAGAAGTCAACTGCGTCACCTCCATACCCATCTCTAGCTTACTTCACCAACGCAGAGGCATTAAGATTAGATACTCTATAGTGAATGTCAGATCTAAACCCATTTATAGCATTCAGAAACTAACAGATAATCATCCTAGGTAAGAATCTAAGCAATCTATCTCTAGTAAAGCTCAAATCTCTAACATAAAGTAAAAACTCAAGACAATCACCAACACAGATTCGTAAAGAAAACTTTATACAACGTCAAGGGAGACAAATATACATGAGTTAAAGTAGATATACATACAAAACCCAACAAAAGAGATTACAAAGAGAAGAGAAGAAGAGGAACCAAACATTTCTTGGTTTGTCAACACCAATCGACGAGAGATTCGACTCCAGATCATCCAAATGCAAGCTCCAATGTTGTTTTCCAAGCAAATCTATCAAAAAATGATGTTGATGGTGTTGGGACTCAAAAATACCCAACCCATAACCTAAAAATGTGTTTTTAGCCCCTCTTAAAGAATTCTGAAGTCGCAGGGCGCGCTAAGCGCGGTATTCGCGCTAAGCGCGGTCTATGATGTTCAGCATCTTGTTTTTGCCATATCTTGAGAACCGTAACTCGGAATTGCGCCCGGTTTGAAGCGTTGGAAAGCTTATTAAATTTCCTATCTAACCATGAAAAAATATCAATCAAATTGATGATTTTTATTCTTTGATTTTGAGCTTTATTCGTTGATGAGTTGCTCAAATCGCGCGTTTGAAGCCGTGTCTTCGACACTTTATTACTCAATGCTTCAATTATGAATCAATACCTATAAAAGAGATGAAAAACTATCAAATGATACAATATTTATACAAAAACTCAATTATTCTATTATGTACACATTTATACCAAAAGCGGGGGATTTATTTGAAGAATATCAACAAAAGAACAGATAAGTGCCACAAAACATATATACAAAATAACTAAAGTCAAATAAACCTAAAGAAACAAAAGATGATAATTAAATAATCACGAATCAACAAGTTTTTAAAACGGAAAACAAATGTATGGTTCAAACGAAAACGTACACGACGAATACAAACTTACCACCATCCTACAACAATAACATATAAACGAAACAAATCCTAAGTACAAAAATCATGCAAAACATTCTAAAACAAAACAAGCTCAATCATGAATCACACCTAGCAAAAATTCATCGGTTGATGAAGAACACACAAAGGTGAGGGATATAAAACACTCCTCCACAATCTTGCAAACAATAGACTAAATTATGAATTCATCCAAAAACGTATTGAAAATACAAATGTAAGAATCACAAGGGCTTTTCAAGGTTGTAATGTGGCTTGGTTAACAAACAAGTGATAAGTCCTAAGGCTAATCGAGACAAAAACTTGCCGAAACCTAAGGGAGTGATCAACTCACAAAGTTCCAAACAATACAATTTCAATCAAACTTCTTCATCACAAATTTCACACCAAACACACCTCACTTATTAACATAACATTATTCCTACTCTTTTTGTTTTTCATTTTCAAAGCTTTTCTCTTTTTTCTTTCTTTTTGTAATCTTTTTCTTTTTCTCTTAACCTCATACCAACCACAATTTAAGTACATAAATATTTCTCTCCCCAACTTGAATTCAACCAACATCATTACATGAATACTCCCTACTTTCTAAGGCAAGGTAAAAATTCATACAACAACATGTAGTTGAGGGTTCAAGAAACAAAGAAATCAACATCCATAGACAAACATCAAGTTCAAATAAACATGGATATTGATAAAAGCTCAAAGGGGGTAACAAATGTTCACACGCTCACAAGGTGAATTGAATATTTGGCCAAGGTAGTTATGCTCAAAATCAAACAAAATACCTTGATCATTTTCTTGCAATCATACAATCAACACAAAATAAAAGATTAAGTATAATAAAATCTAGTTAAAACAAGAATGTGGACTCTCATATGTAAACAATGGAAAGCTTCCTCACATTTATGGGTAAAAAGAGGACTAAAGTGATTCAATTCATGAGCAAGTAATGCAAAAAGAATGAATGGCATGGTAATTGTAAAAATGATAAATTTCCTAAACATGTTATGCTATAAAAAGCGATAAACGAGTACCTGACGTGTACCAACTTTGAAACTATCATTACCATACATCCGTGAGTTGAAACGATCAAACTCGGAAAATCACCTCAAAAGTCTTCAAGTTACCGGACCAAAATTTGAGACCAAACAACAACAAAAGAATTAGAAAAACAAAATTTATAATATTTACAACAAACAAATCTCCTCAAGCTAAACACAACAAGCTTGCGGAAAAACAACAAATTACATAACAAAACAAAAGCAAATAACGATACAAAAACTTGGTGAAATGAATTAACAAGTCGAAAAGTGAAGATTTGAAATTAAGAGCAAGTCCTATTTCAACTTGTTAAAACAAAAGCCACCAAACAACATAAACAAACATAAACAAAAACAAACAAAAACAAGTTTGTTTTACGTCGTAAGCTCGACGCCTTTCTTGTGTGAGCACTAGTAACCTCCTCTCATCATGCCATGGTATTTCTACACCGCGCAAACCAAAAGAAAGTGTCCTAACAACCACACAACAAACGTTACGAGTACGAGACAATTCACAACATCACATGAAAACTAAGAAAATCACAAATATGTACAAGTATGGAAAGTAAACACATAACATGTACAAGTAATAATATACAAGTTCATATACAAAGTCTATACAACATTTACATTAATTACAAAACTCAAAAACAACTGAATTATCGCAATACAGAAACAATAAAATCAATCCCCGACAACAGCGCCATTTTGTTGCAGCGGTATAGCGACAAGCAAAGAGTTGATATTTATTTTTACCGGGTGATATATACTGGTTAGGTTATATCGTATCGTGTCCACAGAGATTGGTTATTGATTCGCCATTCGAAAATTCTACCGTTAATGAGTTTGAGATTAAAAGAGTTGAAAATAAAAGACAAAAAGTAAATGAACAAAAAGTAAGAAGGATAGACAGCTTGTCCGGAACGAATGTAAACTACCCGTCACAGACTTAAATCTACCACCCATGTCATACTCGGCCTACGATACTCGTCCGTGTCATCACATACCTCTCACAACCTAAGCTATTTCTAACCCAAATTAAGAATACTCCCGAATCATCTCAATATCCATTTCTGGCCTATCTCAACAACACAGAAGTCAACTGCGTCACCTCCATACCCATCTCTAGCTTACTTCACCAACGCAGAGGCATTAAGATTAGATACTCTATAGTGAATGTCAGATCTAAACCCATTTATAGCATTCAGAAACTAACAGATAATCATCCTAGGTAAGAATCTAAGCAATCTATCTCTAGTAAAGCTCAAATCTCTAACATAAAGTAAAAACTCAAGACAATCACCAACACAGATTCGTAAAGAAAACTTTATACAACGTCAAGGGAGACAAATATACATGAGTTAAAGTAGATATACATACAAAACCCAACAAAAGAGATTACAAAGAGAAGAGAAGAAGAGGAACCAAACATTTCTTGGTTTGTCAACACCAATCGACGAGAGATTCGACTCCAGATCATCCAAATGCAAGCTCCAATGTTGTTTTCCAAGCAAATCTATCAAAAAATGATGTTGATGGTGTTGGGACTCAAAAATACCCAACCCATAACCTAAAAATGTGTTTTTAGCCCCTTTTAAAGAATTCTGAAGTCGCAGGGCGCGCTAAGCGCGGTCTGTGATGTTCAGCATCTTGTTTTTTGCCATATCTTGAGAATCGTAACTCGGAATTGCATCCGGTTTGAAGCGTTGGAAATATTATTAAATTTTCTATCTAACCATTAAAAAATATCAATCAAATTGATGATTTTTATTCTTTGATTTTGAGCTTTATTCGTTGATGATTTGCTCAAATCGCGCGTTTGAAGTCATGTCTTCGACACTTTATTATTTAATGCTCCAATTATGAATCAATACTTATAAAAGAGACAAAAAAACTATCAAATGATACAATATTTACACAAAAACTCAATTATTCTATTATGTACACATTTGTACCAAAAGAGGGGGATTTATTCGAAGAATATCAACAAAAGAACAGATAAGTGCCACAAAACATATATACAAAATAACTAAATTTTGGTACTTATCAGGTATGCAGATATCAGTTGTCCTATGAGATGTCGAGACACTGATATCTGGTTGAAGTTGAAACATAATGAATAATATAAGTTAGTGGAGAAAGTAAAGGAACACGTAGAATTGTTTACCCAATTCGGTGCAATATCACCTACATCTGGAGGCTACTAAGTCAAGAAGGAAATCTACTAGATAATATCAATTCAAAGATAAACTCACCCGTTTACAACTTATCACTTAGTCACTACCCATGCTATACTTCTACCTAGGAACTCTTAGATATGAGATCCCTTCTCCTCTATCATAAACAGTGACAATAACAACTCTAAATGAAGTTAAAATAATTTTAGAAGACATACTTCAAAGACACACAATCAACTACCGCTTAAAAGCTTATGAGAAATTGACAATAGTTACAACTCAACTAACAGTCCAACTCTAGTATTAAACAATACAAGAGTGACTCACAATTTACACAATCCAACTTTACTATAGAGTGGATCACAAGACCAGTGGAACACAAATCCTAAGTTTAGATAAAAGATACAAAATGTTTCATGCATACATTAGGTTTGAACCTTCTATTTATAACAACTGGATGGATTGGGTTTCAAAACCGCATGCTGGTCTGTAGTAAATAAGGCTGCAAATATATCTCCGAAAACTTAGGATATCAATAATTAGTTTCCTAATTTATCTCCATAATTAGAAACTAACACAACTCCTTGATTTTAGCTTGAATCTCTTATTCCTTAATCTGAATGTCACATCGGATAGCATAATATTTCCAAAATATTATATATTTGTAACTAACCAAACTAATTCAATTTTTCAGCGGCACACATGCGCGATGTCGAATGATTCCGCATAGAACATCTTTATTCAACATGTTTTTTATGATGATAAAATCTCTTAGTTTAGCATCTTTAATTTCTTAATCTTGAACAACACACATAATTATCTAATATTCCCAGAATATTCAAGATCTGTAACACATCAAGAGAAACTACAAGCTCTGGCCATAATAGCCAATATATTGAATGATCAAAATAAGACATTATATTCAAAAATATTTCTATGAAGGTTAAAGCATCCTATTTAACACGTGGTTGTCTAATTTGTTTTACTAAAATTAATGCTAACTATAAACTAGAGAATTAACACATATCAATGATGTGTCACTTAAAACAATGAATATAACTTTTAAAAAGATGGATTTTTTCATCCAAAAAGGAATAGCATAGCAGCTTCTTGCGCGTTTTTCTATTATATATATATATATATATATATATATATATATATATATATATATATATATATATATATATATATATATATATATATATATATATATATATATATATATATATATATATATATATATATCAAATTACACAAGAGTTACACCTTGAGTTACACTTGCTCAAAAACGACACTTCGGTTTAATATTTTTTAAAATTAACCGTTGGATTGAAACATACCATCATATAGATCATACCTATAAAGATTGAGATTAATCTATAATGATTTACTATGTCAGTGAACTACATCAAAATTAACGTTATATGAGAGTCTATTTTGACGTTAACTTTTGGATAACTTGATTGTATAGTAAATCATTATAGATTAATCTCAAACTTTATAGGTATGATCTATATGATAGTATATTTTAATCCAACGGTTGATTTTAAAATATTAATCAAGTGACGTTTTGAGCGAGAGTAACTCAAAATGTAACTCTTGGTAATTTGATCCTCCATATATATATATATATATATATATATATATATATATATATATATATATATATATATATATATATATATATATATATATATATATATATATATGATGAGTTTCTTAAAAAAATAGTTAAAATAGTTTTAAATTTATATATTTTTAATAAAAAAATTATATCAAATTAAAAGTAGATACTATACCTCTAGTCGTTTTTTAAAATATACGAAATTGGCTTTTTCTATTTAAACAAAAGCGGATATTAAAGATGTTTCTAAGTAAAAATTTGGACACATCACAATTGTACGTCTCACTATTGACTTGTGCATTTATAACGTACTATGGTGCATATGTCATTTTGTTTGAGTGATTGATTATGGGAGGATTAAATAGGTACAGTTTAAAAAGAATCAAACAAAATTGCCTGAAAACATTTAACCCAAGTAGGATGACGCATCCTTTCAAATTTAGCCTTAGGCGCCAAGTGGGATGACTCCTCCATACTTGGCCTGTCACCTAGCCTTCCCCATCTCAAACTCTCTGATACACACTCTTACACTCTCTGATACAATTTCTGGAAAAAATTCAAGTATGGATCTCCTCACTCCTCTATACTTGGCCTGTCACCTAGCCTTCCCCATCTCAAACTCTCTGATACACACTCTTACACTCTCTGATACAATTTCTGGAAAAATTCAAGTATGGATCTCCTCACCATGGGCGATACTCATAGGGGAACAATAGAAAACATTGTCACATTCGTAAGTTTTAATATATTTATTTATATTTGCATTTTATATTTTGTAATATATTCATTTATATTTAGTCACACACACTTTATTTATATGTGCATTTTGAATTTAGTATACGTCGAGATTTCGATGCCACTCACACTCATATGTCACTCCCGACATCTAAAACTTGTCGGTTATTGACATGTTATTAATATTTCAAACTGCACAGTTGATACGAGGTTTATATCGCATTGTTGAAATGGTGGAGACCTGAAATACACATTTCATCTCCCAATTGGTGAATGTACTGTTACACTAGAGGACGTGTATGTGTTGATCAGTCTCCCTATTGAGGGTAAGGTGGTGAATGAGTCAGTTTAACAAACCAGTGCTCTATGCAAGGAAATGTTAGGCAAATATATGGTAGATGGGACAGGTGCGAGGGGCCAAGGTATTTTACTAATGGATCTTAAATTGTATTATAGCTCTCTTCAGTTGAATGAAAATTCGTCTGAGAAAGCTAAATTATTTAAAGCTAGAAATTATATTATGATACTATTTGGATGCTTGTTGTCCCCCAAAATTACGGGTGATAATGTCAATTTTATGTATTTCAGATTGCTTAGGAACTTTGATAAAAGTAGAGGGTATAGTTGGGGTTCCGCGGTTTTAGCATATCTATATAGTTCTTTATATAAATATGCAAAAGAAAAAATTGTACTTTTTATGGATGCGCTTTCTTGCTCCCAGCATGAGGTTGATGGAGAATGGAAACCACATCAACAACAACGCCTTCATGTCCCCATATGCAACAAAGTAAGTCTATAACATTATTTACTTTTTCTCGCTTTATGTTAAGTAGATGTACATGATTTATTATTTCTCTTTTTACTTTAAGTTTTGTGTAAGGGCATGGATTACATCAAGAATCTGAGACGAAATGTCGATATATATCGTAATCTATTGGATCACATTGGCCAAGAAGATGTGTGTAGTATCTATAAAAATTTCTTCCTTTTAACTTATTTATTTTTAAAGATATGATTATTATAATATAATTTTTTATCTACATTTTTTTTGAAGACAATATTTGGGTCTGGACCATCAATCCAACCTTAAGGATGCGGCAGTTTGGACTACAAAAACTTCAATATAACACGGCTCATTGTTGTGGAGATGCACCACAATGACCATGTCAAAATGAAGTTCCGCATGCATTTAGAAATAGAAGGCACTCCAACTTGTTGGTCACATTGGCATCTCCTTAGGGTCGTCGCTTAGTGGGGGTATTAACAATTGAAAAGAATTTACTCCTGAATGGTGTGGGAGAGGCGTGAGCGACATTTGGTACATATCGGTTACTAACCTTGAAATGTTTGTGTTTGACCCGATATTTGATTGACCCACACACACAATGAGAATCATCCTCAAATTCCTAACAACAATACCAACAATCATACACCACCCAACAACAACCCCAACAAAAAACTCAACACACATCAACCTCCAACCAACCACAACGACGATACAGACCCACAAGCACTCAACCCCAAACCCAAGACCAATACTAATACGCACACTCATAGTACCAAGAACAAAGATCATACATCTGACATCCCAATATGGGCCCCTCATCATCCCATCTTAGTCCAAACATGGGCCTATCTAAAGAATATTGCTCAACCGACCCAACACCATCAACCATCAAATCACCATAGTAGCCAACTAACATCAGGGAACCAAACCCCACACTATTCATTATTCCTTTTTACCCTCCTTATTCAGATGACCAGTGGAACCCAATCCCCCCACCAAGCCGACCAAACTTTGAGGGTATGAGTAATTGATTGTTTGAAGGCGGCCCTTTCGAATATGGTGATCTGACGAATTTTATGGACGCTGAGCGCATTGACTTCGCGAGGCCATCGACCCAACTACAACATGAAAACCATCGAGTCACGCAACGAGTTAGGCAAGGACGCGGGTGCTGAACCACGGGTCGTTATCGACTCCTAGTAGACAATAAAATATTATGTAACTCTTATTCTCATTTTGTAATCGTTTCATTTGCGACAAAATTTTCTTTTATTATAAAACAAATAAATAAATTGCACCTAAGCGTCATCTGAGATGACTTCGGACAAAACAGAAACACCTAGACGCCGTCTCATTTGACATCTCCTTTAAAATTTTGAATGAATGTGTCATTTCATATGCCTGAATCATTTATACTAATTATGAAACATAATTATTTATGTAATTTGTTTTATAAAAGTGATTATTGATGTTGTTTTTCAATACATAATTATTGGGAAAAAAATTCATATTTAACTTTAGAATATCAAACATTTCAAAAATTATTATACACCTACAAAATCAGTTTTATATTTTTCTAAAATGTAGTTTTTAGAATTTTAACAAAGATTAATATTGATTTATTTCTTTAAGAAACAAATTAAAAATTAAAATGTAGAAACATTGCCTTTAAAAATGATGCACTTAATATTTTAAAATCAAAATATTTTATTACAAGAACACATTTTTGTTTTAAGGACTCTTAACTTGCTAGTACTATCTTAAAGACACAAGTTACTAATTATGCTTTCAAAAAATCATATTTTTACTATGAAAGAAAAAGTTACTCTATTCATCTGGATTTGAGCGTGATTCATGCATTGGTTAAAAAAGAAAACAGTTGTTGCGAAATGATCCAATGACTTTCATCTGTGAATAATTTAAGAACATTGAATATATGTCAGGAAAGAATTGAATGTGAGACTTGTGAGATATCTCTATCATGCACTACTATTAAAAAGAAGTCAGGGGCTTAAACACATATACACATACATAACTGTCGTTTTGTATTTGTCTTACTTTCTCATTGTATCTCACCAAAAAAATTACTTTTGCATGAACTATTGTGCTTTTCCATTCTTGTCTCTTATATTGTTGTACATCCCAAGACTATACATCTATCTATATATGGTTCATGCTAACAATTTTTTACTCTACTTAAACTTTCACTTCTTTGGCATATGTATATAAGGTACGGTTGCATGCATTGTAAATTGTAATGATATTAAATTTGTTATACTAATGGATATCATGGTTATTGTGGTGTTAAATAATATTTTATTTGTTTAAAATTATAAATAGTTATATTTATTATTTTAATATATAAGTATATTTCTTTAATTTTTGGTGTTACATTATTTTATTTAGTTTAAAACACTCCAATATAAAAGCATTAGTTTTGTTTAAAATTTTGACCATATAGAATACGAAAAAAAATACAAAATGAATATTTTTTATTTATTTTATATAATAATAAAAAGGTTTAGCAATAACATTATAGTAACCAATTAATTTGATGTATTTCTGATAATTATATTTTTTAAAAAAATAAAAAAAGTAGAGAGTGTTTCTCTTTCAAAACTTTTATTAGCGTAAGAGTGTTCAATCAATATTAGGTGAACATGTTCATATTCTTAGATTTGGTTCGAGTTAAAAGAGGAAAGTGATGAAAATTAGATTCGGTTTGAGTTAGAAGGGGAAAGAGACGAGAGTTTAATTATAAATAAAAAAAAGGATGAAGTAAAAAGAATTGAACTATCGAATAACTATACAATGAAATCTATAAAAAAGAACTATAGAACACAATCCAAGGCAAGAATATAAAACTAACAGATGAAATGAAAAACTTTTTTCATTGAATTTTGATGTTTTTTTAGAAAGAGAGCCTGACCCGAAATTTTGATGATATTTTAAATGGTAAAATGCATATGATATACACTAATGAATCTTAACAATACAAGTGTCATAATCTTAAGTTATAGAAACATTAGACTTTAAAATAACAAGTAATAAAATGTTAAATAATATATTTTTACTACTATTGTTGGAAATCCACCAAGACTTATGATGAATTTCTACCAATCTTAATGAATAAGATTGATATCACCACACAATGATAATGAACAATTAAATAAAGAAGATGAAAGAATTATTTTCTGCAGAGTTTCTCTCTGTCTATAAATTGTGAAAAACTTCTTATTCACTTTGCAACTGCAAAATTCTGTGTATCAATTGAATTACAAAAATAGGAGTTACTCTCTCTATTTATAGATTTAGGTTAGCTTGCTCCCTAAACCAAATCAAAAATATTCTATTTTAGATTTAAATAAAATCTATCTAAATCTAAAATTAAATATGTGTGTAACAAACTGTTTCCACACTCCTAAATCAAATCAAATCAAATATTTTATGACACAAAGAATTACTTTCAACACACCACCTAATTCATTGTGTCTAAGCTATCAATATTCATCATATGAAACATATTTTATAAAAAAAATTTCCAATCATAAAATCACTGACCTAACAATCTTCCCCTTTTGCAAATTTTGGCTAAAACAATCTTTGCACAATAAATATGGGGAAGAGGAATAAAAGTACAAAATAAATCAGAAAACAGAAGCTACATATACATGTAAATTTGTACAATCTGCAAACAGAAAACATCAAAGATAAATGCAGCTACATAGAGACCTTACGTCACATCATAACACCAGGGATTAAAACTAGTTCAAACTATAGAAATCTCCAGAGATCAGATGTCAAGATATGTTCTCCACCAAAACAACTCCAACAAAACACAAATTCTCAAAACAAAAGTACCATAATTAGCAGCTTTATACAAGACCATTACTCCCTCTGTCATACATAATCAATACTCCCCTTCAAGGGAACATCCAAATAAATATGAATTGTCTAAGTTCACACATCAGCGACACATGCAGCAAAAGAAAAATAAGCCTCATAAACACTTAACAGAAAATAGAGTTCTCCACAAAACACTTCAGTTAAGATGTCAAGACATTTTATTTGACATCACGCACACAAACTCACATTAGCAATATCAGCAGAAATAGACAAGATACTTAAACACCAAAAAACATGACAGACAATCATGCTCCCCCTAAATAGTTGAATACATAGCAAGCAATTAAAGACTACTCTTCCTAAGCAGTAGTATAGTCTTATTAACATGTCAATTAAAATGTTAAGACATTTTGTATGACATGAGTACTAACACAGTACACCAAGCCATCAAGCTAAACACATAATTTACTCCTCCTTTTTAACCAAAATAGACAAAAATATAGTAAATACACAATAAACACAGAATCAAACATGCATACAAGCATAAATAATCGATGGAAGAAAAAATGCATTCAAGCATAATCAACAAATGGAAACATAAACAACTTGATGGAAACACGACTAAAGGGATGGAAACACACAATCATGTATCATCTTCATGTGATCTTTCACCTTTTACCCCTGTCAAAAGTCTTTTTTGCACCTCTTGTTTCTTTCACATGTTTTAGGAGTGTTGACACTGAATTCCATTGCAACCACCTTTAAACATGTCTTCTTCAAACCAGCCTTTTGTTCTTGCATAGATATTTTGTTCCATCCTTTAACAGGTTTAACACTAGTAATTTTCTTAGGCATATCATGCATCAGAAAATAGAGGAAAGATATAGTATTTGTTGATTCCTCCATGCCTGTAATTGTTAATAGTGCATGTTCCTAGATCACTCCTTATATTATCAAATTGATTTGCATATAGGCCTTTGGTAAACTTAACAGTCAGTTGTTTCTCAGTGTCTGCATTTTCCAGAGTAACAACCTTGCCTTTCACAAGATTCCTGGTAAGTTGATTATGGTCGTTAAAATTCTTGTTCCAACTATGTTGAATGAGATATTTGATAGAATTCAGATCTTCACATAGTAATGTCATTACATCCAACTTGACATTATATTCCTTCATTACATGTTTCATCCACATTAGTTTAGAGCAGCTATTTATTGTTCCACCATATTGAGCTTCAATAGTAAGAAAGCACATATTTGCTTCTTATTGAACAAATAAATTAGACTGTTTCTTAAGAAGAAACATCCATCAAAAGTGCCTTTCTGTAATTTGCGTTACAAAATTCTTCCAGCATAAAATTTGAGTTGTGGGAATATAGCACACCATTAAAACTTGTACCAATGATACATTTCAAGATTTTCTATTCTTGAATAACAGGGCACGTCTTAAGTTCAAGTTTAGAAACAAAACATGAATTTGATATCTCTTCATTGGATACATTGGTGTCCACTTCTTCAATGTGACCTATAATGGTTAATTGGAATATTATGTCTGAACTTTAATAGAGAGGCCTTTGTTGGCTTGAGAATTCTTTGATTCAGTGCTCGTGAATTCCCAAATTACATCTCTTCCCACCTCATCATTCAGCACAAGAGATGTTTCAACATTGTGTTCGACATCACTCTCTATTTTAGTAACTGAATCATCAATCTCCATACTTATGGATTTCATTGTAACTCTAGTTCTGGAGTTAAAGACTCTATAAGTTCTATTGTTTGAAGAGTAACCCAAAAATATCCCTTCATCGCTTATGAGATCCATCTTACCCTTTTTTCTTTGCCAGTCAAGATATATCATTTACTTCCAAAGACATGAAAGTATTTGAATGTAAGGTTCATTCCTTTCTATAGCTCATAAAGAGTAGTTGAAGTGTATGCCCTTAAAGTGGCCATATTATGAATATAGCATGCAATATTCATAGCTTTAACTCAAAAATGATATGGCAACTGCTTAGCATTAAGCACGACTCTAGCTAATTCTTGTATAGCCCTAGTCTTTTGCTCAACAGTTTCATTTTTCTAGGAAGTGATGAAATAAGAAAATTCATAACTAATACCTTTAGAAGCACATAATTAAAAGAATTTTTCAATCTCAAACTCCTTGTTATGATCACTTCTAATCTTGACAATCACATTATTTTGCTCTTTTTGAATACTTTGACACAGATCTTTGAAGAATTCAAAGGTGTCTAAATTTTCTCTAAGAAAGTTCACCCTTGTAAACCCTTAAAAATAATATATAACCACATATACATACATATTTCCACCCAACCTTTCTACCTTCATTGGTCTCATTAAATCTATATGAATATGTTCCAACACTTTGGAAGTAGTCTGGTGTTGCAACATTGGACGTGACATCTTATTTTTCTTCCTAATCTCACACTCACCGCAAACTTTTCTTTCCTCAACCTTAAGTTTTGGAATTCCTCTAGTGGCTTATTCAAATATGAATTCCTTCATTCTTTTGAGATGAAGGTGTCCAAGCTTATGGTGTCATAACTTCAACTCTTCCTCCTTGGTTATCAAACATGTGGAAGAATAAGTGGTTATTTGAGGTTCCCGCAAATAACAATTGTATTTAAAATTTATCCCCTTAATTAGAATGACATATTTATCATTGTTGACTGTTATACCCCAAAATTTTCCCTCCTATTTCTCAAGACAATCCACATCTCCATACTCAAGAATTTCTCAAGGGTTGACCAGATGAACCCTCTCCTATGCAATCAACCCACAACTAGGGTTTTGCTTCTCTAAAAAAATCAAGTTATAATACCTAAAGTGGTCATCATACCTCCTCTCATGTCTCAAGGGATCACCATGTCAAGTTTCAAGCCTCATAACTCAAGTTTGCTTAGTCAATTGCTCAGATGGTTGAAAATCAGTTGTATTGGACAAAAAGTCAATTGTGGTCAACATACAGTCAAACTTCATAATATTTGGTCAACATCAATATTTTGAAGTCATATTCATCATATTATCAAGGTTTGGCCATGAATCATCAAGAAAACTCAAGATTTGATCAAAACACAAAGTTTCCAAGTTAGGGTTTTTGAACCAAAAGTCAACAGAATTTTGACCAGGCATAACTTTCACATACTTTATTAGAAATTTTTCCTACAAAGCTCATTTTTAAGGGAATTCAATTCTCTAAAATTTCAAGTCTCACAAGCTTTGGTAAAAAAATGCTTCATTTGAGAGTTATGGATCAAAACATTAGAGGTCCTTCTAAAAGTCAACTAAAAGTCATCTTTTTGTAAAGAGTTGTACATGAACATGGAAACCTCAATGAAGATGAAACCAAAAGGAGTGTTTATAGGACACCTTTATCTTTCTAAAAAGTCCAAGAACACTTAAAAATGTTGAAAATTCAGCAAGATACAAGTTGTGCAAGTTTGACATTTTTAAGGAGGTGCATGAAGAAAAATACTTAGCAAATGCAAATATTTTCAAAATGGGCCTAAGTTTTCATTATCCAAACTTAATCTTGACATTATCCATGGCCTGAAAACTCAAGTGCACGCCCATCTGGTATTTATTTGATTTACTTTTGAATTTTATGATTTAAATTCAATTTTAATTAAATAAAATGCAAAAGGTAAGATTTAAGATGATTTGGGTTTGATTTCTACTTGTGTTGAGGTCCAAGATAACCCATGCTAGCTGGAGATTTCGTGCACCATGAATTAATACAAGATTGAGATAAATATGGAAGAATTTGATAAAATATTTCAATCAAATACTTTGCATTCAAGTTGATATATTTTTCATTCAAGTCTTGACCTATCCTCTGGCCCTATATATACATAGCACATTAAGACATCAAGAAAGACGAGTTTGGAAGCCAGAAAACTAGGGTTCTTGTTAAAATTCTCAAGAGAAAGTTGCACCATCGAAACCCTAGTTCCACCCATCCTCAAGCAATTCCAAGCACTTCATCGTTCTCCTGAGGTAACACAGGGTAAGTATGGATCAAAATCCATGACCAAAACATCCTGAATTGCATGCATCATGAAGCTCCGATTACATATTTTTTCTTAAATTCGTATTTCTGTTTTTATGATGTTTTGATCTAAACTAACCATGCTAATAGTTTCCTGAGGTTTATTAGAGCAGGTTTGGGCCATCGTTACAAGCTTTTCATGGCCAAATCGTGATTTTCCATAGTTAGGGCATAGAACTGCTAAACTTCGTATCTCTATTTACAAGCAGTTTCAGGCCAAGATAACACCACCATCGAACTCGTAGCATCCTAATTATTCGATATGGACTATTTGTTTTCATTTTTTGATGGATTATTGCAGGTTTTAGAAAACCCTTCATCGATGAAGAAGGTGGAAACCACCGTCCATGGTGCTCAAGGGTTTTTAGAGGGAAACTCTGACTCTCGCGTGGCAAAACTTTGCCTTCTGATTCGTCCATTCAAACCCCCTAGGGTCCACGCGTGTTTTAATATGATCCTTTGATAATATGATCCTCTGATGTTATGATCCTCTGATGTTATGATCCTTTGATAAACTTGATACTCTGACATGTTTATTGTTTTTCAGTAGATGTTCTTACTCAGGTGTTAGAATGAAACGCTACACCGTGTTGAGCAGAAGATGAACTTAGAAGTTCTGGGAAAGAACTTCTGGAACACAACCTCTGACAGAAGCATACAAGTAAAACTTCTGATAGAAGTAACTTCTGATGGAAGTATCTTCTATTACAAGCATGCAAGCGCAACTTCTGGGGCTTGATCCCTGCTGACCCTTTTTCTCATTTTTTTTCTAAATTTTCTTATTTTTCCTATTTTCCTTAATTTAACTTAATTTTATTTTCAAAATTAATTAAAACCTTTTCAAAAATCACAAAAAAATAATTTCTTTTCTAGTAATTAGGGTTACTAACCTAAATTTTTTTTACTAATTTCTAAAACATTTTCTATAACATATTTCCTATTATCCTAATCATTTATTTGCTATTCTGAATTTACAATTCTAGAAAAGATGTATAGGTCGCACAATTTTTACTCTGTAGTAGCATAGATTTAAATTTCTGCCTTTACTTTCTGCGCTCCTATTATGTATATGCCCCAAAGCCATGTTATAGCGTAGGATTTAAATTTTCGCACTTTATATTTCGTACTTTAATTTCTGCACATATTAACTGCTAGTTAATTAAGGTTTACATGCTAAAGACTAAAATCAACCCTAGATCACTTCTAATCTCAAGATAAATATCTGAATATAACACACTCTTCACACTTGCAGACCCCTTAGGGTATCCTCTCTTGTTGCCTTTACGAATAACATGGTCATGTCCCTCAAACGTAGGGATACCATTATCAAAGACGCCTACAAATAATATCATCATAGTCCCTTCTATACAAAGATCATAGTCTCTCGATGACCCTCGATGTTGCCTACGAATACATGATCTCGTCCCTCGATTGTTGCCTACGAAAAGTGATGATCGTCCCTATAAATTGCTAAAGGTATCCTTACATGTTGCCTTCTATAACCATACGATGACCCTTCGATTGTCCCTTCACATCCAACCGAATAAAGTTACCTGTCAACAAATGGTATGGATAAAATATTCATGTGAAAGTCCTGAATGCGTTCATCACCATTCATCTTTAGATTTTCAAATATAGTAGTGAGAAGCTGGAGTATGGACATCTTCACTTTAGATGTGAATCATGAGTTTTATTGAGGATTTTCCAAGCATCTTTAGCTATAGTACGTGTATTTATTAACCTAAAAACATTCTTGTCCACTCTATTGAATAGATCATTCAAGGCTTTAGAACTTCCAAGAGCTAATTTAACTTCCTCTTTAGACCAGTCTTCTTCTGGAATTAAAGACTCATTCTCATCTTTGTACTTTACAACAAGATGATTATGTCCTTTTAAAACAGCCTTCTAATATTTGTTGTTAATAGATTTTAGAAAATCCACCATACAAACCTTCCAATATTTATAGTTTAAACCATCTAACAAAGGTGGTATGTTATTGTATCCTCCTTCCTTGTCCATAGTACCATATAATACTCTTCCTGAAGCTCACCCAAAAATAGAACAGGGTACCTGCTCTGATGCTAATTAAAATTCTGGCACTTTCAAATAGATTTTAAGACAGATGTTACAACACAAAAACACAATGTCGGGATACATGTTATGATCATCTACTGAAAGAGAAATGTACAGCATAATAAATCTTGCAGAAGATATATTGCAGAAGATAAATAACATAATTATTTTGTTAACCCAGTTCAATGCAACATCTCCTTCTTTGGAGGAATCCAAGCCATGAAGGAAATTCACTATGATAGTATTAGTTCAAAGCTAAAATCCTCTAGTTTACAACTTATTACATATTCAATTCCTATACAATTTCTACCTAGGAACCTCCTAAATATGAGAATCCCTTCTCACTTCCCACAATCACCTTAGTGATAATAACAAAAAACCAAAACATAAGACCATATTTCCAATTAAACACAATACACTCTTTGATTAAAAGCTCATGAGTGATCGACAATAAACAATGAACAATAAACAACCAGTTAAACTCTACGTGTCAAAAAAGATACATGAGTGACATACAAAAACAAAATACACATTAAAAACGCTCAAACCCTAAGAGTGTTGAAAACTAAGCTTCCCCTTATTTTTATTAAGTTGTCCTTAACATTAGGCTTAGGTTTTCTTTATAAACTCTTCAACAGTCCATGGGCTTTGAAATCTTCACCCAAATTTTTGTTGATCCACAAGCTCAGGGTTTCACCAATTATGTAGAAAAATCTCCTTAAATTATGGAACAAAAAATCACAAATTTCCTAAATGGTCTCAACATCCAATTTTAGAAACTTATGCATAATTGGAGATAAAATAACTTGTTCCAAATATATCCTTCTGGGCCTGCACAATTATGTGAGATATATCCAAAGGGAATATCACAAAATCAAATCAGAATCTTCCAGAAGCAACAACAACACTTGTTGTGATAGTGGGTCAAGATGTCATGACATCTTGCTCAACATCTAAATGTGATACATGTTTTACCAAATAAAACATATTTCACCAAAATTATTGCCAATCATAAAATCATAGATTTAAATTTATTATGAAAACACTCGTTAAACAAATTTTACCCTAATCCTTGGTAATCCTAATCCTTGATAATATGAAGCTTCCGCAAAGAGAGAAAATATTTACCACTGCTACAACATATCTCTAGGATGGATTGCAAGTGCAAAAAATAAAAATTCTCATTGGTCCTTAAAACAAATCTCTAACATCTTGCATGTGGCCTTTAGCATCTAAATCTTGATATCATCGAAGATTTGTTGCGTATAATGTATTTTTAATAATATATAAAAACAATGTAATTAAAAAATATGCATTGACCTCGGTGATTTTTCATGCCTGAGGTGATAGTTAAGCATTTTTTTCTATTCTATATAAATCGGCCTTAATAAATATTTGTCCTCTATTTAATGATTATCAACACTCAAGACGCTGTCATTGGTGATCCACATGAAATATAAGAGACATCCATTATAAAAGCATGTTGAATATTAAATATCTAACCTAAATGAAATATATGATGCGCTTGAAACTTAATGACGCTTTGAAAAGTTCTCTATGATAGATTGCAAGAGCACAAGATTTTATGGGTTCAAGGTTTATTTTCTTAAATATTTATTCAAACCGAAAATGATTTGAATTTTTATATAAACTAGTCAGAGACCCGCACGGGTGTATTTATTTTAATGTTGACGAAATAATTTTTTTATATACATATGAAAATTTTATATTTATTGGGAAAGTACAATGAAAAATTATGAAATCAAAATACTACAACAAATAATATGATTATATAAAATATAATGGTAAACTTAACAAATAATATATTTAGATACACATGTGAATTTAAATTTAATTACGTAATATTAAAATAAACCCAATGTTTTAAGTAATTTAAAAAAAACTTGTGACATGGAGAAAGAAAAAAATTAACATTTGAAAATAATAGTAATAATTTGATGGTGACCCGTAAAATAAAAAGTTAGTTGTGTGAATGATATGTAGTATTATTCAATTTCATAAAATATATTTTTAATTTTATTAAAGTTAAATAATAGATTAATTAGTATTTTATGGGAAAGTACAATGAAAAATTATGAAATCAAAATATTACAATAAATAATATGATTATACAAAATATAATAGTAAACTGGACAAATAATCTATTTAGATACACATGTGAATTTAAATTGAATTATGTAATATTAAAATAAACTCTATGTATTAAATAATTTAAAAAATAACTTGTGACATGGAGAAAAAAAAAATAACATTTGAAAATAATGGTAATAATTTGATAGTGACCCGTAAGATAAAAAGTTTGTTGTGTGAATGATACGTAGTATTATTCAATTTCATAAAATATATTTTTAATTTTATTAAAGTTAAATTATAAATTAATTAGTATTTTCAATTATAATAAACTAATAGAAAAGATAAAAAATATTCTAAAATGTAAGTTTAAAATGAGATATTTAATTGTAAAAGAATTAATTGTAAAGAAAGAGAGAAAAGAGAAAGTAGTGTAAGATTGGAAAAATAGTTTTTTAATTTTGACCAATGAGAAGTTGACAATTGGTGTATGAAATGAGAAAAGTTGAAAAAGTTAAGGGTTATTTTGTTAATTGCTAAAATGTCTAAAGTCTAGTGTAAAATATTTTTTAGAAAAGGATAATTTTGGTAGTTTGGGCAATCTTTTTGTATATGTTAGATAGTAGATTATCTTACCCTTTTTTTTCATCAGAAAAAAGTGTATGTAAGATCCAACAGAAGATCTTCACCAAGATTTAATAATTCGAAAATCTAAAGTCTAGATTTTGCAAGAACACTACTACAAAACACGCTTACAACAACGTTCAAGTCACCGCGGTTCTTCCAAACATCGTGGTAACATCTCGAAACTAAGATGCTAACATATTTTTATTTTTTAAATAGAAGTTGTTTGGATAGAATAACAATTGGTGTAGCTACCGTAGTGATAGAATCAAGCTTTCATGGACTCAAACCTCAGCGCTCTCAAATATTTTATTCCTTTAACGTTAAGACACACTTTTTCTTTTTTATTTATTTTAAATAAAAATAAAAGGAATATATCACTACAGTTGATTTGTTCAACTGTTGTGATATATTTTGTTTTTCATTTGAAATAATATATCATCATAGTTTGCCTTGTCAACCGTCATGAAAAGTCATTTTTTTAATATAAACGAAAGTATATGTCGCCCAGTTCATAACAGTTGTTTCTCTTTAAATAAAAATCTAACCTATAATCAACTTATGCACGTCAGATTTCTCCAGTGACCACTAACCCTAAATAGAAAACTCTTAAATGAAGCTCAAATGATACATGATCGGAGCAACATTCGGCCCAAACTCCGACGGAGGTAAAGATGGTATGTTCTCATACTCTCTCTTTCGATCTCTCTTTACTCTTCACTTGCTCTCTTCTTACTACTTTTATTCTGGATGTTGTTGATGCTTTAAAATTAGGATTATGGTTTTAGGGCTTGGTTTTAAATTCAGCAGCGTAATCGTAGGAAAATGGTAGATCAATTGCAATGAGTCAGTAGGTTGCTTTATAGAGTTTGTTTGTACGTGTAGAAAGTTGAAGCGCGTGAGAGTATATTTTGATTGAATGTGTTTTTGTGAGTTTTGTTTTGCAAATTGAATTTGTTTTGAAATCTGTTTGTCCATGTATGTATGTGGGTGTGTAACAATGTGATGTTATGGTTGTTGGTTGTATTTTGATTTTGCACATGGTTGAAATTTGTTGTGTTTCCTTGTATATCATGGTGTTTGATGGTTAATGGGATGATACATGGTGATGATGGTACATATGGTTTGTGTTGCTATGGAAAACAATACAAGAAGTATGAAGTTATTTTGGAAACTTCATCCACCTTGTATTTCTTTTTGGCAAAATACTCATTTTGGTCCCTTAACTATATCGTTGGATTCACATTGGTCCTTTAATTTCTTTTCGTGTCATTTTGGTCCCTTAACTTTCAAAAAGTTTCATTTTAGTCTTTTTTGGCTAATTAGAGAAGAAAAAACTTTGAAATTGGTCACTAAATCTGCCTCTAATTAGGAAAAAAGGACTAAAATGAAACCTTTTGAAAATTAAGGGACGAAAATGACACGAAAAAAAGTTAAGGGACCAATGTGAACCTAAGGGTATAGTTAAGGGACCAAAATAAGTATTTTTCCTTTCTTTTTCATAGCATCACAAACTATATAAACTTCATAATTTGTTGCAATTCCAAGAATATTTTCAATAATAGGTGCATTTTTTAAACAATTTAATATATCTTGTGATATTATATGCATTTAGTGTTTCGTCGCTAAAATGTATGTTATTCTATTTTGTTGCATGTATTTTCTATGTTGTTGTATGTTGTTGTTGACAAATACTCTGAAAACAAGAACAAAACATTGTTAATCACAAGAAAAAAGATTCTTATGACTTAACAATATTTTGTTCTTTATATTATTATACATGTTTATAGTAGATAGAGTTTAGTTTATTATATGCTATGTAGATTGTTTCTTCCAGTAACCTTTGAATTCTGGAACTATATAGTTTATATACTATCTTAACACCTTTTAGAAATAGTGCAAATGAATATAAAAAAGTATATTTGAAGAGGTGCAAGAGGAAATTCGTTTATGCAAAAAAACAGAAAGTTTTTGGTTTTGTTATGTTCAGGAAATCTATTTCCATATATGGGTAATCAATTTCCTTCAAACGTTGTAACTAAAATTTGAATTTTGGCTTCAGGAAATCGATTTACCATATATGGTAATCGATTTCCACAGTTCGAAAAGGATTTCCAGAAAAGAGTTTTTTGTTGCGCATGAGGAGGAAATCGATTACCCATATATGGAAATCGATTTCCTGAGAATTTTCAGCAAATATTGATTTTTCATTTTCATGCAAAAACAGTTTTGCATCAATTTTAAAATATGAATGTATGCATATGTTTTAATGATATTTTGAGCACTAAATTATCAATATAAGAGCATGATTGTACCTATGGAGCATGAAACATCAAAGAGTCTTCAAGAAACTTGAAGCTTGATACTTGAATGATACAAGGCTTGATAATCTTTTTGCACATCCTTTCTTGATACACATGCACACATGTTGGCTTCATCAAAAAACTTAAACCGGATAGACAAAAATTATAGCATATAGCTATATTATATAATAATCAATAGTAATAGAAATCATGTACATTGCAAGATTTGACGGATTGGCGCTAGAGAGAGTGATTATGAGAGATTGACGTCGGAGAGTATGAGAGAATTATTATCCTCGTTGTCGTTTAGGGTTTCAAACTATATTAATCCTTTAATGGAGCAATGCTTAAATAGCTAAACGACTGAATACATGGAGCTCTTATTAGGCTTAACTAAATGGTCTAACCCATCACGGTCCATTCAGAGACAATAACCCAATTAAATAATTCATCAATAAGTGTTTAATATCAATAGACCATAATAATATAATAATAATAAACAATAATTGATTATTGTTAATCCAAAATTGATTAATTAAATAGTAAATCCAACAAATAAGTCATTTGTTTTTGGGTCCATTATGCTTTGATGTTCCATTTCTTAGAATGCTCACTCCCATTTCTTATTGAAACAAGGGAAAGGGCAAATTAAAGCATTCTCATATTTCCAAGTGAAATAATGAATATGTTAAAGATTTAGAAAAATATAAATTTTTCAATCAAAATATAAGTTAATAAATGCCTAGAAACATTTGTTGTAACTAAGTAAATTTGTCACTTATAAAAAATTAAAGAAATTTCCTAGTGTATATCTCCTGTTATCCATGTCACCTACATAGTATAAATAATAATATCCTATAACTAAAGGAGCACTATGTGAAATCTTATTCGAAAGGTTATTGGTCAAGGAAACCAGCTTAAAAAAATGATTTTAATGATGGTAATTAGTCTGTGATGATAACAACTGAAGTTAAGCATACAACAATTAAAGATACAAATAGATTAATTTGGTTAGATAAATTTGACTCTCTGTGATGGTATTTAAAAGGAATGTAATTAAAATCTCATCTCAAAAATAAAGATCATCAAGCAAGAGTCTATAAAATTTAAGGTATCCGACAAGTAGGGGTGAGAATAGACTAGATCGAGTTAGAATTTGTCAAGTTTGAGTTTGACCTGTTAAAAATATCAATGCATTGAAGTGTGTCATATGAGTTAGGAGCTATCAGAAAAACCATAGACAAATTTCTGCTCTTTCCAATCGATTAAAACTTCACCTAATTGATTGAGTTAGTGCAAAAATGTACCCTAAGCAATTAGGATACACACACACACACACACACACACACACACACACACACACACACACACACACACACACACACACACATATATATATATATATATTGAAATTTATTAATCTATTAGTATATGTACTAATCAATTTCCTCCTCAATTTTGGCCACGTATTTTTACATCCGAAAACTTGAACTACATTCCTCACTCTAAAAATGTTTATGTTTATTATTTCTTACTAAATTTTAGTTGTAATGCTTTCGAGAAATTGATTTTACAAGTGATCTAGTTGTAATTCTGGGAGGATAGATTTGAGGATTTAGTTTCTAAGTCGCTGATTCGGTTCAATGACCTATCACACTCTAAATTCTACATTAGATCTAAGCTCAGCCCAGTATTAAAAGCTTATTAAGGTTGGAGGTTAGGAAAAGAAGAAGAACACATGAGATAAATCAGATGAAAATACCAACTTTAAAAGTTCTTTAAAGTTTAGAAATATTAGAAATTATATTGGAATGTTTGTTGCTAACCAATGTCTAAGAGTTAAGAATTAGAAGTTTAACCGAATCCATATATTGAGATATAAGAGCCTTCACGAGTTTTACGAAAAATCACGAAAGAAGGAAATCATAGAGAAATTTAACAAACTAGTTGTTGACGTGGTAAAGCGGCAAGCAAAATATTGAAAGTATTCTAGGTTTTATCGAATTTACAGGGATCATGGAAATAATTTCATTCAATATTTTCTATGTTTCTGAGCTTGGTTTTGAATGGTTAAAGTAAAAACATATGAACAAGAAAATAAATCCATTCTTAAGTGAGGAGAAACTTAACATGCATGAATTTAAACTACTCCTCACAAACTTAAACCTATTGATAAGTTGTAATCAACCTAAAATACTCGTCAACATCATCATGCATCTCTCACATCAGTTTCCATTTTCGAAACACCTACAAGATATTCCACACCAAATGTTTGTCTAACACAAAATTGCGAGAACAATCATATTACTCTTGTCGGCGATGTCTCACTCAACTCAAACAACACGAAGACATTAAGCTTCGTTACACACATTGAATATTAGCTCTAAATCTATCTCTAGAATCTAGAAACTATAATATACACATCCCTAATAATAATTTGTGAAGTAGTATGTCTGTAACAACATAAATCTAAACATAAAGCAAAAAGATTAAGGAAGACATCAATATTGATTCGTAAAGCAAGCTTTATACAATATGATAATAAACAAATATACATAGGTTCAGAGTAAGCTTACATATAAAACCCAATAAATAGAGAACTAAATATAGAATAATGAAGAAGAACCTAACATCTCACAGGTTCTCAGCTCCGATTGATGAGAAATTGAATTTCGGATCATCCATATGCAAGCTTCATTTTTGTTTTCTAGCATCTCTCTACGGAAGAATGGTTGGGGATGAATTGGGATCAAAACTTCCTTGATATAAGTATGAATGATGTCTAAAGATAAACTATTTTCATAGTTAATCTCATACCAATATTAGTACCCCTTTACTAAAAGGCATTCCTTGAACACTCCCCTTCTCTTTTCTTGTACTTTTGGTATTCTATTGTATAATTTTCCCTTAGGAAGAAAGAAAATTTCACATGTATGATTTGTATTCGAGTACAAAATCTCATACACCATGTCACCCATCCATTATCCTTCTTATGGATAGATATAGCATCTCGAAAGGTGGATGGATTTCCAGGACAAGTAAGAAGTACATAAATTTCCTAGTCTTCATACTCATATCTTTATAGTGGTTTGATCTTACTATGCTTTTTATCACGTATAAGAGAATAATATTGTAATCCACCTGAATATTTATGTTCATGACCGGTTTTAGAATCAAAGATTGGTTGAACTTATGGTTTATGTATTACTCGCACATTACACACTTATAATGAATCAATATCTACCTGAATCAACACATTACTAGTATTTTTCCCCTTAGATCTTGTACTGAAACTAACTATTTCAACATGGAATGCACATCAAAGAAAACATTTATATTGATACCGATCAGTGTTTAAACTGGCTCCTATAACTTAAACACCTTCGCACTTTTTGCAAAGAAAACAAAGAAAAATTTCTTATACTTAGGATCAAATTTGGATTTATCCTCACATAGTATATGCTCAAAAGCTAAACACCCAAAAACATTCATATTTCCAAAATCAGCGAAGTTACTTATCTATACCTCTTATACAACCTTCAATTTTAAAGAAGCCTATGATAACCCATTGATGAGATGACACACCATGCGAGTTATCTCTATTTAGAAACCATTTGAGAGTCCAACATTCAACAACAGACATCTTGCCTTTAATGTTAGAACTATGCTCATTCTTTCTAACACACCAATTGTAACACCCCATATTTTCAATTATTACTAATTTAGAATTTTAATTATTAATTTAATTAAAATTTGATTTTTGGAAATTATTGAATTATTGGGATTATTGGAAATTAAAATAAAGTAAAGAAATTGGACTTGTGTTGTGATTAGTAGAATGGGGGTGTAAGTAAGTAAATCTTACTAACTCTATTTTATTATTTTTATTAATAAAATAAGGAGTTGGAAAGAAAAAAGAATTAGAGACCAAAAGTGAGAAGAACAGAAGAACGTAAGAAGAGAAGCAAGAAAAAGGAAGAGGAACTCTAAAGTGAGAAGAGGATTCAAGAAATTTGGCTAAGGTAAGGGGTGATTACTCTAGTTATTATTCATTATAGGTTTTGAGATAATAGGATGGATTTAGTATATTAGGAATCCCAATTTATAATTTTGAGGTTTAGGATTTTTGACCCTAAATACATGATTTTTGATGAAATTGATGCAATAGATGATATAGTGTTATTGTGTGATGTTATTGTAAGTTAATATTGCATTATAATCATGTATTTGGAAATATTTTGGTGTTGTTTGTGGCTGGGTTTGAATATGGATGAATTGGGATAACCATGGTTGCTGTCAAACTGCTGTATTTTTGCTACAGGTCTCGTCGTAACTGGTTACCCCAGGGTGGTAACCGATTCCCACTATGTTGCATTCTAGAAAAATTTAATTTTGGCTTGGGTAACCGGTTACCCTATAATGGTAACCGGTTACCCTATAATGGTAACCGATTACCTCGCCACTGAAAGGAAAAATCACGCTTCTGAGTATGTGATAAACGGTTACCTCCTGCTGGTAACCGGTTACCACTGAAGCTTTTCGAAAAAATATTAATTTTGAAAAATTCATAACTTTCAAACCGTAAGTCTGTTTTAATCTCCGTTTTGGACATCGTGACTTAAATATAACAATGGCAGTAGCTCAATTTTATTTTAAAATTCATAACTTTTAAATGTTCGATCTTATAAAATGAAGAAAATGGCAGTAGCTCAATTTTATTTTAAAAAGTTCTGATTTTCCTAAATTATGCTTGGTTTATACATTGTTTGCATATTTTGGCTTATATAACAATGTGTTTGTTGTGGTGCTGTTATGAATGCATAATGTTGCTGGATTATGTATGTTGGTGATAGCATTACGGGTTGGAATGTAATTGCTTGTGTATGTTGTATGCGATTGAAGATGAATTATGGTAAATTATTGTTATCATAATTGGTGTTGATGTGCATGCATACATATCATTATTATGATGTAGCTAATTCCCATTGTGTGGAATTAGTTAGTTGGCCAATAACCGTGTTCCGGGTTGGAATGGTATGGTGAATATAATTCACATGCATAGAGTCGTGTTGCATTGCATTATTGTATGTGTTATAACATAATTGGAAGAATTCCAGTGTTATAATATGATTGTTGTATGTTGTTGTTTGTTAACGACTTATGTATTTTCTGGTGATGAAATGATTGAATCTGAATATGCTAAATAGGGTGAAGTAATTGCTTATGATATTCTAATTATTGTATGAATTTATAATGGTTAATAATTATGACGTAGTCTCACCCTTACTATTGATCATTTTCAGATTGAAGTTTAGTAGCTTAGGTGTTGGTGAGGATAGCTCGTAGAGTTAGATTACGTTATTATCGAGTCCGATATCATGCTCTGATTCGTAAAACTGGGGAACGTTTGTTTTAGAGTTAATATTAAACTCTTTTCTTGTTTAATTGTTTTACTTGGATATTTATTTTGTGGGATTAAGGTAATGACCTTATTGATGATATTTTGTGATTTTTGAATTATCCAAGTTATGGAGAATATTTCGCTGTGTTAAACATGTTGTTTAATTATTTCAATTGATTCCGTTCTTCAGAAAAGCATGACATTGATTGAAATTATTTTAAATAAATTGTGACATCCTTGTTTACATGTTTACTCTGAAATCTATTTTATTTTTTGCGGGGTTTTAGAAGGGTGTTACACCAATTGGCTGTTGTGTCTTTAAATCAGAAAAATACCTCTTAATATCGTGTTATTAACAAAATTTCTAAAAGCTTGAATAAGTGTACTCATTCCCATCATGTAACCACAAATATTTTATTTTTCTGCCTCTTTTAAAGTCTAAAAATTTCCACTTTGTAAGAAATATATCGAAACATTGCAAGAAAAATCATTATAAAAGTCTCAAAATACCTAAAACCACCCATATTAGCCTCTTCAGTATGCACCTAGACGTTAGAATGCACTTAGTCTAGGATTCCTTATGTTTTGTGTTTCCTTGTCTTAAAATGAACACGACGATTTCCCAAGTACATAATACTTGTACAAACGAATCTTGCAACGATGATCAAACTTTGAGAGATTCTTCTTATGAAGTTACATCATCCCATGCTCCTTGATATCACCATGCTCATGTGCCAAAGTTTGACCGCATCTATACACTACTACAAAACTCGCATTCAACAATGCCATGTTCACCACGGTTCTTTCCTACACCGTAGTGACATCTCTAAAATGAGGCGCTGACATATTTATTTTGTTTATTGATTAAAAATTATTTGTATGTAATAGAGGTTGATGTACCAATCATGGTGATACAATCAAACATTCATGAGTTCGAACCTCAGCGCCATAAAATGTTTTATTCCTTTAACTTTAAGGAACACCTTTTCTTTTTATTTATTTTAAAACTCACAAATAAAAGGAATACCGCTACGGTGCTTTTGATTATTCGTTATGATATATTTATAATAAATAAATATTTATCTATATGGTTGGTAGTGTTAACCGTTGTGAAATAGTTTACCCATATATAAGCAAATTAACTCTCACTTGTTGATAGTAGCACCATTTCCTTCACAAGAAAACCCTAGCACCCATTTTTTCCTTCTTCTCTTCCATTAGCCGTGAATCATGTGCTTCATACATTCAAGTATGCTTCTTCTTCCATATTCTTATTAGATAGTTCCCAATTACCTCGTTTATTATATGTTGTTTTTTTATTGTACTCCTTTTTTCAGATCCGTCTTCATTACTTTATCAACGGAAACTTCATCCACCTTGTACTTTTTCTTCATATCTTCACAAATAATATTAACTTCATACTTTGTTGTTGTTCCACGAATTCATGTATATCCATTGATGTAGTAAGTTGTTAGATGACTTTCATACTTTGTTAACAAATAAGTTTGCGGTTACACATGTTGATAATTTTCATGGTTATATAAGTCTCAACAAGAATTTCCATTATTAGTTTCAATAAAAGGTATGTCATGAATGACGTAGTATGATGTTGTTTTGTTGATAAATGCTTTTGTATGTTGTTGTGTTTGAGTTTATTATATTCTATGTAGATTGTTTGTTTCACTAACCATCACTTAAATTACATTCATTTACATTGACATAGATACTTATAATATGAAAATTAAGTTGTATTTGAAAACTGATTTATATGAATCAATTTTTTTCCTGAATTGCATTTGCTTCATCATTCATCGTAAGCTCTTTAACATATAAAACATGGTATAATGATCCGGCTCCTTCATTATATCTATATCTTTTCATATAGTTTAATTTCAATAACCACAATTTATAGGCTAAGTCTACCTCCTCCTCGTCACTAATCATCGTAATTGTGATGATGATAAGTCATCAAAACAATCATGTTGATAAGTGACGATGATGAGGTAGACTCAATCAATAAATATTGTTATTGAAATTAAATTATATGACAAGATATCGATGTCATGAAGGAGCCACGTTATTAAACCATATTCTATATATTAAAGATGTAGAAAGAATGATGGGAGGCATGCAATTAAGAAAACACTGGTTTGTTTAATTTGGATTTCAATAATAGCTTACTTTCCAGATTATATACATCTTCATCAATTTGAATGCATGTATTTCTTTAGTGAGGTGTATGGAAAAATAAGCAATCTACATATCTATTTATTTATATCTATTAAATTCAATGCGTCAATAATATTACGTCACTTCAACTTCTATCTTGCAAGATTTCAATTTCTTTTTTTTTTGCCACATCATTTATTTTCCTATTTGACATCTTTCAAAATTCATCTTCAATTTTTAAAGATTGAAACATATTATTAATCTCTATAGAAGGTCACGGGTTCGAATCCTTACAAATGCAAAAATACAATAATCTAATACTTCTTATTAACTTTTGTTATATAAAAAAATATCACACTTATTTATTTGCATTAAACTTATTAATATTATTTTAATGCAATAAATTATTAGACAAATAATTAAATTTTAATTAAATTTCAACAAATTATTTTTCAACATACAACTATTTTGCTCATATATATTATATTCATAAATTTTATAGAATACTATTTCTTAATTATAAAAATGAAAGAAAATATATTTTGATACAATTTTTACATAATTTTCTAATATAATTTTAGAATTTTTTTATTTAAAAAATAAATAAATGAGATGATACTTATGTGTCATATATTTTAAATAAATAGTACTATAATTTAAAGACGGTATTGAATTTAACGTTTAATTTTAAAATTATATTGCAAAAATCACATATATTCTTTTCTTGCGTATTGATAAATAGTTTGAAGTTCAACCCTTTATAATAATTCATCTTTATTTAAAAAATATTTGAAATAAAGAGACTCTTGATATTTTTAATTAAATATCCTAACAACACAATAATTACTCCAACTACATTTTTTTTTTAATTATCGAAAATGAAATAGATGCTCGAATCCACACACTTTAAAATAATTTTTGTTTTCTTGAAATCATAGCAACAAAATCTTTAAAAATACTTTTAATGTTAAAGTATATATATTTCATAATTTTTTCAGGATTAAATTACTCTTAATTGATCTAGAATTATATTTGAGAATATCACACTCTTACGGAATCTATATATTTTGTCTCTGTATTTTTTATATAATAATAATTTCTTAATTATAAAAAATGGCAGAAAATGTATTTTGATACAATTATTTACTTAGTTCCTCTAAAATAATTATAGAATCTTTCAATTTTAAAAAAATAAAGGGTTAAATAAGTTTTTGGTCCCTATAAATATCTCAAATTTTGTTTTTAGTCCCTCTAAAATTTTCCTTCAAAGAATGGTCCTCCTAAAAATTTAAATTTTAACTTTTGGTCCCTCGGGGCAAAACCGTCGCTAAAACCGTCATAAAAATTGTCGCTAAATTAAAAACCGTCGCTAAATTAAAAATCGTTGCTAAAACCATCGAAAAACCGTAGCTAAAATGTAAAAACCGTCGCTAAAAACGTCGCTAAATTAAAAATCGTTGCTAAAACCATTGAAAAACCGTAGCTAAAATGTAAAAACCGTCGCTAAATTGCAGGAGGGACCAAAAGTTAAAATTTAAATTTTTAGGAGGATCATTCTTTGAAGGAAAATTATAGAGAGACTAAAAACGAAATTTGAGATATTTATAGGGACCAAAAACTTATTTAACCCAAAAATAAATGAGATAGTACTTCTTTATCATATATTTTACAATAATAAATAGTACTATCATTTAAAGACGGTATTAAATTTAATGTCTAATTTTAAAATCACATTGTAAAAATTTAAATATTACACAATATATATATTCTTTTTTATGTATATTGATAATATTTTTGGGTTCAACCCTTTATAATAATTCATCCTTATTTTATATAATATTGGTAAGAAATAGATAATGGACATTTTTAACTAAGTATACCCTGCCTTAGCTCTGCTAGCTCGACACTCCCTTTCCATGTCCCTCTTTTGTGTTTACAAGTCGATTTATTGTAACTTTACAAAATCGATTAGTCAGATATATAATGTTTACATCTATGAACACACTTTCATAGTACAATTAATATCCAAATATTTTATAATTTAAAATTTAAATGTAGAAAATTAAATTCATTGTGATATTTACTTGAGAAACTATAGATAATTTTATGAGCTCAATCATACACCATATACACACCAAAATCAAATGAAATATATACTCTATTGTAGTCTTTAATCCCTTAATTTCTCTCTTTCCCTTCTTTGACACCATGATCCCTTAACCAAAACAAACTCAATTAGTGGTTGTTTTCCATTTATGATGCTTCAAAAGAATGGCTATCTTCATCCTTCCGGGGCCTTCGATCAAGAAACGCCGGCCTCATCGGCGTTGTAACCATTTCAATTTTGAATGTCAACAATGCCACAATTTCTGACATTGGTGGCCTCAAATGTGCATGAGGCTGAAGGCATAAGAGAGCCACATGAGTTGCTTGCAAAACATCCTTCTCTACAAATCCATGTTGTTTCAGCTTTGGATCAACAAGATCCAATAAACTCGATTTTTCGTATAATTTCCATGCCTGCATCATCATCAAGATTCATATTACATCCATCTTGTCTTGCACATGCATGTACGTAGTACTTAACATGCATGTGCTCCAACGTAGTTTCTTAATAACACTAAGAAAAACACTAGTTACAACGTTATTTCGATTAAGAACTCGTATAGAACTTACATATTCAGGAAGATACTGCATTTCTTGTGGTAAAGTATGATCTGTGTTTTTTCTGCAACATATAATTTCAAGAAGAAGAACTCCAAAACTATAGGTATCTGCTTTTACTGATAATTCCCCTCTAATAGCATATTCAGGAGCTGTATAGCCTCTATACAAAAAAAACCCAAAGATTATCAAAAATTAAGGTACTATAATCGTAATTTGTTTCGATAAAAAAACATACAGTGTTCCTGCGAATTGTGTGCTAAGATAAGCTTGATCGTCTGGGAAAAACCTAGCTAGTCCAAAATCTCCGATTCTAGGAAAAAATTTGTCGTCAAGAAGAATATTGCTTGCTTTGATATCGCGATGAACAATTCTTAAGTGCGAATCTTCGTGAAGATATTGTAGTCCCCGTGCTACTCCGAGAATAATTTGAAACCTAGTGCTCCAATTTAGAAATCGATCATTGTTTCCTATATTAAGCGAGCATTATAAATGATAAAATTTAAATTCAAAATTTATTTATTTTTCTCTATAAATTATAGATTTATAAATTTCAATAACTTATTTAGATTAATGCATAAATATATTCAAATGCGGCGGTCAAATATTAAACTCTGTACCAAATAAGTTTAGTTAAACTCTTTATTAAAATTAAAGAAGGGATACGAACCATATACGAAGAGGTCTAAACTTCGATTTTTCATGTATTCATATACAAGTATCCTTTGAGGTCCATCAATGCAACTTCCGAGAAGTCGAACCAAATTTTTATGTTGCATACTTGTGATCAATTTCACTTCTGCTAAAAATTCTCTTTCTCCTTGTTGAGATTTGTTAAGAGACAATGCCTTAACAGCTATCATCCTTCCATCTTCCAACTTTCCCTATCAAAATAATTTGTTGTCTAGTTTAGTATTTCATCATGTTAACAATTACTATTTATCAAACATAGGTTATTTACCTGATAGACAGGCCCAAATCCACCACTTCCAAGAAGATTACCATGAAAAAAGTTATTGGTTGCCTTTCTCAAAGTGTTGTAGTCGAAGTTGCTAATTGATCGAAGACTCATACTAAAAAACTCCATGGACCCTATGCAATATATATGAACATATCATAGAGAATATAATGAAAATTATAAAAGTTAGGTTGATTGCAATTTTCTTTACGAAACACAGACACCAAAAACACATACACAACTATTGTCAGAGATATCAATGCTACAAAACAAATTGGTATTTTTCATTAAATTACCTGATGATTGTTGTGCCGATGGAAATATCGTCTTCATAGCAGCTGTAGGCTCAGCTATTTTCCCAAAAACCAAACACAATTTAACAATAGAATTATATAAGATTATAATATATAATATATCTATAAAATTAAAGAAACTAAGAAAAATAGTAAGCATAGTATTATGGTGTTTTTTTTCAAACTATACTACCTTCATTTGGAACTGGCTTTTCTGATCGTTTAACATGCTTTCTAAAGACAATCCAACAAATAATCAATAATATGATGACAACTACTATCCCACCAAGAACAAACAACATTGTTTCAAGTTTGTGCTCACTTGACTTCATCTTTGACTCATTAGGAGCTTCCCATGGAATGGTTCATAAATTTAAATTTAAGCTTATATTATCTATATATGTACACACCTACATATAGCACTCACCAGTTTAATTATTACTAGCTAGATTTTGTTTCTTGTTTCTATGTTGAGAAATTAAGAAGAAAAAAGTCGGAGAAGTATTCAAAGGTTTATCCCATAGAATTGATCGAAACAAGTTAAAATGTCGGCCAAACTCACATGTGGTTGGATACAAAATTCCAAACATTATATTGTGTACTACTATTTGTTGCTTATGTAGTATTTTGTCATAGAAGAATCTTTCTCCTTCGGAAAATTGCCGCATCCAGGAGAGTCTTCTTTTATTATTTATTTGACAAACAGATAAATTAGTTGGTCGTAAGGTCACAGGAACCTGAGTTCCATAGGATATACAACTAATATTTAGTTTACAGTGGATATTTGAATATAAAATACATGTTAAATAATATTTTTTGTTACAAATAATTTATCTTAAATAATAATATATTTATTTGTAGATGAAATAATTTAGTGAAAAATGATGATGTTAAATTTAAGATTCATATTATTTGTTAATAGACTAGTCTATTCTAACATATAAAACTAATATAAATAAAATGCTAAAATATAAAGGGTTATATTTTAATTGTATTTTGTGCGAGAATTCATTAAATTTAAAATTATTGATCTCATATTATATGTGTATTATAATATGAAATTGTTATTTCATTCATCTTGATATTAAAAGGAACTTGAATATTTTAGATTAATGTAAGTTGACAAATTTCTATAGAGAAAAGATATAGAAAATATTAATGATGTGAATTGATTTTTTATTTTGTGGTGTAATTTTTATTTGAACATTATCATAGAACATTGTTAAATATTAAACATGAATTCATATATAATTTGTTGTACATATGTTAGTTATCCAAAAAAAAATTGTTGTGAATTTTTTAACCCACCTTATGGGGTTGGAATTAAACCCTATGTATTTCTGAAAATGTCCCTAGAAAATCGAAAATATACTTCCGATGCACACTATTTTTTAAAATATTTGAGTGATAATCGGAAGTATAGCTCTGACTCTATACCAGAAGTATACATCCGATTCTGGGCATGACAGTTAACATAAAAATAGAACTAAAACAATAACTAATTTAACAAACTAATAAATTTATAAATCAAATTAAAGACCTGCAATTTTTAAATTGAATAATAGAACTAAAATGTTATCTAAAATGTATTTCATAATAATGGTATTCAAAATACAAATTCGATACAATACGAAATAAAAAAACTAAACTAAAGTCAAAATGCAATCAAGTTAAACTATTGCGTATGATAGATGATGAGTCATTCTATCATCCTCGAGGCGTCCCTCCGCTGTCTCCTGTATAGTAGGGCACCCTGAACCTCCACCATAATGGCCTCCAAAACGCCTCTAACATCGGATCCGTCAAGAAACAACCCTCTATCACAAAAAAGTTGCTGAAGAAATTTGTGAGGTAATTTTTCCATCACAAAAAATTCCTCACAAAATTTATAAAAATAAATTTAGTAAATGAATTTGAGATGAATTCTATTCTTCAGCAATATTTCCGTAACAAGTTGGCCGGTAAATATATAACATGGTTTTGTGAGGAAAATGTTCTCTCCAATATTATTTTATATTAAATAGAATAAATTAAATTGATATTTTTTAAATGACATTATAGTTTAAATTTTAATTATAAATAATATTTAAAATAATTTAAGTAAATAATGATTATGTACAAATATTTAACTGAAATTAAAATTAATATATATATATATATATATATATATATATATATATATATATATATATATATATATATATATATATATATATATATATATATATATATATATATATATATATATATATATATATATCTTATAATAGTTATCAAAGTAACTAATGTTACTTTGTATCTGGATCGAGTGATTGTGATTTTAAGAATAAAAAGTAGAAAGTTCATATTAGCCTCTTTAGTATGGTGCGTTTGGACTTGAGTATATACAATTTGAGCGTTTTAACAAGGTTTGCATTTAAATCCTTTTACATTCTTGTGATTTTTTAAACATTGAATATAATAATTGTGTTATTTTTGTTATGTTTTATATCTCATACCTATGTCATCAATCTAATATGACGTATCTTCTACAATTGAAGGTGGGAAGCATCATATCCAAGTGGATTTAAAAGATGATGATCTATGTATAGAAGATGATTGTGCTTTATGGTAGGAAATCATTTAAGTGGATTTTAATATATTTGAACAACATTTAGTTTCAATGCTAATGTTTCATTCTCTTTCCCTTCATATGTCTTATATTTCCGAAAAGAGGAGTTGTGGCCAACATCGGGTCAATTGCTAAGAGACAAGGATGATACTTCTATTTTAGAGTATGAGGTTGTTTGTTATTCATTATCCATTATATTCAACTGTTGGTGAATAGAAGTAGCATAATGTAAATGGTCATGTTGTTGTGAGTGCTTAACATCCATTCAAGTGCAATATAAATTGCAATTTGACACATATATATTGGCCATGTAAAGCGAACGTGATTGTGCACAGGAAGCTTCATACTCCTCCATCATATAGTTCTTACACTCAATTATAATTAGGCATTTCTATTTTAAATTAGGTTGTCATATATTTTAGAATATTTTTAGCCTTTCTTTAATTTTACTTAAATTGATGTATGACTACAAGCATGCGAAATTGCTGATAAAGTGACAGGTTGGAAACCAAGTATGCAATTCACTAACATATGGTGCCAAATGTAGTGATGTAACAATCACACATGGTGGCTTTTCTAAGTTAATATTTGCACATGACCATTTTATGACATTGTTGATAGCTTATCACTCTAAGCTTTTGCATCACTCATACTGTTGTTCAGCGAGTCATTCTATTATTTTAGTTTGTTTTGGTGATTGAGGTAATCTTGTCCTTTCTAATTATTTCTATTTATTGTTAACTACAATTATATTTTGGTGTGTGATATCACAACTTTTCTAACTGTATTTGGAGAATGAAACTTGGTTTGAGATAAAACTAAGAATCTTACTAAGTAATTAGTTTTACTTATGCTCCATAGTGGTCACTAGCTAATTAATATTAACTACTTATAACATGCTATTGAAAACTACCAGCTAGTTGTTTTAGTAACCTCTGCTATAAAGTTCATCCATAATTTAATCTTCATATTCTCATTCCAGCTTATCATTCTGTTGGAGTATTATGTTTCTTTTTTATCATGTCTTTTATACTATTCCATATTTTGTCAAGCCAAGGTAAGAAAATCATCTGCATTTCTCCATGCAAATTACTTTTAAAGTCATGATGTTCAATGGGGTAGTTTCATGAACACTCATTATTTTGTTAAATGCTTTTATTTCTTTATATATTGGTGATTTTACTAAAATGTTGAATCCATTCTCTTTTGCATGTATAGTAGCTTATTTTACTTCTTACTTACCAATGTAATATATGTTTAATGCATCTTGTAATCTACAATATTTTTGCTCAACTTTTAGTGAAGGAATAACATGATTAGTGACGGATCTGTTACATAACTATTTGTGACGGAATGAAAATTTCCTTACTAAAATTTTGCGACAATGAAATTCGGTATTGAAATATAGTCGTCACAAAATTTGTTTGTGATGAGAATTTACTACATTTGTGAGGGAAAACTACCCTCCCTAAATTTATTTTCTTTAGTAGTGCATCCCAAAGAGTAAAAGTACTTGAACCATAAAAATAAATATGTTAGGATGAGGTTTTCCTCTTAATAGACATATAGCATAAGTTTGCTGCAATATATAATTATGAGTGTATTTCTGATATAGTCTACCTATATGAAAATGAAGTGGTGTCGCTTCATCGAGTTCATGGGCTTGACTCTTAAATTCTCATGAAAGGGATATGAGACACATGGCCTTATTAAATCTGCCATATTGATAATTCGATCAATGGTACATAGATTTCTTGGGTGAGTTATGCACGTTTGTTCTAATGAATAATTGATTTAAAGCTTGTCTACTAATCTATTCAGAGATGAGTGAAACCTTAACTTACTAAGTAATGGTTCAAATTATGAGATACCTTTATTTGAAATCATGAAATTTCCTGAATAGTGGATTTAGATATATTTTGAAAATGGTGGAGGATTGATGGTGAAATGTCCAAAATATTTATTTAATGGTATGAATCTGAACGCAACATGTTATAACCGTACAAATGACCCTTAATTTAAAGGTTGTTTCCCTTCACCAAGCAGCATAAATTTATCTATAACCATATATTATGTGCAAATTGAATAAGACACGAAAATAACATGTTTCAAGTGCCAAAAGTTATATCTAAGTCATTCTTTTATTTTTCTAGTGCACAAGAATAAATAAGAGAATGTCATTCTGTATAATATCATTGATCGATATGCTTAATGTGAATGTGTGATTGATAAGTGCCAAAATGTAGTTATTTTGTATATACATTTTGTGGCACTTATTCGTTCTTTTGTTGATATTCTTCGAATAAATCCCCCATTTTTGGTATAAATATGTACATAATAGAATAATTGAGTTTTTGTGTAAATATTGTATCATTTGATAGTTTTTCATCTCTTTTATAGGTATTCATTCATAATTGGAGCATTGAGTAATAAAGTGTCGAAGACACGGCTTCAAATGCGCGATTTGGGCATCTCATCATTGAATAAGGCTCAAATCAAAGAATAAAAAATCATCATTTTGATTTATATTTATCCATGGTTAGATAGAGCATTGAATAAGCTTTCCAACGCTTCAAACCGGGCGCAATTCCGAGTTACGGTTCTCAAGATATGGCAAAAACAAAATGTTGAAAATAGCAGACCGCGCTTAGCGCGAATACCGCGCTTAGCGCGCCCTGCGACATCAGAATTCTTTAAAAGGGGCTAAAAACACATTTTTAGGTCATGGGTTGGGTATTTTTGAGTCTCAACACCATCACCATCATTTCTTTGGTAGATTAGCTTAGAAAACAACGTTGGAGCTTGCATTTTGATGATTGGAGGTGGATTGCTCTTCGATTGGCTTGACAACCAATGTAGATTTGTGGTTTATCTCTTCTCCTCTTTGTGTATTTCTCTTTTGTTGGGTTTGTATGTATTTCTACTCATAACTCTTGTATGTTTATCGCCTTTGGCTTGTATAAAGTTTGCTTTACGAATTTGTGTCGGTGATTGTCTTGGGTTTTTACTTTATGTTAGGGATTTGAGCTTTGCTAGGGATAGATTGCTTAGATTCTTACCTAGGATAATTATCTGTTAGTTTCTGAATGCTAGAGATAGGTTTGGATCTAACATTCACTATAGAGTACCCAAACTTAATGCCTCTGCGTTGGTGAAGTATGCTAGGAATAGGTATGGAGGTGACGCAGTTGACTTCCGTGTTGTTGAGGTATGCCAGGAATGGATATTGAGATGATTCGAGAGGATTCTTAATTTGGGTTAGAAATAGCTTAGATTGTGAGAGGTATGTGATGACACAGACGAGTATCATAGGCCGAGTATGACATGGGTGGTAGATTTAAGTCTGTGACTGGTAGTTTACATTCGTTCCAGACAAGCTGTCTATCCTTTATACTTTTTGTTCATTTACTTTTTGTCTTTTATTTTCATTTCTTTTAATCTCAAACTCATTAACGGTAGAATTGTCGAACGACGAATCAATAACCAATCTCTGTGGACACGATACGATATAACCTAACCGGTATATATCACCCGGTAAAAATAATACCAACTCTTTGCTTGCCGCAATACCGCAGTAACAGTGATTCATGTTAAGGTTTCCAAAATATCGTGAAAGAGAGTCGAATCAAACCTAAAGTTTAGTGTAAACACACGTTTTTGAATTTATTTTGTGCAATTTTCATCGTATCGTTTTCATCTTTATCTTGTTCATGTTTTGCAGCAGACCTCCAACACAAGATCTAACAAGAAACACTTGGAACATGTTGGCTGATTTTAGGATATTTTCGATTAACAAGACTAAAAAGATTTTCAACGTACATATGCTCAAGAATATGTCAAAGTTTATAGGCACGCAATAGTGTTTGAGACTTAGTATTTTTTTGGAGTAATATATCATTTTGTCTAAGGAAGTTGAGATGTGAAACGAGGCTTAGTAACTACTATTTGGTCTTATTTGTATGTCGAGGTGTTGCACCCCAAAATTTACCCTCTTCTTTTCAACCCTAATTTGCCTATGTTTCATTCTCACTCATGCATATCATTTGGTTCTATAGTTATGGGGTCGAGGTATCTAGTGACTTGGGATTTCCCCATTCAAAAAGGAGAATATGGCATTCAAGCAACACAAAGTTGACCTATCATCATTATGGTTATAATCCCAATTCTCAATTTCATCATTCATTCCAAGGCTTCTCAAGCTCATCTCAAGCTAGGGTTTCACAATGGATTGAGGTGTGTATATTCAATAAATTCTGATTCTTCTAGTTTTTCTTCTGCAAGCAGCGAAGTGTGAAATTTGAGTTTTGACTCATGGTTAATATGGATTACTTCCTCTTCAAGTTACAAGGCTATTCTCTTCTTCTAAACATCAAGCTATAGGATTATTCTTCTCTAAATTCTCCAAGGTCTTCGATTAGGATTTTTAGCTATTGTACTCCAAGTGAGGTTCTTCTTTAAGAATCATCAACCATGCGTTCAGGCTTATATATTTATGATTGTGGCTACTTCAAAGGTGCATGGTTTGTTTTCATGGCCACATTGATTATCTATTATTAACTTTCGTTTGAGGATTTCTTTGAGGCTTGTGAATCAAGTTACATTTCCTTAAGATTGTGCTTACTAATTGGTTAGTAATGTAGCTAAAAAGAAAGTTCCATTAGATAGATTACGTGGTTGAAAAATCATTCAATACATGTGGTACATCTCATTGTGCAATATTTGTTGAACTAAGTATTTGTATCTATATATTTGGCGCATAACTAAGTGTTGCATTATATTATACGCTCATAGTAAACTAGTAATGTCCCAAGCATAAACGTTGGTCATGTAGCATTGATTTCCATTATATGGTAAAAAAAATTAATATAGAGTTAAAATAAGATAAAAAGAATCAATCATACTATTTTTTATGTGTATATAGTTTCTGTAATAATTTCAATATTTACAATTAGGTCAATACAAAATTAGAAGGCAAACGGGTAATAAGTTGTGTCGCTACTCCTTTAGGGATTGCAAAATCAATAATCTTAAAAAAATATATTCATCGACCTAGGAGATACAACATTGATATTCATAAGCCTTTTAACTCCAAGTAAAAGAGGTTCTAGGAAATCAAATATGTTATAGGAAAATGGTATAAAAACATATTGATTTTCAAAACACGATTTTTCATGTTTGACCATTTTATTGGAAGCAGCTTTGAGAGCTGCTTGTCCCATAATAAAAACATCATCCCTCAAACCCACAAGTGGATAAACTATCGTCAAAGCCACACAAACATGTTTTCCTCCTACCCATCCCTACACCAAAACATCTGCAGGCCTAAGTGTCGATCTCCTATCAAGTGGGAAAGTCAAAAAATTCACAGACGTCTCTTTCTTCACAGATACTCTAGCATGTCGGAATATATCAAACAAGGCATCCCTGAAATTCTGATATCAGATATGAGATGTCGAAAGTGATGTCACGACACTAATATATGTTTGCTGAACAAAGAATAACATAATACTAAATGCAATAAAATAAAATTGACACACGCAAATTGTTCACCCAGTTCGGTGCAATCACACCTACGTCTAGAGGCTACCAAGCCAAAGATGAAGTCCATTATCACCAACATTAATTTGGAGTTAAACTCGCCCGTTTACAACCACTCACTTAATCACTACCCAATGACCCTTCTATCTAAGAACCTCTTAGATATGAGAAGCCCTTCTCACCCCCCTCAATCACACACCGTGATAAAAATGACAAAGACTTGAAGACACACTTCAAAGACACATAACCATCGTTGCTTCAAAGCTTATGGATGATTAACAACTTACAACTCAACTAACGTCCAACTCAAGTATTAAACAATATAGGAGTGACTCACAAGGAGCAATTAGCATAGACTAAAACTTAAAATCTAAAACTTAATACGTTCAGCTTCCTTCAGTGTAGCTAAACCTGTAAGTAGGGTTAGCGTCATTTTTATACGAACAGTAACTAGGGTTAGTCCATAATTTGCTTCACATAAGTCTTGAACGCTTCAATTAATTGCTCCATGAAAGTAGGATAAAATCTCTCCAAGAATATTGTAGCAGAGCATTACATAATCTTGCTTACTTCGAGCAAACAACTTAAACAAACTAACTCCTAGAATTTCTAAACTGAAAAACCAGTTCAGTTCTCTAACACATGTCAAGTCATATGATTTGACATCTTCTTGACGACTGCAGATATATTATACTTCACATGATAAGGCATTCTTCATGGCATTTCCTAATCAGATTATTTTACCAAAATTGTTTCTAATCACTGACCTAACAAACTCCCCTTTTGGAAAATTTTGGCTAAAACATTATTCGAGTGTATATAAGCCATACAATTAAAATTAGCACCAAAACACACATTTAAGCAAACTTAGCAAAATCAGAGAGCAGAGAGGGCAGCTCCACACAGCTCACGTACCGTGCATTCATCTCAGCTCGTCCAACGCATCTACCAGGTTGGTTCGCGGATACAATCCTTTATGCTACCTTTAATTTAGTATAATTATATATAGTTTGTACTTAATAGCACATACTACTGATTGCAGAGAGCATTTCATTGAATTTTTCTATTAATAATATCTTTCATTGGGAGAGACCTAGTTTTTTTATACGGCATGTCCAAATTAGTATTGGATGAAACAATGAGATTTATACATGTCTATCATTGAGAGAATATTGTAGGACAATTCTTTTATCATTATACAATATAGTATTTTAATTAGACTTATTAGCAAAGTTTATGTGTGGCTGACTATATAAGCCAATTAAGATTCTGAAATAACTACAAAGCCATGGAAACTTTTGTAATAGATTTTGAGCTCAGGGTTTTACCATGCATTGTGTTTATAAATTCCTTCTCAAAATATTAAATCTAAACAACATATTCCTCAAAAACTTTATAAACACATGTAGTTTTACTTACAAATTTGTTCTCAAAATACTAAATCTAAAGAACAAATCTCTCAAAGAGATGTACATGAAATTTATAAAAAATTATTGTAAAAAATAAGTGAGATATTTAATTGAAATGAAAAAAACTATTAATTTATATTAAAAAATAAAAATAAATTTAAAAATATGTAGACGGCCAAGCCCGTCACCCGCCAACCCGTTACCTTGGCGGGATAAGTTAGATTTTTAAGCTAAATTTCATTTGCCAGACTTGCTAGCCCCACCTCATATTTGGCGGACTTAAGACAGGACGGGGCTGACTGCCTATTTTGCCATCCATAATGATTGGGATTATCTCGAGAGAATAAAATACATTCTTCCATTTCTCTCGTCCCTTCTAAAATCCTATCTGCCACTTTTAGATGTGAAACATCAAAATCACATCCATGACTTCAAAGAAAAGCGTTTTTTTATTCAAGAAGTATCAATTGGTTCTAGATCCAATCTCCATTATAGATCCTTTTTTTATTGATGAAAAGGGCTTCCGTTGAATCTGTTTTGAATGAGGTTGGGATGTCTGTTTGGAACAACATTAAAACACTTGTTCAAGTAAGAAATGTAGTGGAATTTGACTCACTGTACGAATCACAAGAAAATAGAGATATGAATAGCAGAATAAAAACATCAGAGTATCAATCTGTGGAATCTGCAAACACAATAACATTGAGAAAAATAAATTTCCAGTCTCAAAAATGTCAGGACATCATGTCTGACATTTCTTCTCACCACTCCAACCCACCACCAACAGTAGAAGGAGTAGCATACTATATCATTGGGAACTAAACAATCTTGATCATCTTCAGGTAGTCTTCCATGTCTTTCCCTTGTCAAATAACCTCATGCAATCCTTGAGTCTGTTGCACGATTTAGGAGTGTTATCAATGGTCTCCCTTGTCATCACCTGAAAAAATGCCTTCTTCAAAGCGTTCCTTTCTTCTTCTTCCTTTACCAGATCAGAAGGCTTATCATCCTTGTCCATTGTACCAAAAAGTATTTTCCCTGAATCTCACTCAAAGACAGAGTATGATGTCTGCTCTAATACCAATTGAAATTCTGGTATACAGATATCAGATGTCCTATGAGATATCGATACACTGATATCTGGTTGAAACACAATGAAGAATATAAAAACACAATTGGAACAATACATAAAGTAAAGGAACACAAAAAATTGTTTATCCAGTTTGGTGTACAACAACACCTACATCCGGGGGATACTAAGTCTGGAAGGAAATCCACTCGATAATATCAATTCAAAGCTAAACTCCCCCATTTACAACTTATCACTTAATCAATACACGTGCTATACTTATACTTAGAAACTCCTAGATATTAGACCCCTCCCACTTCCCCTTAGTCACAAATAGTGATAGTAAAACAATTCAACAAAAATAGAATATGAACTTCAAGAACACACAATCACTATATACTTAGAAGCTTAAGAGTGAATGACAATTATAACTCAACTAATAGCCTAACTCAAGTATTAAAAAATACAAGATTGACTCATAATTAACACAGTCTAACTCTACTGTAGATAGTAGAGTGAATCACAATAACGGTTGAACACAAATCCTAAAGGTGTTCACAGTGATTTCTGGTGAAACAACCGCTAGTCTTCCAAACTATTGAATAAGCGTTATAATTGTTATGTTATTGAATCCCTCTGGTAACTTGCAGGATCGACTAGATTGATCCTATGGGGTATCGGCTGTTGGTATAAACTTAAGATAAAGATCCATATTTGAGACTTGTTTTTGGAGGTTTTGTATATGTCAAAATACGTTTCGATTACTTAGTGATGTGATCAAGTTAATAACGTATATTTGGTTCGAACAAACAAGAACATGCAGTATTCGAAATAGCAACAAAGTATATAAATGCAGCAATATTCAAATAAACTCTTAAAGTGTAAAAGATTTTCAAAGTATTGCGTGAAACGTAAAAGGGAATGTAAACAAATGTATAAAAACTTTACGGGAAATAACAACGTTAATGTAAAGGTTTACGGAAAAGTAAAGAACTTGATAATGGTAGAAAAAGCATTTAAATGAAATGACTTTGAAAATAAAGAAACTTAAAAGACATTGATGCAAGATAAAATTAGACGGAGGAATAAAGATACATTGAATAATAAAGTCTTGGTGCAATCATCGTACATTATTCGTGCATTCGTTCCCTAGCCATGTGGTATTTTGAATGTGGTGAATTTTAGTACAATAGATATGACACACGAAATCCTAACATTAAGACTCCTATTTATACTAATTCGACCATAACGGTCTAACCCATACGATCTTGCCACGTTTAGAACATGCAACACACCATGCTTCTCTTGCTTCCACGTTTTCGAACCGTTTCTTGCGTTTCAACTCCTTTTATCCGCTTGCGTTTGAATTTCAAATGTATCACTCGCTCGATCTCGAACCCATTTCCTCGATATGATTCTATTACCCGATCGAAGCTTGTTTCACATATATCACCAGTATTTCTGTTCGACATTCCGGAACTCAATACATCCATTCGAAGGGCTAATTCCTTTCTTTCCAAACTATGATATTCACTATTCCCTTGAATACTTTAACGTCATCTCGTCTCGAGCTCCATGATATTTCTTGAATCACAAGACATCAAAATCTTGACTAACAAAATGCCCTTTAAAATATGTATTTGAATCCCTTTTAAGAAATACTTATTTTAAATAAATCTAAGATTTTGATGTGACTCTTGAGTAATTATGACCCTGTACACGATTTCCATCATGTCAATCACGATGACCCCAGGTTTTCCGAACCACTTTTACACAGTAACCACGGTATGGTGCATTTATTGAAAGCAATGATTATCCTTAATCACGCTCATTACCAATACTAACTTCACGCCACCTCATCTTGTAACCAACCCACGTCTCCCACGTAACTTGGCATTAGTTGGTGAGTGTTTCCACTCCCTCACTATAAAACCAAACAAACTTTAGTCTTTCCACTTTTCCACACTCTGAATCTTCTTCTTCCTTTCTTTCTCGTAAAAACCCTAATCTCTTTAATCAAAACCCCAACAATGTCTTCATCAACATCCCAGGTAAAAAAGATTTCTAAGAAGAAGAATAAGAACACTGGAACAATTTTGGAAAGCAAGGTTGGCACTCACCAAGGTCATCCTGTACTTATGCCCCAGGGACTCTCCAAAGAACAAGAGCTCTTATATTCCTCTCAGGTATTAATCCCTACTAACGCTTCTGGAAAAAGATTTGCCTAATGGGTCCCTTACGGTTTTGAGATTCTTAAGGATACACGAAACATATTTCACATGCATTACGATTTCAAACCTTTATTCAATACCATGGAAAACCCTAGGGTAGGAACTGAAAATGTCAATGATCCTGTTGCTACAAAGGACGTAGAAACTCCTATGACTACCCCAAAAGATCCTTTCATTCTGGACTATGTCAAAAACAACTTTAAACCATTTCGATCCTGTCCAACTGCTGATGTAGCATATCAAAACTGGTTCGCCAAAATGGAAGTTAAGAAAGGACATCAGTGGGAGGAATTAGGTATCTATAATTTCTAAAATTATCAAACCAGGCTTCACATAGTCATCCTCTGTTATTCGCATCCTGTATTTACGGGATAGCACCTATAATACCTTCCACCTTCCCGAGGGAGTCACACCACATTCTTTGACATAGCGCCATCACGGACTAACACCGGGGAAACATATGTTCACGATCTTTGAGGAACATTCAAGTATTATCGATTTCGATATCAAACTAGCCGACTTCTCCAAATTCATCATTACCATACGGAAGGTGATAGTGTCTCGATGTTGAACACATTGCCTTCCTTACTCTTTGGCTATCACGATATGTTTTCGCGCAGGTCACTTCAAGTAGCTAGTACGTTCATTCCTCGGCAAGAGATTTGCATGAGAACAGGAGGATTAACTTAGCGAACTCACGCTAGTTGACCTTTATGAGAGCACGAGATCGGCCGTTTCGAGCTTGAAATCTCATACCTCCAAGAACATCTTGTTAGTGGTCCCTTCGGTTGCTCGATTATGGCTAAATGCTATGTTCGAGTCTTCGCTCTCCACTGCGGATACTATTAATGAGCAAGATCCGAGATAGTTGATCAAAGCGTTGAGGGCACGAGGCTAAGGAGCGACTCTAGTGATGACAAGGCCGATTTCGGTTTCATTTTCAAAGTACATTATACTTCTCTCCGAACAACATGAATTTAAAGAAACTATGGCGCCTTTTGCTTCGAGGACTCATGGACCATCATGGTTCACTATGTCTCTTCGGAGGTGCTAAATGCAAGGAAACCAAGATATCGGAAGGCCTTTTTATTACCAAGGCGATCTCCTCAAGAATTACTCCGACCAAGAACGGATCCTCTTATTTGCCTATCAACCTAACCGTTTCGAGACAATTTGGTGCGTGTCAATTAATACCGAACCCTTGTTCCAAACTCAAAGCGCCATTACCTCGGTCGAACTTTTAAAGCCGAGATGCCAAGCTTCAACAAGAACAATATCAAAAGTTCGCGATTCAACTTAATCCCTTTCGAACCAGCTCCTTTTCTTCAAAGAGTTTTCTAGATTGGTGGATTAAATTCTATCAATCTCATATGTTTGACACTCTTACCATTCAAGCTAAACTGACTGCTGCGTTCGATGTGCAGGTACACAAAAAGAAAGGTAGGTTGACCCACGCTCGAGAGATTAAAGCTTTTCAGAATTACTTCGAAACTACTTATGATCCCACACGCCTGCAAACCACTGTATATCGAGCGGCTCAAACCTTGAGGGAAAAATTTAAAGAAAAAATTTCTAAGTTCAAACTCCCTTCAAGGTTGTCACCTGAGGATAGGTATAGGTTGGCACTCGAAATGCATCCACCTAAATTTCCACAACTACCTACCTCAGAATTGGCTCTGGCTTGGTTTCCTCCATATCCTTGGTGGTTAATTTGCAGCGAAATGCTCAAATATAAATCCCACAAGAAACTAAAGCCATCTGAGACTGTGACATGGGCTCGATACTGGCTTCATAATTTCCCAGGACCTCTTCGCTATGACCTTTCCGCCATGTCGATTCTTTCGAAAGAGGGCGCAGGTGCGAATGTTTTGGGAAATCCCAAATATTTATTACTTTCTTTGTTTTAACTTTCGTTTTAATTGCTTCGATTTCCAGCCCTCAAGATCAGGACTACTGCATCGAAGACCAAGGAAGGGAACAGTTCTCAACAATCCCACGAGACAAATGATAGTGTGCCTAAAGTGACTCCAACAATCAATCCTGCAACTACAACAACGAACACGCCCACTCCAACAACTACTCAAGTCACCCCACCTACAACAACTTCCGATTCGAAGGTAAACAATTTATCCGCTATTTGAAATAGGTCGATTTTCTATAACTTGAGTCTAAATTGCGTTTTGTACCATTTCAGACAAGTAAACTTCCTCCGACCACTCCAAAAAAGAGAAAAACTAGCACCATTGGGAAGACTCTCAAAACTGGAGAAAGTTCTCCAACGGCTTTGCAAAAGAAACAGAAAAGAGACATACCAAAGGATCTTGGCGTCTGGACTTGATTCAAGAGATGTTGCTCCACATACCAATCAAAATTTCACCTTGACCTCGATGTAATATTGGAACATATAAACGATAACATATCTACGGATAACCCAGTAAGTTTACTTGAATTCTTAAAATGATTATTCGTACCTTAGTTATCTTTCTAATCTTCTTCTTTTTTTTCTATGTAGGATGATTCGACCCGGATCCAACCACTTGACTCCTCCTCCATGCATCCGCTCCGATTCACTCTTCTCCTCATGGGGATTCGAATAACCTAGTGCAAAGCAGGCTCTTCCTCAACTGGAGCTTGATCGACACTGATCGAGACTCCTCTCAAGAGGTTCTTCACCCAAAATCTCCTCCAACAATCCCTCAAGGCGTGAACAAATACCTCAGCGAAGAGGAAACCACGCCTCAAGAGAGTGAAGATTCTAGCGAGGAAGGTCGAGGATGAAGAAGGAGAAGACGCTCAAGAGGTTTCGAGCGGAAAAACGGGTCGATGCGATGGTGATCGAATGATGATATCGTGGTGGACTTGATGATGATGAACAAGATGATGGAAGCGTGAATAACGACGGTGATGGTCTTCGTACTAATGAACCAATGGACTTGAAATGGATGTTACTCCATTACGTATGGAACTTCTGGTCTTCTCAAACGAAGAAGAATTAGCCAATTTGAAAAGAAATGACCCCATTGGGTACATGAAGGCTAAGTTGGCTCAAAGGGATATTCCACTTTCTGCGACTGGTGCTGGTTCGACCTCTAGGTCTATGCCTTCTGATGATAGGGTTGTGCTTCTTCATAGAATTAGAAAAACAATCCTCAATGTGGATCTATTCGAAGTGCTTAAACAAGATAGCACCGCTTGTTTCATCATGAAGGGATTACTGAACCAAGTTGACCTCACTACGCTCTGGAAGTTAGTACCATCCTATTCGAACTTACGTCTTTGTTGGATAATGTATTGGATGCCTCCTCCAGGATGAATCTGCTGTAAATAAGGTTCAAGAGAAAAGAGCTTCAATGGATGCTGCTTATGAACATGCCTCAAAGCTTTCGAAAGAAGCTGAAGAGCTAGCCACGCATATTAAGCAAGCTAGAGCTGACTATGAGCTTGATCTCGATCCATCCTCCTCCGGGAGAAAGCAGATTCAAGAACCTCGGGCTAAGATCAAAGAGGCCCAACAGCAACAAATTGCCTATGAATCCAACACCTTTGGGCACCGATTTGAAGAACTTCTTAACAAGGGCCTTGCTGAAACAGAAGCGGCTGAGCAACTCAAAGGTGAAGTTGCCATCCTCAAAGGTGCCAAGCGCTTTACCCAACAAAGACTTGAGTCTTTCAAGAATATCTTCATTGGTGAGGAACAATCCCACTTTTGAATCTTGATTATTTTTGTAACTCTTGTATTTTGATTAAATGTTTACTTGTAACGCTTGAACAACGCCATTTTGGCAATTATGTTACCATTTTGGCATTTCATTACAATATTGTGACTACATTGTTAGTATTCGAATCTCCTGCAGGCATGGTTTATACTTTTTTAAATACTTCTCATTTACCTTTAGGATTCGTTTATCATCGGCCAGTTCTTCTATTTCATACGCATTGTTCAAAACGTTTTGCTATTCGAAAAGGGCCTTCCCAATGAGGTGACCATTTACCCAATGCTTTATTCTTTTTGTCCATGGGCAATATGACTTTCCATACTAAGTCATTAGCGTTGAATGTCTTACCTTTTACTCTTTTGTTATATGCCCTGGCCACTCTTTCCTTTTGCCTCATTAAGATTTCCAATGCATGTAGTCGACTTGTCTAACTCAACTAACTCATTCACCATCATTTCCCAATATAATGGCGCGGGAGTTCATGTTGTCTTTGGATTCAAACGTAGATGAATTTCTGGTAAGGCGCATCATGGCCAAATGTTAGTTGGAAAGGTGTAGTATTGGTAGCTTCTTTAGGAGATGTTCTCAGGCCCATAGTACTTGGTCTAAAGTTTTATGCCAATTCTTTGGCTTTTACCAATGTGTTTTTGATCAAACCAATTATTACTTTGTTGCACCTTCGACGACCATTTGCTTGAGCATAATATGGTGTTGATGTCAATAGTCTAAATCCATCTCTGAGCGAACTCTTGCATTTTTCTACTAAATCTGGACCTTGGTGCGTAGTTATACTACGGCAATCAAACCTATAGATTATTTGTTTACGTATGAATTCAATAATAGCTTCTTGATCTGCGATTACTAATGGTATCGCTCGATCCACTTAGTAAAATAATCTATTCCTACCAAGATGTACTTGACCTTTAGGCGAGGCGGATTGATTTCTCCTATCAAATCTAATGCCCATCCTCTAAAGGGCCATGGTTTAATGATCGAATGCAGCTCACTCGCGGGAGCATGTTGAATCCCTGCATGTTTCTGACATTCTTCACATCCTTTAGCGAAGTCTATGCAATCTTTGAGCATGCTAGGCCAATACATACCATATCGAAATAGCAACCACTTCATCTTGTGGCCTGCTTGATGTGCCCACATGCCCCATTGTGAACTTCGATAATGCGGATCGCCTCACTTTCTCCTAGGCATTTGAGCAATACACCTTCTTGGGTTTTCTTGAACAATTCATTTCCCATAAGGACATATGATAATGCTCTATATTTCGTTTTTCTATCTACGTTTATGGTTGGATCTTTTAGATAGCTTATAATTGGGCTTCGCCAATCTGCATCTGATACGGTGTTTGTGGCTAACACTTCGAATCTATCTTCACCACTACAACCTAACTTAATATTTTCTAGATCTGATGGCGTTAGTCTGGTAGCCATAACCCTACCTCTTATTTCGATCAACTCTTTAAAGTTTTGTGTAGAGACTTTATAACCTGAAGCCAACTGTGCTAGGTCGTTTGCTTCTTGATTCTCTATTCTTGGTATATGTTGGATATCCATATATTCGAATTTTTTGATCAGTCTGTTAGCTATGACGAAATATGTCATCAAATTTTCCTTTATGCATTTATATTCCTTTGTTATTTGTTTGACCACTAACTCTGAGTCACCTTTAATTTCGACTTTAGTTGCCCCCAATTCCAACAAAGCTTCAAGTCCAACAATAAGCGCTCAGTATTGACTTCATTGTTTGAGCAACGAGGGCCATCAATTTATACTTGAATTTTGTTGGGATTCCTTCGGAGAAATTATAAGAACTCCAACACCACTACCTTCTTTGTGAGTCGAACCATGAGTATAATTTCCAAGGTTGCGTCTCAACATAACCCATAATGGTCTTTTCGATTGAGTGATCCACAATGAAATCAGCAATTATTTGACCTTTCACGCTCTCAAAGGCATGAAGGTTAGAGAATATTCATTAGGGCTAAAGCCCATTTACCCACTATACTATGCATAATTGGTTTTGACATGTGTTTGATAACATCGAAATGAGAGGAGACATAAACATCAACAGGCTTTATATAATATTTAAGTTTCATACAAGAGAAGTATAAACATAGGCATAACTTTTCTATGTTACTATATCTAGTTTCTGCATCATTTAGCACCCTACTTAAATAGTATATAGCTCTTTCGATGCCATTACTATCTTCTTGTGCTAACATACTACCTATAGTAAATTCAGAAGCAGATATATACAATCTCATGGGCTTTCCCATGAAGGTGGAACAAGATAGGAGGTTGAGAGGTATCTCTTAATTTCGTCGAAGGCCTCTCGATGTACTTGACTCCACTCGAAGGCTTGGCCTTGTTTTAAGCAGTAGTGGAGAGAATGCTTGAGTCTTTCCACTTAGATTCGAGATGAATCTTCTAAGAAAATTTATCTTCCCCAGCAGGGACTGCAACTCTCTTTTTGATGTGGGTGCTTTAGTCTCCATAATGGCTTTGGTCTTATTTTGGTTGATTTCGATTCCCTTTTTATGAACCACAAAGCCCAAGAAGTCTCCTGTCTGCACAAAAAATGCACATTTAAGGGGGTTCATTTTCAAGCCATGTTTTCTCATTCTTTCGAATGATTGACTCAGATGGTGCAGATGGGTTTCTGAAGAGACAGACTTGATGACTATGTCATCAATATACACCTGCATAAAAGTCTCAATAAAATCGTGAAAAATGGAATCCATTGCTCGTTGGTAAGGCCCCATTTTCAAACCAAAAGGCATCACTACCCACTCATAGGTGCCTAAGGCTCTGGACAACGAAATCTTGTCTTGGCAACATCCTCTTGACAATAAAAATCGATTATAACGAATATCCATCTAGCATGCTTAAGTATTCGAACCTGCAGCGAGTCTATTAACATTTCGCATGCATAGAGTATGGTGTTTGGGGTTGGTATTTAAATCCCTAAAGTCTATGCATATTCTCGGGAACCATTTTTCTTAATAACAAGCACTATATTAGCTAACCATTCGACATACCTTGTGGTTACGATGAACTTGCAACGCCAACCTTCGACCTCGCTTTAATCTTCTGGCGCGAACCTCCTAGGAGTTTGCTTGATGGGCTTCTTGCCATCCTTGATTGGAAGTCTGCTCTACCAACTCTCTTTTCAAGCGGGCATTTCGTCGTAATCCCACGCGAAACAATCTTTATTTTGTTTGAGGATTTCGATCACCTCTTGCTTGAGACTTGGACCCAGTCTGGCACTTATATAGGTTATTCTTTTTGTTTTGTCATCCCCCAAATTTACCTCTTCGAGTTGATCCTGTGCCAACATCTTAGCACCTATGTTTGTAGGATCCCTTTCGAAACCAGGGTTCTGTATCATATATGGCATCTAACCTTTGTTCTATTTCTTTTTCTTCACAGGGTGAGTCTTTCGAACCTGCCCATTTCATGTTATTTTCTTCAACTATACTATCTATTTCAGCGTCTGAAGCTGCTATCCATTTGTTCTCAGCCATATAGGCCGAAATCCTTTCGAAGAAGGAGGACTCAGTCATGAGCACTATTGTCGAATTCCCAGCCTTCTGGCCGTCTTCTCGAAGTACCATCGAGTCCTTCGTCTTCTTTACTTATTTTCCTGTCCCAATACATGCCATCATGGCGAAGGGTCATATAATATTGCGCATCTCTGGCTTCGTTCATCTCCTCATTTGGAGCACAAGGGGCTATTCGTGCTAGATACTTGTCATAATTCCTTTTGTTGACGAGGTTGTTGTAGTCATGAAGTAACTCGATGCGCCTCGATGTTCTCCACTATCCCATCTTCTCTCCATAGCACTAACCTTTGGTGCATTGGCGAAGGAAGCGCCTACGCCATGAATCCATTCTCTTCCTAACGAGGTTGTAATTGGCCTTGGCTTCGATTACCATGAACATGGTGGGCTGCGGCTCGAACCAGCGGTTAACTCCACTTGCACCACTCCCGATGTTTGACCAACTTTCCTTCATAATTTGATAGCACCATGTTATGCGGTTTAACATCACTTTCTTGTATCCCCAACTTTTTTAACATAAAATGAGGCATTAGATTAACCGCTGCGCCTCCATCTACCAGGACCTTATTCACACCATGGGCATTAACCTTTGCTCGAATGAACAGTGGCTTCAAATGGTTCTTCATTGCTGGCTCTGGATGTTCGAAGAAGGCATTCTGCTCTTCGACGGCGCCATTATCCATGACATAATAGCAAACTGGCCTATGTTTCATCATATCAATGTTATCATCCTCTTCCTGTTCTTCGATTTCGGTTTCTTGTCCGAACTCAGAAGGTAGTACAGACACCACGTTGCAGTTTAGGTTGAGTGAGGATTCTCCTTCTGATTCGAAGTTATCAGTTAGCATATCTTCATCTTCCTCTGGCCCTGGAGTATATTCTTTTGATTCATCTGGTTTTGTGTCAGCAAAAAGTCTCCTGCTAACTGGAGGTTTGTTTTCGGGTTGCTTGCTTGTCGTTGGCTTGTTAGTGCTGGACATCTCTTTCTTTGGTCGAAACTACCTCTTCAATTGCCATTTCCTTCTCGATTTCGAACACGTTGTTGCCTTCGCCATTTGGATCTTGACATGGGATTCTTCCCTTATAGTTTTCCAGCCTCAACTCTTCTTTTCTTTTGTTGTTGAACTCTCTGACACCATGGCATGGCGGGCATTTTGCTCGTTGCTTCTCAATTATCTTTCCCTATTGGTTTTGACGCGACCATCATCGGTTGGTACTTGAGGACTCAATGTTACTCTTGAGCACCTTTGGGGTAAGGACTATCGCTTTCTTTGATTATGATTGCCATGGAGGTGCGACCTTCCGACCCATCTCCTTGTGATTCCGGATGGCGCGAAAGGAATGGTTTGAATGCCCCGCCATGTTTTGGTCATATCTTGAACACCTTGGGCAAATCAAACGCCGTTGCCCCTTTATGGCGCGTACTAAGAACTCAACACACTCTCCGGTCGAGGATAGCATCTAAACAATTGATTGTCTTGGCGCGATTGGCGCCGATTCGAGCCACTGGCTCCTTCGAACTCTGCGGCAATCTTCTCATTGCGGATGATCGCATCCGGGCATAGCATCATCTCGTTTCCTTTGTGGCACACCATGAGGTAATTTTTCAAAGCGATATCTGCGGATATCCTTCATTCATTTTGTATTTTTCCTTCTCAAGGTATTTCTCCATTTCTTGCATCTCGAACAAGGTTTCTCCATGTCCACCATATTAACATCCACCTCTCCATCTTTTCATCATCTCCCAACCCGATGGTTCGATGTCTTTGAGTTGTATTTTCGAACTCTGCGGAGTATTTCACCGGTAGTCGATTTGCCACTAGGCTCCCCAGTGTCCCAAACTTCCTTCTTGGACTCGTGTCCTTGACCTCTCCGCCTTTTGTATCCTCTCTCCCAACCCGATGGTTTGATGGCTTTGGGATTTTGCACTCTCGCAGAATATTTTACCGGATAATCGAATCTTCCAGGGTTCTCCCAAAGTACCCGGATCTCTTTCTCGGGGAGAGTTGGTTCGTAATTTGGACCTTTTCTAATTGGCGCCTCGGACCTTTGTACCATTCGCCACGACTCTCCGGCCCTCGGAGCACGGATGTCTTTTGAAACAAATGACTGCGGCTTAGTCGAAGCTTCGGTTTGATGGATGTCTTCGACGCCATTGTTGACTCGATCGGTCCCAACTCTCATTCTCGTGTTTTCATCTTTCAATGTATTGACCCTTGGTGCATTTCCACCATATTTATTTCTCCCATACTGCAGGCTCGGAGTAGTTGGTGTCTGCAATATCCGGAGGATCCTCATCTACCTTCATCTTTGGCTTATCGAGAAACTTGATGCCTTCTTTGATTGCATTCAATTAAGTCCCCTAAAAGAAAACACTGTGAGGTTTTGTGGCCCAAGAAACTATGATATTTACAGAATCCCCTTTTCTTTCTTTGGTCTAAAGGAGGTATTTTAACATTCGATGGCACAATCAATTGACCATCTTTGACAAGCAGGTCAAAAATCTCATCACACTTTGTCACATCAAAGGTGTACACCTTCTTTGGGAATTTGTCGTTTTTTTCATTTTCAACAATTTCTTTTCCCTTTGTGGGAACCAACAGTTTACAAGAGTAAGGTGGGGCCTGTTTTAACTCTGCTAGGTCCACTTCGACCTCCTCGAAATCGGGACAGTCTTCGACTTCCTCGGTTTCGACATAGGAAATTCTTTCTTTCTTGTTACTTTTGAAAGCCCTGGCCTTCTCGGCCTTTAGTCTTTCGACCTGTCGAACCCTATTTGCCAATTGAGCCATATCTCTCAAGTATTGTGTATCTAATTTCTTTCGAATCGAATAGTCAAGGCCACCAGCGGCCATTTCGACTAATTCATGTTCGGGGACCACGTGAAACATCACGGATTTCAATAGTCGAACCTATTCAAGTATTCGTCTATGGGTTCAGTAAACTTCCTCTTAACACTAGCTAGTTCCTTCAGACTTATCTTGGATTGTCCCATGTAGAATTGTTCATGGAACAATCTTTCTAAAAGGGCCCAGGTATCTATGGATCCAGGTGGTAATGTGGTGAACCAGGTGAAAGCATTTTTCGTAAGTGAACTTGGGAAATACTTAATCCTAAGGTTCTCATTATTGGCTATGTCTCCGCTTGAGATACGGCTATGTGTTCGATCGTTGATTCGTTAGTATCTCCGGTGAACTTTGTAAACTTAGGGATCTTGTGTCCCTTGGTAAGTCTGTATGCATCACGATCGCTATGGAGAAGCATAATTTGGCCTCCTAATCCTCATTAATACCGTTTTGGGCCATTATTCTCTATCATGGTGGTTAAGTTATTTTACGCCAAGATATTATCGTTTCGAATTCTATGGACCACCGCGTCAACATCTTGGTTTCTACCTATCATAACTACTCCTCTAGGTTGTTCGTCTCGAAACACTGGGGCCTCTTGCCTTTCGAGCCTGGCCCCTGGTTCCCCAACTACCCTCGTGGTTCCTCTCGATTTGGAGCATCATATCTTTCGATCCTCGCCTGGTTCTACAACTCCCTAAGTGGTTCTTCTCGAATCAGGGGCATTTCCTCTTTGTGCCCTTGCCCTCGGTCAAATTCTTCTAACGGCCTATAGGGTGGGTCAATGGCTTGTTCGATGATAGGTGTGTTTGCTCGAACCACAGCCTGGTTCTGTCTACGCCTCTCTGGTGGGGCAAAGAAATCTGCTATTCGACTCATATTATCTGCGTTTTCCCTATTCGTCACGGTCACGTTCTGAACTATTGGGGCAAAGATTTCTTGCATAGTTTGTGCTAACACTCCGATCATATTATGGTTACTATCATCCATCAGTTGCCTAAAAGCCATTTGGTTTTCTGTGGTTAAGGTGGGTAAAGCGCTATAACCCCCCAGACCTTGGTTATTTGTAAGAAATTGATTAACCCCAGATCCAGATCCTAATTGGGGTGATGCATTTGACGTCGAAGTTTGCAAACCTGCCATGAAAGATGTTGGCATCCCGTAAGAAGGGTTTCTGGGTCTATTACCCTCGAAACCAGATGGTCTAGTTTGTAGTGGGGTGGCGAAATGGGCTTGTGTCCCTGGTTGTGGGATGGATCCCCCAGGGTAACCGGTGGTTCTGTATTGCCCAAGATCGAATTATTTATTGACGTGCCACTTGTTCCATTCGTGGCTATATTACTAGTCGAAGATGCAACTGACTGTGCATTCGAAGGGATCGCACTGGACGTTGCAGTCGAAACAGACGCATTAGTGCCTGTTCCATGTGGGGCATTTTGTTCCCCTTGTTGATTATTAGACATTCTATTATTTCGCTTTCTTCTGGGTAAAGGTTGGTTACTCTTAGTTATTCTACCACTCCTAAGGTTCATATACCAATGAACTTTGTTTACTCAGAAAGAATTTCTATAATAATTATGGTTATAACTTTCCTAGTTTGTAACAGCCAAACTCTGTCCCACTGGGCGTGCCATTTTGTTCACAGTGATTTCTGGTGAAACAACCGCTAGTCTTCCAAACTATTGAATAAGCGTTATAACTGTTATGTTATTCAATCCCTCTGGTAACTTGCAGGATCGACTAGATTGATCCTATGGGTATCGGTTGGTATAAACTTAAGATAAAGATCCATATTTGAGACTTGTTTTTGGAGGTTTTGTATATGTCAAAATACGTTTCGATTACTTAGTGATGTGATCAAGTTAATAACGTATATTTGGTTCGAACAAACAAGAACATGCAGTATTCGAAATAGCAACAAAGTATATAAATGCAGCAATATTCAAATAAACTCTTAAAGTGTAAAAGATTTTCAAAGTGACTGCGTGAAACGTAAAAGGCAGAATGTAAACAAATGTATAAAAACTTTCGGGAAATAACAACGTTAATGTAAAGGTTTCGGAAAAGTAAAGAACTTGAGAATGGTAGAAAAAGCATTTAAATGAAATGACTTTGAAAATAAAGAAACTTAAAAGACATTGATGCAAGATAAAATTAGGCGGAGGAATAAAGATACATTGAATAATAAAGTCTTGGTGCAATCATCGTACATCATTCGTGCATTCGTTTCCCTAGCCATGTGGTATTTTGAATGTGGTGAATTTTAGTACAATAGATATAACACACGAAATCCTAACATTAAGACTCCTATTTATACTAATTCGACCATAACGGTTAACCCATAAGATCTTGCCACGTTTAGAACATGCAACACACCATGCTTCTCTTGCTTCCACGTTTTCGAACCGTTTCTTTTCGCGTTTCAACTCCTTTTATCCGCTTGCGTTTGAATTTCAAATGTATCACTCGCCGATCTCGAACCCATTTCCTCGATATGATTCTATTACCCGATCGAAGCTTGTTTCACATATATCACCGGTATTTACATCGACATTCGGAACTCAATACATCCATTCAAGGGCTAATTCCTTTCTTTCCAAACTATGATATTCACTATATTCCCGTGAATACTTTAACGTCATCTCGTCTCGAGCTCCATGATATTTCTTCGAATCACAAGACATCAAAATCTTCAGCTAACAAAAGGCTAGATAAAAATACAATACGTTCCGTTCCATACACACGTTAGGTTTAAAACCTTCTATTTATAATAATCTTCTAGACTAGATTGAACTTCAAAACCACAGCTGACCTGTAGCAAATAAGGTTGCAGATATATCGCATAAAACATAGGACACCAATCGTTAGTTTCCTAGTTTATCTTCATAATTAGAAACTAGTACAACTCCTTGAATTCAACTTGAATCTCTTATTCCTCAAGCTGAATGTCACATAGAATGACATAATATTCCCAAAATATTCTTCATCTAAAACAAACAAAACAAATCCAACTGTCCAACTGATCTCAGTCACGATTTCGAAGAAATCTGCATAAGACATCCTTATTTGACATGTTCCTTCTGATGATAATAATTCAACACCTCTATCTTTATCTTAGACACCACATATGATTACAAAATATTCCTAAGAGTACACCACATTTGTAACGTACTTATTCAAAATATTTTCTTTGCAAGTTAAAATATGCTGCTAATTAATTTATTTTATTAAAATTAATGTCAATTATAAAATAGAAAATTAACCGTACTATTTCGGTCACGGTCAAGGTCAAAATTTGAGTCTGAAAAATTTAATTTTTTATACCATTTCAAGGGCTATGTATAATGTGGATCGAAGAAACAAAGTTACTTTTTCCATTCAAAGTCACCACCAACAAGTTATTTCCTTTTCGAAAAAAAAAAACACACGAGTTATTTCCTTAAACCAACTCCATCGACTAAATCATCATCATCGCCAGCTATCAGTTTCGCGTGTCCTACATTCGAGAATCAATTGCTTGTTAGGGTTGAAGATCTCCTGTGGTATTTTCTCTCTTCCTCTGAGAGAGCTCCATATGTGAATGCCGGGTTCACTGTTTTCCCGTACAGTAAGTCAGTAACAGCCACACAAAGCCAAATGCTCGAGAAAGAAGTGCAGGTACGAGACAAGCATGTGTTGCAGATCCATTTTTCGTTAATAGATGATGAAATCACATGTAGTTTGACTAGATCTTTCATCAAAACTTGTGCAATATATCTAGCAATAAGGGCTTACCGCGAGGAATGATGTGACTTACATGTTCACCTCTTTTATTGTACTTTTGTATTTATGGCTGTATCTTCTTTTGTGACTTATGTTATTTGTTAATCGTATGCAGCCAACCATGTTCCTTTTAATAAAGAAGAGGAAGATGGAGATTATACAACTATGTTTCCTACTCCTTGTGGGTAAAGATTGTTGACTGAGACAACGGCATATACAACTTTCATAAAGAGAGACCTTACTCTTTAAAGGTATGTCCAATTGATAAGCTACACTGCTAAATGCACTTGACAATCTTGTAAGGATCATAAAACCTTGGGATTGGATTCAATCTTTCATTTATCTCGTTGGCCAAATAGGATTGGAATTTTAAATTGACTGAATCACCAACTACATAGGTAGCCTCCCTTTTTTCTCAGCGTAAGTTTTCATTAGATTTTTAGCCTTGACTAAATTATTTTTCAAACCATCAAGTCCGACACCATCCTAATACATTCCGTCTACAACTTCATTATCAATAACGTAATCAGGAGCATAATGCAAGGCATGGTTTAGAAAATTGCCAGCATCATGCAATGACCGATGTAGTTGTTTATCCCATCTTTTGTCAATAATTTTCCATATCGGTTTGTAGGTAAGAAAGGGGGAAATGAATTAGATTTGAAACAAAACGTGTACATTTTAAAATAAAAAAAATGATGAGTTATTTGCTATCAATTCCTTTGAAGTCTGATCGAATCCTTCCTTTTGGTTGATCCATCTTTTCATAAATTTAAACCATGGTAGTTTCTCGTATGAATCCACCATGCCAAAGCACCCTAATTAGGGGAAAATCACCCTAATTAGGAGAAAGCCACATTCATATTTTGTAGAAGGAAAATGATACACTGTGAGAGCATATCTTCAAATTCCTATTTCAAAAATTTAAAATCAAAGTTTTAATGCGACCCAACCCGGATCTATGTCCATTTTAAAAATTATTGTTTTTTTCCTTCTAAAAAAGCCCCCCAAAACAGGGGCGTCACATCTCTAAAAACAGAACGAGTTTGCTTCCCAAACTTATACGAATTTGCCGAGTTTGGTGCATACGATCTTACGTGAATTGCAGCAGGCCAGCGTGCTATTGGAGCATAAGTTTGTACGAGTTTATGTGCTAATTCGCGATCATGCATTCAAAAAACTGGTTTTCCTTTATTGATCCACAACCAGACTATACCACTTTTAATAAGCCCAGTCTTCGTTTTTGTGAATGTTTTTGAGATTTGTTTGCTTTTTTGCCTCTGTAACTATGCACGCCACTGGAATTACTCCTTGAATTGTTTGTGTGAATCAAATGACTATTTCTAAAGATTCGGATCTAATTTGGTGACGAAACTCAACCACGATGCTAGAAACAATGGTGGTGGTGCTCACAGAACTAACGGCATTCAACAACGATGCTCATCAATGATATTTATTGGCAATGTTCACAGAACCGGCAACATTCAGCGGCGTCGTTCGCGGAACCAACAACATTCAGAGAAACGATGGCTTGAACACCGTTGAACGGAACCATCACAGTGTAACAATGGCGTTTAATCAAAAACAGTTTTGAACCAAATTCAAATAATTTGAATCTATTTCACAAACATGAACCGGTTTTCAGAGATATTGGTTTGGTTTTTAAACCTTGACCAAAAAGTGGTTTGGTTTCAATGGATTGGTTCCATGCACAGCCCTGCATATAATTTGTAAAAAAAGGTTGGTATAAGCTTCAGTGATGGTAAATTCTTCTCCTCCATATAGAAATAGTACCATATGCCCACCCTACCTTCTACAAAACCAAAAAGAGAAATTAATGGGAGTCTAGAAGTTTGACACAAAATTACAGCTGTTTGTTTATTTATTTCGTGATTCCAGTTCTCTTGTTATTCTTGGTATCATAATTACTTCTTACTTTAGTCCCCCAATGTATGTTGCTGTATATATTAACAGGGTTATGTATCTTCCTCTGAGAGCACCAAATGTGATTCCTGGGTTCACTGTTTACCCCTACGTAACATCTGCATAAAGCCCAAATGCACAAGGCAGAAGTGCAGGTACGAGACCAGAATGTGTTGCAGATCCATTTTTGTCAAGTTTGTCTGCCAAAGTAACTATTTATTATAGTGCTACTGCTAGGCATAGAGCATGTGATTAGGATATAGTTTTCAATTTTAAATCCCTTATCATGACTAAAGCATATGTATATTAACAGAGCAATGCTTTTCCACATATGATTTTCTAGCACTCATAAAACTACATTTATTCGCTATTTAATACTTCTAATTTTATCCATCAATGTAGTTCTTGGAATTATCTTCCAACAGAGATATGTAGATGAAAAGAAACTCCTTGCGGGTAAAGGTGTGGACTGACTGCGGCCGATACAACTTTCATATTGGGATTTGGGAGAAACATGTGAAATCGGATGGATACTACGCTCTGGAGGTAAGTCCAATTCATAGGATACTCTGCCCAATGTATGTACCTTGTAAGGATCATAAATTTTTGGAATCAATTTTTCGCTTATCTCTTCAGCCAAATATTTCAACCTCTAGGGTTGCAATTTTGGATTGACCGAATCACCAACTACATAGTTAGCCTCACTTCTTTTCTTTTCTTCTCAGCGTAAGTTTTCATTTGATTTTTATCCTTGACTAGATTATTTTTCAGACCATGATTTAGTTTCTTGTTCTATAAAACCGTTTGACTTGCTTATTCAACCGACGTATTTGCTGCCATAAAGAGTCTTAAAAAGGTTGATTTTTTGGGAGATGTTTTAATTTATATCAAACAATAGTTCCCTCTAACTCAACCGTTGCTTTAGTTTTGAACCAGTCAAGCATCTTAGATAAGTTTCTAAGCAACAATTCACCACTTCAGTTTGTTCTTTGGTTAATGTGTGATAGGCCAAATTGAACTTGAGTTTAGTACTTAGTACTCAAAACATTTCGGTTCAGAACTAGCTGCTAAAGATTGTGAAAAATTAGGCATTAGAGTTTTTTTTGAATGTGCTTGAGTAAAGCACTCAACATCCATGATATTTATACACACTATATAATTGCATATTATGTTTACAAAGAGAAATAAATAATAGTTCTACTCCCTAAATGCATGAATCTCAATATACATGAACCAAAGACTTAAATGCTCTTTTAATGGGAAACATACAATGTATTTTTCTATTTCCAACACTCCCTCTCAAGGTGGTGAATAAGTATTCTCCATTCCCAGCTTGGATACAATTCTTTCAAAATTTGAGCTACTCAATCCTTTAGTGAGAATATCTGCAAGTTGCTCTTGTGAGGACACATATGGGGTGCAAATCAGCCCACTATCAAGCTTCTCCTTAATGAAGTTCCTATCAACCTTAATATGCTTAGTTTGATCATGTTGAACTGGATTATGTGCTATATTGATAGCTGATTTATTATCATAGTAGATTTCCATGGGTCACTACCAATTGATTTTCAAATCTCTGTGTCCTGAGCCATGGCTCAAAATTTAGTTTCAACACTAGAACACACTACTACATTTTGCTTTTTACTCCTCCAAGTCACAAGATTTCTTCTAAGAAAAATATTTAGTTTCAGCAATAGAACACAATACTACATTTTGCTTTTTATTCCTCCAAGTCACAAGATTTCCTCTATGAAAGGTGCAGTGTCATGTAGTGGATCTTCTATCAACAATTGAACCCGCATAGTCTGCATTAGTGTAGGTCTCAAGCGTTGTATTTCCATTTCTTTTGAACAAAATTCCTCTTCTCGGAGTTCCCTTGAGATACTACAGGATCTTATGAATTGCTTGTAAATGGATCTCTTTAGGACAATGTATGAATTGACTAACCATACTTACAACATATGCAACAGTAGGTCTAGTGTGAGACAAGTAAGTTAATCTCTTAACTAGACGTTGATACATTTCTTTATCTACTACAACATCTTTTGTGTTACCCAATTTAAGATTTGGATCCATAGGAACAGTCGTAGGTTTTTCCTGTCTCTTTGAGTAAATCTATAATGTATTTTTGTTGATATAAAAGTGCCTTTTCAGGAATGTGCCACCTCGATTCTCAAGAAGTACTTCAACTTTCCAAGAGTTTTTATTTCAAACTTCTTAGCTAAACAATGACTCAAGATTTGTTGCTTCTTCCAATCATCTTCAATAATTATAATGTCATCCACATATACTAACATAATTGTTACTCCCCCTTGTGGTGAGTGTTTGATGAACAAGGTGTGATCACATTGACTTTGCTTGTACCCCAATGATGTCATAACCTTAGTGAATCTTTCAAACCATGCTCGAGGGTGATTGTTTTAGGCCATATAGCGTCTTGTTTAACCTGTAAATTGTATTGTTAGACACATTTTTTTCTTCATATCCTACTGGTACCTGCATATAAATCTCCTCCTTAAGTTCCCTATTTTAAAAGTATCCTGACATTTGACAAAACAGACATTAGCACGAAACTCAAAGAATACAGAGTTGTTCCTAGCAAATTAGCTTAGACTAACAAGGTTCTTACTGATTGAAGGCACAAGTAATAGGTTTTTCAGTTTTAGGGAAGTGTTAGGATAGAAAGGAAACACCTAAGTGTTGGGGTAAAGAAGGAAATACCTAAGTAATTCTGTTAGTTGGTCTATATGTGTAATGATTGTAAATGTATATTGGTGATTATAGGAGCCATTGCTCTAGTTAGATTCAGGATTATCATTCCCTCTCTGTAAGGATTCTGTTTTGATTAATAATACAATCAGTTATGTCTTCTATTTCATCTGTTTCCTTCATTTCTGAATTATGTAACTTTGGATCGTAACAAATTGGCCTGACCTACCGAATTTGTTGTCGGTCAGTGAATGCCACCAAAGAGATCTCACATAGCAACAATAAAAACAATGTAGGCAAAGGGTGAGGCATTAAAAAGCGAGATCGTGGAGGTGTGAATGTCATTGTTGGCGGTTGAAAGTGCAATGAAGGACATGTCGGCGACATTGGTTGCGATGTTGGAGAAATCGTTGGGAAGATCGTTACTGATTGGAGAGGAGAACACCAAGCAGTAAGGCAGTTCGTCGGGGAAGGAACCAGAGAAGACAACTGTGTAGGTAACGGTGGAGAAGGAAAGGTCGTTCACGTTACAAGGTGATGCGTTGACAGAGTTTATGCAATCCGTCAAGGTGGAATTACCCATCTTCACCGGTGAAGATCCAGCTTGATGGATCTCACACACCGAGGTGTACTATCGAGTCCAGGAGATGTCACCGGAGATCAAGGTGTGCTTGGTTCAACTCTGTATGGAAGGCCCCACCATACATTTTTTAACTCTTTGTTGGATGAGGCAAATCTGCTAATTTGGGAGGTGTTGAGGGGGGCGTTACTGGAGCAGTATGGTGGACATGGCGACGGAGATGTCTATGAGCAATTGGCAAAGTTGCGACATAAAACTATAGTGGAGGAGTATATAATAGAGTTTGAGTATCTCACAGCTCAAATTCCCAAATTACCAAATAAGTAGTTCCAAGGGTATTTCTTGCACGAATTGAAAAGTGAAATAAGCATAGCCAAGCTATTATAGTTGACAAGAGCGGTAGGGAAGGAGGTCAGGGGAGAAAACGGGTCGGTATTTTTATGGGGTAATCAACCTAGTGGATCTGGTTTTAGATCTGGAGCAAATGGGCCAGGTTGAAATGGGGTGCTAACTGGGTTTTTGTTAAAGGAGCTAAGGAAAGTAAAGCGGGGGTAAGCCAGCCAAAAGTGGGTTGGGAGTTAAAAGAAGTGGGTCTGTTGACAATCTCACTAACAGTTAGAGAGAAAAGCCACAAATAGTGAAATTCCAAGGTAAAATCCATAGTCCTCATGGATAGTGGAGAAACGCGCATAATTTCGTCAGAAATTAGTGAAAATGATGGGTTGGCCGGTGGGGACACCTAGCATGACGATTAAGCTGGATGATGGGTTCCAAACTCGTACACAGGGATGCTGCAGAGAACTTGAAATAAAGATATGAGATTTCAAAATTCGCTGTGCACCTCATCTGTTTGAATTAAGAGTGCCAGATGTGGTTTTGGGCATTTAGTGGCTCAAAATATTGGGTGATACGATTGTGAATTGGACAAAGCAAACAATGAGTTTTTGGACTAGGAAGGAATGAATCATTTGGCAAGGTCTTAAAGTGAACCGATAATCTAACATGGCCTTGCAAAGTATCATCAATAGGTCAAGGGAGTCCAATCAAGGGTTACTCTGGCTATTTAATAAATCAAATGAGACTTCCAAGAACAATGCATTTCTAATGAACAACAATCAGAATTGTAGGAACTGCCCAGTAAGTATGATTGTGTCTTCGTAGAGGTGGTCGGGTTACCTCCTATTAGAGGGAGGGAGCATTTCATCAACATCAAAGAGGGACAAGGCCCTGTCAACATAAGGCCCTTCATAAAAATGAGATCGAAAGGAAGGTTTTAGAAATGTTGTCCGCAGGTATCATTCGTCATAGTTCCTGTGCGTTTTCTATCCCTAAGAAGAAGGATCAATTGTGGAGTATGCGTAGATTACAAGGCCCTCAACAAGGTTACTATATCCGATAAATACCATATTCCGCTCATTGTAGAGTTACTAGACGAGTTAAATGGAGCTAAATACTTCTCAAATTCGGACCTTAAGCCGGGATACAACCAAGTGCATGTCAAGGTTGAAGACGTGCACAAAACAACATTTAGAACGCACAAGGGGCATTAAGAATTCTTGGTGATGCTGTTTGGGCTCATGAATGATGTTTTTTGTTCTATATTGAGAAAATGGATGCTGGTATTTTTCGATGATATTTTAGTGTACAATAGAGATTGGAGAACACATTTAGCTTAGCTAGAAGAGGTTCTACACACTACAGAGGAACAATTTAACTGCAAACAAAAAGAAGTGTCTTTTTGCACATAGAGCAACTGGGTACTTAGGCAATTTTATTTCTTCACATGGAGTGGCAGTTGATCCGAGCAAGATAACTAATGTGGTTAATTGGCCCACACCAACGAAAGTTAAAGGTGTAAGAAGGTTTCTTAGTCTCATAGGGTACTATAGGAAGTTTATTTGTGATTATGGAAAGATTGCTAGACCATCGACAGAATTGGCGAGGAAGGATGTGTTTTCAAATGGAACCCCGCAACGCAAGTATCGTTTGAGGAATTAAAAATGAGAGTTCCCATAGCACCGTTGTTGGCCTTGCCTGATTTTAACAAGGAATTTTTGATTGAATGCGATGCATCCGGAAGTGGAAGTGGTATTGTGGCGATTTTAATGCAAGAAAAAACCTAGGCATTAAGTGTGAGGAATTTAACGAAGTCGGCATATGAAAAAGAACTGATGGCTGTGGTGTTAGCCATTCAACACTGGAGATCGTATTTGATGGTTGGCTGCAAACCTATATTGGATTGGATTGAAAAATGTTGTTCAAGATTGTTAGAAGCTATGATACTTGCTAAATGAAGAAATATGTAGCTGCGTCATCGGGGGCTCTTGCAACCCCTACCTATTCCTATTCCTGAGAAAATGTGGGAGGAATTGTCACCGTGCTTCATTACCAGGTTACCTAAATCCGAGGGTTTTGAGGCCATCATGGTAGTAGTGGATTGTCTCTCCAAACACTGTCTCTTTGTCACCCTAAAACACCCTTACATGGCCAGGAGTGTTGCAGAGATTTTCACTCGTGCGATTGTTCGTTTACATATTACGGGGTCAATTGTAAGTGACAAAGAAAAATGTACAGTTTGATATAACTTCATGTTAAAATATGTAGATGTTATTTATTTATTATGTGTTTGATTAGATAATTATACACTTGAAAGAAGAGTGTAAGTTTGTATTTCCCTCAATTAGGAAAAAAAACATTTAAAGCATATACTTAAATGAAATTTCTTGTGTATAGTGCTAAGGATTTCCATCTCAGTTGTTAAAACAAAGCATATTTGATATGTGTATCAAATTTATTTACTTACTATGTGTTTGATTAGATAATTATACATTTTTAAGAGTGTACAATTTATATTTCTCTCAATTAGAAAAAAACATTTAAAGCATATACTTCCAGATAATTTCTTTTGTCGTTGTTAGAACAAAATATATCGTTGTTGTTGATAGGGTGAAGGATTTCCATTATCGTTGTTAGAACAAAATATATTTAAATTGTCTATTAAATTTGTTTATTTATTATGTGTTTGATTAGATAAATATACACTTGCAAGAAGAGCGTACAATATGTATTTCTCTCGATTAGAAAAAAACATTTAAAGCATATACTTAAAGGAAATTTCTTTTGTTGATAGTGTGAATGTCGTTGTTAGAACACAAATATATTTAAAATGTGTATCAAATTTTGTAATTAGATAATTAAAGCCATTAGCCTATAAATATGCCTTTGCTCTAATGGTATTGACATTCCAATAAGTCTTAGCATCTTAACAATCATTCAACCTTAATCATGAATCTCTTAACTCTCTTCTTCCTCATGTTTTTCTTCAACTTCTTCCTAAGAAGTAGTTCATTTGATACTTTACATTCGGTCATCCAGCAAGAAAGATTTTTACCTGGGTTAAACCAACGAATAAGATGCTATTGCAGGTGAGTGAGGTGCTTCCAGATGTCGTGGTAGCTGCAGATGAGACTGGTCACTTCACTAAACTAGGCGATGCTGTGTTGGCAGCACTAAGTGATAGCCAAAAATGCTATATAACACGCATCAAGAAATGTGTTTATAAGTAGCACATTTTGGTCAATCAGACCTAAATAAATCTTATGATAATTGGGGATGGATAGACACCATGATCAGCACCCATAAATCTAATTTGGACACATACAAAACTTTTACCTTTGGCAGGATACCTCTTACAACCACTTATTCTATATTCTTTCAATTTATTTTATTTTCTATTTATTTTCTCAAGTCTCGTCATAGAGAGCTATAATATATTATAACGCCCCATAGCGAAAAATATTGAGATCATCTTTGTAAGTTTTATCTTTTTTGTGAAGGTGAAGATGGTCACGGGTTCATTGTTAAAGATATTTCATTCAGAAACACCGTAGGACCCGAAAATGGTCCCGCAGTGGCAATATTTTCATATTCTCATATATTTGTCTTCTACCAATGTTCTACCAATGTGCTCTCATTGGTCACCAATACAGTTTGTGTGCAAACAACCAACACCAATTCTACAAAAAATGCAAAATTAGTGGCCACTAAGATGTTTGTAAACAACCAACACAATTCCAAAAAATGCAATTAGTGGCTGTCGACTTCATATGGCTATGCAATCATGTTTTCGGATCGCGACATATTAAGAAAGGGTTATTAGCTAGAAAAACATTATCACGACAAGACAAGAAAGGAAGCAAACTCAGCCAACCATTTGGGTTAGTCGCTTTGCAACATGCTCGCCGATTCCGATTTCCTATATAAACTTTATCCTTCCTCAGACTATGACACCCACACCGCGGGTAGTTTTCATGCGCCAACATATGCATGTCGAGGAAGGATAGATCGAGTGGAATATGTTATCATATCCTTCCGCACTCAACACATCGCCTATATGAAAACTACCGCGAGTATGGGTGCCATGGTCGCCAACTGGATGGAAACATATTGAATCAAAAAGACAAAACCAAATGGTTGCTTTGATAACCGTTCTTCGGAATAGCCAAATACCATAACGATTTTGCATTGTAGAAGCACAAATGGTAACCAATGATAACACATTGGTAGAAGACAAATCGAATATAATGCGGGACCATTTTCGGGTCCTGCGGTGTTTTTGAATGAAAAATCTTTAGTAATGAACCCATGACCAACAAACTTACAAAATGATCCAAAAAGCCACCTCAGCGAGCATGAGCCCATTTGTCACTATTGGGCGTTATACTAATATATACTATAACTCTCTATGACGAGACTTGAGAATAAATAGAAACGAAAATAAATAAAAAGAAAATAAAATACGTGGTTGTAAGAGGTATCCTACCAAGGTAAAAGTTTTGTATGTGTACATATTAAATTTACGGGTGCTTAAGTCACCGGAGGTGATGGTGGCGTTCATCCCATCCTCAATTATCATAAATTTATCTGTGTTTGATTGACCAAAATATGCTCCTTACAAACCAACATCTTTCTTGATGTGTATTATATAGTGTTTCTGGCTATGACTAGGTGCTGACAACATAACATCGCCCAGTTTAGTAAAGTGACCAGTCCCATCTACAGACGACATCTAGAAGCACCTCACTCACCTGCAATAGCATCCTATCCGCTAGTTTAACCCAAGACGGAAATATGTCTTGTTGGGTGACCGAAGGTAAAGTATCAATCTTTTTAGGAAGAAATAGAATAAAAACATGAGAAAGAAGAGAGTTATGGGATTCATGATTAACGTTGAAAGATTGTTAAGAAGCTAAGACTTATTGGAATGCCAATGCCATCAGAGCAAAGACATATTTATAGGCTAATGACTTTAATTAATCTAATTACAAAATTTGATACACATTTTAAATATATTTTGTTCTAACAACGAGAATGGAAATCATTCACACTATCAACAAAAGGAATTATCTTGAAGTATATGTTTTAAATGTTTTTTTTTCTAATTGAAAGAAATACAAACTGTACACTCTTCTTGAAAATGTATAATTATCTAATCAAACACATAATAAGTAAATAAAATTTGATACACATATCAAATATATTTTGTTTTAACAACTGAGAATGAAAATCCTTAGCACTATCAAAAGAAATTCCATTTAAGTATATGCTTTAAATGTTGTTTTTCCTAATTAAGGGAAATACAAACTTGCACTCTTTTTGCAAGTGTATAATTATCTAATCAAACACATAATAAATAAATAACGTCTACATATTTTTACATGAAGTTATATCAAACTGTACACTCTTCTCTGTCACTTACGATTGGCCTTGGAATACCTTGTAAACGAACAATCGCACGAGTGAAAATCTCCGCAACACTCCTATCCGTGTAAGGGTGTTTTAGGGTGAGAAAGAGTTAGTGTTTGGAGAGATAATCCACTACTACCATGACGACCTAATAACCCTTGGATTTAGAAGTCCGTTGACAATTCCTCCCACATTTTCTCAGAAACAGTAGGGGTTGCAAGAGCCCTCCCGGTGACGTAGCTACACATTTCTGCCTTTAGCAAGTATCACAACTTCTAACAAAATCTTGCACAATGTTTTTCAATCCAATCTAATATAGGTTTGCAGCCAACCATTATATACAACCTCCATCCAGTGTTGAATGGCTAACACCACAACCATCAATTCTTTTTCATATGTCGATTTTGTTAAATTCCTCACACCTAATGCCTTGCTGAATTAAGCAATAGGTTTTTTTCTTGCATTAAAATCGCCACAATACCACTTCCGGATGCATCACATCCAATCATAAATTCCTTGCTAAAATCAAGCAAAGCCAACAGCGTCGCGATGAGAACTCTCCTTTTTAATTCCTTAAGTTGATAGTGTGAAGGATTTCCATTATCGTTGTTAGAACAAAATATATTTAAATTGTCTATCAAATTTGTTTATTTATTATGTGTTTGATTAGATAATTATACACTTGCAAGAGGAGTGTACAATATGTATTTCTCTCAATTAGAAAAAAACATTTAAAGCATATACTTAAAGAAAATTTCTTTTGTTGCTAGTGTGAATGTCGTTGTTAGAACAAAATATATTTAAAATGTTTATCAAATTTTGTAATTAGATAATTAAAGCCATTAGCCTATAAATATGTCTTTGCTCTGATGGCATTGACATTCCAATAAGTCTTAGCTTCTTAACAATCATTCAACCTTAATCATGAATCTCTTAACTCTTCTTCCTCATGTTTTCTTCTACTCTTCCTAAGAAGTAGTTCATTTGATACTTTACATTCGGTCATCCGCAAGAAAGATTTTATCTGGTTAAACCAACGAATAAGATGTTATTGCAGTGAGTAAGGTGTGTCGTGGTAGCAGATGGGACCGATCACTTCACTAAACTGCGTCGTGTTGGCAAAGACTAAGTGATAGCCAAAATGCTATATACGCATCAAGAAATGTGTTTATAAGTAGCACATTTTGGTCAATCGCCTAGATAAATCTTATGATATTGGGATGGGATACCACCATCATCTCTTAAGCACCCGTAAATCTAATTTGGACACATACAAAACTTTTACCTTTAGAAACCTCTTACAACCACTTATTATATTCTTTCAATTTATTTTATTTTCTATTTATTTTCTCAAGTCTCGTCATAGAGCTATAATATATTAGTATAATGCCCCATAGCGACAAATATTGAGATCATCTTTGTAAGTTTTATCTTTTGTGAAGGTGAAGATGGTCACGGTTCATTGTTAAAGATATTTCATTCAAACACGCAGACCGAAATGGTCCCCAGTGGCAATATTTTCATATTCTCACATATTTGTCTTCACCATGTGCTATCATTGGTTACCAAGACAGTGCAAACAACCAACACCAATTCTACAAAAAATACAAAATTAGGGCTCGTCGACTTCATATTTGGCTATGCAATGCGGATCGCGACATATTGGTAAGAAAGGGTTGTGCTAGAAAAACGTTACACACAAGGGAAGCAACACAACCCAGCCAACCATTTGGGTTTGTCTTTCGCTTTGCAACATGCTCGATCTCGACCTTCTTCCATATGTTACCTTTATCCAAACCTTCCTTGGCATTATGACACCACACTGCGGGTAGTTTTCATGCAATCCAACATAGGCGATGTGTTGAGCCGGAAGGATAGATCGAGTGGAATGTGTTATCATATCCTTCCGCACTCAACACATCGCCTATGTTGGATTACATGAAACTACTATCATGATGAGTCCATGGTCCGCAAGGAAGGTTTGGATAAAGGTAACATATGGAAAATGGTCGAATCAACAAAGACAAAACCAAATGGTTGGTTAGGTTGTGTCGCTCCCTTGCCGTGATAACGCTTTTCGCTCGATAACCTTTTCTTTCCAATATGTTGCAGTCCTGAAACACCGCAGTTGCATAACCAAATATGAAGTCGACAGAGCCGTTGATTTTGCATTTTTTGTAGAACTAGCGTTGGCGGTTTGCACACAAACTGTCTTGGTAACCAATGATAGCACATTGGTAGAAGACAGATGTGTCAGAATACGAAAATACTGCCATTGCGGGACCATTTTCGGGTCCTGCGGTGTTTTTGAAAGAAAAATCTTTAGTAATGAACCCATGACCAGCCTCACTTTCACAAAAAAGAAAACATACAAAGATGATCCAAAAAAGCCACCTCAGCGAACATGAGCCCATTTGTCGCTATTGGGCGTTATACTAATATATACTATAACTCTCTATGACGAGACTTGAGAATAAATAGAAACGAAAGTAAATTAAAAGAATATAAAATACGTGGTTCTAAGAGGTATTCTACCAAAGGTAAAAGTTTTGTATGTGTCCATACTAAATTTACGGGTGCTTAAGTCACCGGAGATGATGGTGGCGTCCATCCCATCCTCGATTATCATAAAATTTATCCGTGTTTGATTGACCAAAATATGCTCCTTATAAACAAACACCTTTCTTGGTGTGTATTATATAGTGTTTCTGGCTATGACTAGGTGCTGACAACATAACATCGCCTAGTTTAGTAAAGTGACCAGTCCCATATGCAGCTACCACGACATCTAGAAGCACCTCACTCACCTGCAATAGCATCTTATCCGCTAGTTTAACCCAAGACGGAAATATTTCTTGTTTGGTGACCAAATGTAAAGTATCAACCTTTTTAGGAAGAAACGTTGGGTGACCGAATGTAAAGTATCAACCTTTTTAGGAAGAAACAGAAGAAAAACATGAGAAAGAAGAGAGTTAATGGATTCATGATTAACGTTAAAAGATCGTTAAGCTAAGACTTATTGAATGCCAATGCCATCGAGCAAAGGCATATTTATAGGCTAATGACTTTAATTAATCTAATTACAAAATTTGATACATATTTTAAATATATTTTGTTCTAACAACGAGAATGAAAATCATTCACACTATCAACAAAAGAAATTATCTTGAAGTATATGTTTTAAATGTTTTTTTTTCTAATTGAAAGAAATACAAACTGTACACTCTTCTTAAAAATGTATAATTATCTAATCAAACACATAATAAGTAAATAAAATTTGACACACATATCAAATATATTTTGTTTTAACAACTGAGAATGAAAATCCTTAGCACTATCAAAAGAAATTCCATTTAAGTATATGCTTTAAATGTTGTTTTTCCTAATTAAGGGTAATACAAACTTGCACTCTTTTTGCAAGTGTATAATTATCTAATCAAACACATAAATAATAAATAACATCTATATATTTTTACATGAAGTTATATCAAACTGTACACTCTTCTCTGTCACTTACGATTGGCCCTGGAATACCTTGTAAACGAACAATCGCACGAGTGAAAATCTCCGCAACACTCCTGTCCGTGTAAGGGTGTTTTAGGGTGAGAAAGAGTTAGTGTTTGGAGAGCTAATCCACTACTACCATGACGGCGTAAAAACCCTTGGATTTAGGTAACCTGGTAATGAAGTCCGTTGACAATTCCTCCCACATTTTCTCAGAAACAGTAAGGGTTGCAAGAGCCCTCCTGGTGACGTAGCTACATTTTTCTGCCTTTAGCAAGTATCACAACTTCTAACAAAATCTTGCACAACGTTTTTAAATCCAATCTAATATAGGTTTGCAACCAACCATTAGATACAACCTCCCCCAGTGTTGAATGGCTAACACCACAACCATCAGTTCTTTTTCATATGTCGATTTTGTTAAATTCCTCACACCTAATGCCTTGCTGAAATAAGCAATAGGTTTTTTTCTTGCATTAAAATCGCCACAATACCACTTCCGGATGCATCACATCCAATCATAAATTCCTTGCTAAAATCAAGCAAAGCCAACAGCGTCGCTATGAGAACTCTCCTTTTTAATTCCTTAAGTTGATAGTGTGAAGGATTTCTATTATCGTTGTTAGAACAAAATATATTTAAATTGTGTATCAAATTTGTTTATTTATTATGTGTTTGATTAGATAATTATACACTTGCAAGAATAGTGTACAATATGTATTTCTCTCAATTAGAAAAAAACATTTAAAGCATATACTTAAAGAAAATTTCTTTTGTTGCTAGTGTGAATGTCGTTGTTAGAACAAAATATATTTAAAATGTTTATCAAATTTTGTAATTAGATAATTAAAGCCATTAGCCTATAAATATGTCTTTGCTCTGATGGCATTGACATTCCAATAAGTCTTAGCTTCTTAACAATCATTCAACCTTAATCATGAATCTCTTAACTCTCTTCTTCCTCATGTTTTTCTTCTACTTCTTCCTAAGAAGTAGTTCATTTGATACTTTACATTCGGTCATCCAGCAAGAAAGATTTTTATCTTGGGTTAAACCAACGAATAAGATGCTATTGCAGGTGAGTAAGGTGCTTCCAGATGTCGTGGTAGCTGCAGATGGGACCGATCACTTCACTAAACTAGGCGATGCGTGTTGGCAAGACTAAGTGATAGCCAAAAATGCTATATAATACGCATCAAGAAATGTGTTATAGTAGCACATTTTGGTCAATCGCATCTAGATAAATCTTATGATAATGGGGATGGGATACCACCATCATCTCCCCTTAAGCACCGTAAATCTAATTTGACACATTTTTACCTGTAGGAAACTCTTACAACCACTTATTCTATATTCTTTCAATTTATTTTATTTTCTTTTCAGTCTCGCCAGAGAGCTATAATATATTAGTATAATGCCCCATAGCGACAAATATTGAGATCATCTTTGTAAGTTTTATCTTTTTGTGAAGGTGAAGATGGTCACGGTTCATTGTTAAAGATATTTCATTCGAAACACACAGACCGAAAATGGTCCCAGGCAATATTTCATTCTCACATATTTGTCTTCTACCAATTATCATTGGTTACCACAGTTTGTGCAAACAACCAACACCAATTCTACAAAAAATACAATTAGTGGCTCGTCGACTTCATATGCAATCGGTGTAGGATGCGACATATTGGTAAAGGGTTACCAGAAAAACGTTATCACACAAGAAGAAGCAACAACCAGCCAACCATTTGGGTTTGTCTTTCAGTTTTGCAACATGCTCGCCGATTCCGACCTTCTTCCATATGTTACCTTTATCCAAACCTTCCTTGGCAGACTATGACACCCACACTCGCGGGTAGTTTTCATGCAATCCAACATAGGCGATGTGTTGAGCCCGGAAGGATAGATCGAGTGGAATGTGTTATCATATCCTTCCAGACTCAACACATCGCCTATGTTGGATTACATGAAAACTACTCGCGAGTATGAGTGCCATGGTCTGCCAAGGAAGGTTTGGATAAAGGTAACATATGGAAAATGGTCGTAATCAACAAAGACAAAACCAAATGGTTGGTTAGGTTGTGCTGCTTCCCCTTTGCCGTGATAACGTTTTTCTGCCTGATAACCTTTTCTTTCCAATATGTCGCAGTCCTGAAACACCGCAGTTGCATAACCAAATATGAAGTCGACAGAGCCGTTGATTTTGCATTTTTTGTAGAACTAGCGTTGGCGGTTTGCACACAAACTGTCTTGGTAACCAATGATAGCACATTGGTAGAAGATGATCGAATACGAAAATACTGCCATTGCGGGACCATTTTCGGGTCCTGCGGTGTTTTTGAAAGAAAAATCTTTAGTAATGAACCCATGACCAGCCTCACTTTCACAAAAAAGAAAACATACAAAGATGATCCAAAAAAGCCACCTCAGCGAACATGAGCCCATTTGTCGCTATTGGGCGTTATACTAATATATACTATAACTCTCTATGACGAGACTTGAGAATAAATAGAAACGAAAGTAAATTAAAAGAATATAAAATACGTGGTTCTAAGAGGTATTCTACCAAAGGTAAAAGTTTTGTATGTGTCCATACTAAATTTACGGGTGCTTAAGTCACCGGAGATGATGGTGGCGTCCATCCCATCCTCGATTATCATAAAATTTATCCGTGTTTGATTGACCAAAATATGCTCCTTATAAACAAACACCTTTCTTGGTGTGTATTATATAGTGTTTCTGGCTATGACTAGGTGCTGACAACATAACATCGCCTAGTTTAGTAAAGTGACCAGTCCCATATGCAGCTACCACGACATCTAGAAGCACCTCACTCACCTGCAATAGCATCTTATCCGCTAGTTTAACCCAAGACGGAAATATTTCTTGTTTGGTGACCAAATGTAAAGTATCAACCTTTTTAGGAAGAAACGTTGGGTGACCGAATGTAAAGTATCAACCTTTTTAGGAAGAAACAGAAGAAAAACATGAGAAAGAAGAGAGTTAATGGATTCATGATTAACGTTAAAAGATCGTTAAGAAGCTAAGACTTATTGGAATGCCAATGCCATCAGAGCAAAGGCATATTTATAGGCTAATGACTTTAATTAATCTAATTACAAAATTTGATACATATTTTAAATATATTTTGTTCTAACAACGAGAATGAAAATCATTCACACTATCAACAAAAGAAATTATCTTGAAGTATATGTTTTAAATGTTTTTTTTTCTAATTGAAAGAAATACAAACTGTACACTCTTCTTAAAAATGTATAATTATCTAATCAAACACATAATAAGTAAATAAAATTTGACACACATATCAAATATATTTTGTTTTAACAACTGAGAATGAAAATCCTTAGCACTATCAAAAGAAATTCCATTTAAGTATATGCTTTAAATGTTGTTTTTCCTAATTAAGGGTAATACAAACTTGCACTCTTTTTGCAAGTGTATAATTATCTAATCAAACACATAAATAATAAATAACATCTATATATTTTTACATGAAGTTATATCAAACTGTACACTCTTCTCTGTCACTTACGATTGGCCCTGGAATACCTTGTAAACGAACAATCGCACGAGTGAAAATCTCCGCAACACTCTGTCTGTAAGGGTGTTTTAGGGTGAGAAAGAGTTAGTGTTTGGAGAGCTAATCCACTACTACCATGGCGTAAAACCCTTGGATTTAGGTAACCTGTAATGAAGTCCGTTGACAATTCCCCCACATTTTCTAAAAAAAGGGTTGCAAGAGCCCCCCTGGTGACGTAGCTACATTTTTCTGCCTTTAGCAAGTATCACAACTTCTAACAAAATCTTGCACAACGTTTTTAAATCCAATCTAATATAGGTTTGCAACCAACCATTAGATACAACCTCCCCCAGTGTTGAATGGCTAACACCACAACCATCAGTTCTTTTTCATATGTCGATTTTGTTAAATTCCTCACACCTAATGCCTTGCTGAAATAAGCAATAGGTTTTTTTCTTGCATTAAAATCGCCACAATACCACTTCCGGATGCATCACATCCAATCATAAATTCCTTGCTAAAATCAAGCAAAGCCAACAGCGTCGCTATGAGAACTCTCCTTTTTAATTCCTTAAGTTGATAGTGTGAAGGATTTCTATTATCGTTGTTAGAACAAAATATATTTAAATTGTGTATCAAATTTGTTTATTTATTATGTGTTTGATTAGATAATTATACACTTGCAAGAATAGTGTACAATATGTATTTCTCTCAATTAGAAAAAAACATTTAAAGCATATACTTAAAGAAAATTTCTTTTGTTGCTAGTGTGAATGTCGTTGTTAGAACAAAATATATTTAAAATGTTTATCAAATTTTGTAATTAGATAATTAAAGCCATTAGCCTATAAATATGTCTTTGCTCGATGGCACATTCCAATAAGTCTTAGCTTTAACAATCATTCAACCTTAATCATGAATCTCTTAACTCTTCTTCCTCATGTTTTTCTTCTACTTCTTCCTAAGAAGTAGTTCATTTGATACTTTACATTCGGTCATCCAGCAAGAAAGATTTTTATCTTGGGTTAAACCAACGAATAAGATGCTATTGCAGGTGAGTAAGCTTCAGATGTCGTGGTAGTGCAGATGGGATCACTTCACTAAACTAGGCGATGCTGTGTTGGCAGCACTAAGTGATAGCCAAAAATGCTATATAATACGCATCAAGAAATGTGTTTATAAGTAGCACATTTTGGTCAATCAGACCTAGATAAATCTTATGATAATTGGGGATGGGATAGACACCACCATCATCTCCATAACTTAAGCACCCATCTAATTTGACACATACAAAACTTTTACCTTGGTAGGAAACCTCTTACAACCACTTATTCTATATTCTTTCAATTTATTTTATTTTCTATTTATTTTCTCAAGTCTCGTCAGAGCTATAATATATTAGTATAATGCCCCATAGCGACAAATATTGAGATCATCTTTGTAAGTTTTATCTTTTTGTGAAGGTGAAGATGGTCACGGTTCATTGTTAAAGATATTTCATTCAACACCGCAAATGGTCCCAGCGGCAATATTTTCATATTCTCACATATTTGTCTTCTACCAATGTCTATCATTGGTTACCAAGACGTGCAAACAACCAACACCAATTTACACAAAAAATTGTGGCATATTTGGCTATGCAATAGCGATCGCGACATATTGGTAAGAAGGGTTGTTAGAAAAACGTTATCACGACAGGGAGCAACACCTAGCCAACCATTTGGGTTTGTCTTTCGCAACATGTCACGATTCCGACCTTCTTCCATATGTTATTTTTATCCAACCTTCCTGGCGACTATGACATTCATGGTAGTTTCATGCAATCCAACATAGGCGATGTGTTGAGCCCGAAGGATAGATCGAGTGGAATGTGTTATCATATCCTTCCGCACTCAACACATCGCCTATGTTGGATTACATGAAAACTACATGAGTATGAGTGCCATGGTCCGCAAGGAAGGTTTGATAAAGGTAACATATGGAAAATGGTCGTAATCAACAAAGACAAAACCAAATGGTTGGTTAGGTTGCCGCCCCTTGCCGTGATAACGCTTCCGCTGATAACCTTTTCTTTCCAATATGTCGCAGTCCTGAAACACCGCAGTTGCATAACCAAATATGAAGTCGACAGAGCCGTTGATTTTGCATTTTTTGTACAACTAGCGTTGGCGGTTTGCACACAAACTGTCTTGGTAACCAATGATAGCACATTGGTAGAAGACAGATGTGTCAGAATACGAAAATACTGCCATTGCGGGACCATTTTCGGGTCCTGCGGTGTTTTTGAATGAAAAATCTTTAGTAATGAACCCATGACCAGCCTCACTTTCACAAAAAAGAAAACTTACAAAGATAAACTTACAAAGATGATCCAAAAAAGCCACCTCAGCGAACATGAGCCCATTTGTCGCTATTGGGCGTTATACTAATATATACTATAACTCTCTATGACGAGACTTGAGAATAAATAGAAACGAAAGTAAATTAAAAGAATATAAAATACGTGGTTGTAAGAGGTATCCTACCAAAGGTAAAAGTTTTGTATGTGTCCATACTAAATTTACGGGTGCTTAAGTCACCGGAGATGATGGTGGCGTCCATCCCATCCTCGATTATCATAAAATTTATCCGTGTTTGATTGACCAAAATATGCTCCTTATAAACAAACACCTTTCTTGATGTGTATTATATAGTGTTTCTGGCTATGACTAGGTGCTGACAACATAACATCGCCTAGTTTAGTAAAGTGACCAGTCCCATATGCAGCTACCACGACATCTAGAAGCACCTCACTCACCTGCAATAGCATCTTATCCGCTAGTTTAACCCAAGACGGAAATATTTCTTGTTGGGTGACCGAATGTAAAGTATCAACCTTTTTAGGAAGAAATAGAAGAAAAACATGAGAAAGAAGAGAGTTAAGGGATTCATGATTAACGTTGAAAGATCGTTAAGAAGCTAAGACTTATTGGAATGCCAATGCCATCAGAGCAAAGGCATATTTATAGGCTAATGACTTTAATTAATCTAATTACAAAATTTGATACATATTTTAAATATATTTTGTTCTAACAACGAGAATGAAAACCATTCACACTATCAACAAAAGAAATTATCTTGAAGTATATGTTTTAAATGTTTTTTTTTCTAATTGAAAGAAATACAAACTGTACACTCTTCTTGAAAATGTATAATTATCTAATCAAACACATAATAAGTAAATAAAATTTGACACACATATCAAATATATTTTGTTTTAACAACTGAGAATGAAAATCCTTAGCACTATCAAAAGAAATTCCATTTAAGTATATGCTTTAAATGTTGTTTTTCCTAATTAAGGGTAATACAAACTTGCACTCTTTTTGCAAGTGTATAATTATCTAATCAAACACATAAATAATAAATAACATCTATATATTTTTACATGAAGTTATATCAAACTGTACACTCTTCTCTGTCACTTACGATTGGCCCTGGAATACCTTGTAAACGAACAATCGCAGACGTGAAAATCTCCGCAACACCGTCCGTGTAAGGGTGTTTTAGGTGAGAAAGAGTTAGTGTTTGGAGAGCTAATCCACTACTACCATGACGGCGTAAAAACCCTTGGATTTAGGTAACCTGGTAATGAAGTCCGTTGACAATTCCTCCCACATTTTCTCAGAAACAGTAAGGGTTGCAAGAGCCCTCCTGGTGACGTAGCTACATTTTTCTGCCTTTAGCAAGTATCACAACTTCTAACAAAATCTTGCACAACGTTTTTAAATCCAATCTAATATAGGTTTGCAGCCAACCATTAGATACAACCTCCCCCAGTGTTGAATGGCTAACACCACAACCATCAGTTCTTTTTCATATGTCGATTTTGTTAAATTCCTCACACCTAATGCCTTGCTGAAATAAGCAATAGGTTTTTTTCTTGCATTAAAATCGTCACAATACCACTTCCGGATGCATCACATCCAATCATAAATTCCTTGCTAAAATCAAGCAAAGCCAACAGCGTCGCTATGAGAACTCTCCTTTTTAATTCCTTAAGTTGATAGTGTGAAGGATTTCTATTATCGTTGTTAGAACAAAATATATTTAAATTGTGTATCAAATTTGTTTATTTATTATGTGTTTGATTAGATAATTATACACTTGCAAGAATAGTGTACAATATGTATTTCTCTCAATTAGAAAAAAACATTTAAAGCATATACTTAAAGAAAATTTCTTTTGTTGCTAGTGTGAATGTCGTTGTTAGAACAAAATATATTTAAAATGTTTATCAAATTTTGTAATTAGATAATTAAAGCCATTAGCCTATAAATATGTCTTTGCTCTGATGGCATTGACATTCCAATAAGTCTTAGCTTCTTAACAATCATTCAACCTTAATCATGAATCTCTTAACTCTCTTCTTCCTCATGTTTTTCTTCTACTTCTTCCTAAGAAGTAGTTCATTTGATACTTTACATTCGGTCATCCAGCAAGAAAGATTTTTATCTTGGGTTAAACCAACGAGTAAGATGCTATTGCAGGTGAGTAAGGTGCTTCCAGATGTCGTGGTAGCTGCAGATGGGACTGATCACTTCACTAAACTAGGCGATGCTGTGTTGGCAGCACTAAGTGATAGCCAAAAATGCTATATAATACGCATCAAGAAATGTGTTTATAAGTAGCACATTTTGGTCAATCAGACCTAGATAAATCTTATGATAATTGGGGATGGGATAGACACCACCATCATCTCCGGTAACTTAAGCACCCGTAAATCTAATTTGGACACATACAAAACTTTTACCTTTGGTAGGAAACCTCTTACAACCACTTATTCTATATTCTTTCAATTTATTTTATTTTCTATTTATTTTCTCAAGTCTCGTCATAGAGAGCTATAATATATTAGTATAATGCCCCATAGCGACAAATATTGAGATCATCTTTGTAAGTTTTATCTTTTTTGTGAAGGTGAAGATGGTCACGGGTTCATTGTTAAAGATATTTCATTCAAACAGACCGAAAATGGTCCCAGTGGCAATATTTTCATATTCTCACATATTTGTCTTCTACCAATGTGCTATCAGTTACCAGTGTGCAAACAACCAACACCAATTCTACAAAAATACAAAATTAGTGGCTGTCGACTTCATATTTGGCTATGCAAGGTGTTTTCTGGATCGACATATTGGTAAGAAAAGGGTTACCAGGCTAGAAAAACGTTATCACGACACAAGAAAGGGGAAGCAACACAACCTAGCCAACCATTTGGGTTTGTCTTTCAGTTTTGCAACATGCTCGCCGATTCGGACCTTCTTCCATATGTTACCTTTATTCAGTTGTCCTTGGACGACACCACACTGCGTAGTTTTCATGCAATCCAACATAGGCGATGTGTTGAAGGATAGATCGAGTGGAATGTGTTATCATATCCTTCCGGACTTAACACATCGCCTATGTTGGATTACATGAAAACTACTCGCGAGTATGGGTGCCATGGTCTGCCAAGGAAGGTTTGGATAAAGGTAACATATGGAAACTACTCGCAGTCCTGAAACAACGCAGTTGCATAACCAAATATGAAGTCGACAGAGCCGTTGATTTTGCATTTTTTGTAGAACTAGCGTTGGCGGTTTGCACACAAACTGTCTTGGTAACCAATGATAGCACATTGGTAGAAGACAGATGTGTCAGAATACGAAAATACTGCCATTGCGGGACCATTTTCGGGTCCTGCGGTGTTTTTGAATGAAATATATTTAACAATGAACCCGTGACCATCTTCACCTTCACAAAAAATATGTCTTGTTGGGTGACCGGAGGTAAAGTATCAATCTTTTTAGGAAGAAATAGAATAAAAACATGAGAAAGAAGAGAGTTATGGGATTCATGATTAACGTTGAAAGATTGTTAAGAAGCTAAGACTTATTGGAATGCCAATGCCATCAGAGCAAAGGCATATTTATAGGCTAATGACTTTAATTAATCTAATTACAAAATTTGATACACATTTTAAATATATTTTGTTCTAACAAGGAGAATGGAAATCATTGACACTATCAACAAAAGAAATTATCTTGAAGTATATGTTTTAAATGTTTTTTTTTCTTCTAATTGAAAGAAATACAAACTGTACACTCTTCTTGAAAATGTATAATTATCTAATCAAACACATAATAAGTAAATAAAATTTGACACACATATCAAATATATTTTGTTTTAACAACTGAGAATGAAAATCCTTAGCACTATCAAAGGAAATTCCATTTAAGTATATGCTTTAAATGTTGTTTTTCCTAATTAAGGGAAATACAAACTTGCACTCTTTTTGCAAGTGTATAATTATCTAATCAAACACATAATAAATAAATAACATCTACATATTTTTACATGAAGTTATATCAAACTGTACACTCTTCTCTGTCACTTACGATTGGCCCTGGAATACCTTGTAAACAAACAATCGCACGAGTGAAAATCTCCGCAACACTCCTGTTCGTGTAAGGGTGTTTTAGGGTGAGAAAGAGTTAGTGTTTGGAGAGATAATCCACTACTACCATGACGGCCTAAAAACCCTTGGATTTAGGTAACCCGATAATGAAGTCCGTTGACAATTCCTCCCACATTTTCTCATAAACAGTAGGGGTTGCAAGAGCCCTCCCAGTGACGTAGCTACACATTTCTGCCTTTAGCAAGTATCACAACTTCTAACAAAATCTTGCACAACGTTTTTCAATCCAATCTAATATAGGTTTGCAGCCAACCATTAGATACAACCTCCATCCAGTGTTGAATGGCTAACACCACAACCATCAGTTCTTTTTCATATGTCGATTTTGTTAAATTCCTCACACCTAATGCCTTGCTGAAATAAGCAATAGGTTTTTTTCTTCCATTAAAATCGCCACAATACCACTTTCGGATGCATCACATCCAATCATAAATTCCTTGCTAAAATCAAGCAAAGCCAACAGCGGCGCTATGAGAACTATCCTTTTTAATTCCTTAAACGTTACTTGCGTTGCGGGGTTCCATTTGAAAGCACCCTTCCTCGCCAATTCTGTCAATGGTTTAACAATCTTTCCATAATTACAAATAAACGTCCTATAGTACTCTGGGAGACTAAGAAATCCTCTTAACCACACTAGTTATCTTGCTCGGATCAACTACCACTCCATGTGAAGAAATTAAATTGCTTAAGTACTCAAATGCTCTGTGTGCAAAAAGACACTTTTTTTGTTTGTAGTTAAACTGTTCCTCTGTAGTGTGTGTAGAACCTCTTCTAGCTAAGCTAAATGTGTTCCCCAATCTCCATTTTACACTAAAATATCATCAAAAAAGACCAGCACCCATTTTCTCAACATAGAACAAAAAACATCACTAAGAATTCTTAATGCTCCTTGTGCGTTCTAAATGTTGTTTTGTGCATGTCTTCAACCTTGACACACACTTGGTTGTATCCGGGCTTAAGGTCCGAATTCGAGAAGTATTTAGCTCCATTTAACTCGTCTAGTAACTCTACAATGATCGAAATATTGTATTTATCAAATATAGTAACCTTGTTGATGGCCCTGTAATCTACGCATACTCCACAATTGATCCTTCTTCTTAGGGCTAGAAAACGCACATGAACTATGACGAATGATACCTGCTGACAACATTTGCAAAATCTGCCTTTCGATCTCATTTTTATGAAGGGCCTTATGTTGATAAGGCCTTGTCCCTCTTTGATGTTGATGAAATGCTCCCTCCCTCTAATAGGAGGTAACCCGACCACCTCTGTGATGACACAATCATACTTACTGAGCAGTTCCTGCAATTCTGATTGTTGTTCATTAGAAATGCATTGGTATTGTGAGTCTCATTTGATTTATCAAATAGCAAGAGTAAGCCTTTATTGGACTCCCTTGACCTATTGATGATACATTGCAAGGCCATGTTAGATTCTCGGTTCACTTTAAGACCTTGCAAAATGATTTGTTCCTTCCCACTCCAAAAACTCATTGTTTGCTTTGTCCAATTCACAATCGTATCACCCAATGTTTTGAGCCACTAAATGCCTAAAACCACACCTGGCACTCTTAATTCAAACAGATGAGGTCCACATCGAATTTTGAAATCTCCTATCTCCATTTCAAATTCTCTGCAACATCCTTGTGTACGAGTTTGGAATCCATCATCCAGCTTAATCGTCATGCTAGGTGTCCTCCACCGGCCAACCCATCATTTGCACTAATTTTCCGACGAAATTAGGCGTTTCTCCGCTATCCACGAGGACTAACACCGGAACTCCATGGATTTTACCTTGGAATTTCACTATTTGTGGCTTTTCTCTCTGACTGTTAGTGAGATTGTCAACAGGCCCACTTCTATGTGTGGGTTGACTGGATGCAACAACTGATGCATTTCAAGTTTAATGGAAAGTGAGTGGAGGTGAGTGGAGCTAGTAGTAAATTGGAGCAACAAGGTGTTATACAAAGCTTCTTGACAAGGTTGAGGTATGATGTGGATGGGTTGTACATATCTATTGAAGGACAAGGGGTCATCGCGACAGAATTGACTATTGAACAGAGTCAAGAAGTAGAACAATTGCTGTCCCGGTTTACTGAGATTTTCCAACAACCCAGGGGCATGTCTCCTAAGAGGAAGCAGGAGCACATGATTCATATAGTATAAGGGCATGGACCGGGGAATGTGTGTCCTTATCGCTATCCTTATCTCCATAAGAATGAGATAGAAAATAAAATCAAAGTGATGCCAGAGGTTGGGAATGTCAGTCCAAGTCAAAGTGCATTTTCGAGTCTGATGATTTTAGTCAAGAAAAAGGATGGTACATGGCAGATGTGTATTAACTATAGGGCTTTGAACAAGGCCACAATTCTTGACAATTCCCCATTTCTATCATCGAAGAGTTGCTGGATGAGTTAACATGGTACATGTTTTTTCTCCAAAATTGATCTCAAATCGGGATATCATAAAAGTAAGGATGTTGAGTGAAGATGTGCACAAAAACTGCAATTCGAATGCGTGAAGGACAATATGAATTCTTAGTGCTTGATGAATGATTCTTCTAGCCTTTTTTTGTGTAAGTTTGTGCTTGTTTTTTTTTATAATACACTGGTGTATAGTACCACTCGGAGGCAACATATGCAACATTTGAGTCAAGTTCTATTGGATAACAAACTGGTAGTAAATAGAAACAAATTTTACTTTTCCCAACACTCAGTGGAATAATTTGGGCACATCATCTCTCATCAAGTAGTGGATATGGACCTGGCAAAAATAAAATGTGCCTTACAATGGCCAATGCCCAAAAATGTCAAAGGAGTAAGGGGTTTTCTTGTTCTTACCTGTCTTATAGAAAGTTTGTTAAAGACTATGGCAAGTTTGTAAATGCATGCTTAAGTTTTAATGATGGCAAAAGTCCCATAATGTGTATGCGTATGCTGTAAAGCTGAGTGGTTGAAGAAAAACAAAGAAATCAGAAAAAGGGTTCCATGCGTCGACGCACGCCTCCTTCCGGTTGACACATGTTTAAGGGCAACACCCTGGATGTTACACGCCGCCCCCTACGTCGACACATAAGCCAATGCAGTCTGGGAGATAAAATCAAAGCATCTGCCTCGATGCACCCCCTGGTACCGTCGACGCATTCAACACGCTTAGACCAATGCGTACACTCTAAAAGTTACGCGTCGACCCTCCTTCTTGGAGCGATCTACGCATCCATCATGTACTGTCAATTTTATTTTTATTTCTTTCTTTGCCTTATTTCATTTCAATTTTAAACTAACACATATAAATAGTTTTTGTTTGTCATTTGAGCCTTTTGAACAAGCATAGAGTGAAAGATACACATAGATAGCACATTATCTTTAACATTCTTGGTGAGGATGGCTTATAGAGCTATGCATTCTTATTTTATCGCGTGTCGGTGTCATGCTCTGATTGTAACACTGGAGAACGCTTGTCTAGAGTTATTATTAAACTCGATTTTTATTTAATGTTTTAGTTGGATAATTGTTTTGGTGATTCAAGGCATTGACCTTTGATGATTTTATTTGAGATTTGAAATTATCCAAGTTTGAATTTATTCCGTTGTGTTAAACATGTGTATTTGATAATTAATTGAATTATGTTTCCTCAGTAAAGCATGACATATGGGTGGAATTTTAGTTTTAATTAATTGTAACGCCCTTTAATTGCATGTTAACTCTGAATTATTTTATTATTCACGGGGAATTTAGAAGGGTGTTACAATAGTGGTATCAGAGCATAGTCGTTCATTGTGACCAGTGTCTTAGTATCATTGTCTCTTTTGTATGCGACTAGTGCAAGGTAACATTGTCGATACTTGTGCTCTAATGATAATTGTTTTGTGGATTCTCAGAACAATGGCTGGAAGAGGTAACAGAAGAGATGACATTGCAATTGCTGAGACTTTGGGGATGCTTGCTGGTGTGCTTGGAGAAAATCAGCAAAGAGCTGGTATTGGTGCTGACAGGCAGTTGATATTGTTGGCTAAGTATTATGCTCAATATAATAATGATGATGATGGAGAATTCTCTAGGTGTATTAAGTTTGAAAACGGTCTCCGTAATGAGATTAAGCAAGGTATCAGGTATCAGCGGATTCACAAGTTTTTTGACTTGGTGGATTGTGGTAGAATTCTGGAAGAGGATATTGCTAATACTAGGTCGAACTCTCGGGGGTTTGCTGACAAGAAAGGAAAGCAACAGATGGGTCGTGGCAATCCGTACGACAGGAATAACCAGAAGTCCGGTGGGTGGAAAAGGCCTAGTGGGGGAGATTCTAATGCTCCTATTAGGTGCTATACATGTGGTGAGTTTGGGCATCGAGTTCAGGAATGCAAGAGTACAAAGAAAAGTGTTATAATTGTGGGAAGCTTGGGCATATGGCTAATGAATGTAGAGCAAGGAAAGTGAATTGTTACAACTGTGGAGAAGAGGGTCATACTCGTCCGCAGTGCACTAAGCCGAAGAAGGAGCTGTCTGGGTGGAAAGTGTTTGTGTTAGCTGGGCAAGAGACTAAGCTTGATGATCGACTAATTAAAGGTATGTGTTTTATTAATGGCACACCTTTGATTGCGATTATTGATACTGGAGCGACTCATTCGTTCACTGCTTTGGATTGTGCTAAAAGATTGAATTTGGAAATATTTGATATGAAGGAAAGTATGGTTATTGACACTCCTGCATCGGGTTCAGTGACTACTTCGTTTGTGTGTAAGAATTGTCCTATTATAATTTTGGTAGAGGCTTTGGTATGTATTTAGTAAAGGGAAAGGCTAAGAGTAATGAGTTACCCGTTGTGAATGAATTTCCCGAAGTTTTTCCAGAAGATGTTAGTGAGTTGCCACCTGAGAGAGAAGTGAAATTTGCTATAGATTTGATTCTTGGAACTAGTCCGGTGTCGATGGTGCCGTATCACATGTCGACATCCGAGTTGGCTGAATTGAAGAAGCCATTAGAGGAGTTACTTGAGAAGAAGTTTATTCGTCTGAGTGTTTCGCCGTGGGGTGCTCCTGTGTCGTTGGTTAAAAAGAAAGAAGGTTCGATGAGACTACGTGTTGATTATAGGCAGTTGAATAAAGTTACGATCAAGAATGCTGCTCCATTGTTGACTAGATTTCTGCCAGGGGAAACTAAAGTTGAAACATCACTTGAATCGTGCTCGTATATGTATGAAAAGTAAAGCGAACCAGCATAGGAATAACATGGAATTTGTTGTTGGGGATTGGGTATTTTTGAAACTCCGACCACATGTGCAGCAGAGTATGGAGGTCAAAATTAATCCTAAACTTGCCCAACGTTATTACTCCTTATTCAAGAAAGCAATTGGGAGCTACATGGTGGACAATGAGTTACTAATCGGTCCAGATGGGGAATCCGGAAGTACGTGGGAACCATTTGAAGTGCTAGCTACTAGAGCAGTGACTAAGGAAGGTGACACTGTGAAACAACTACTGATACATTGGAAGGACAAATCGGCTGGACAAGCAACTTGGAAGGACAAATTCATTATGCTGAGTCAATTCCCGGCTTTCAGACTTGAGGACAAGTCTGATTTTGATTAATAGAGATGCAAGGGTGTTGGATCAACAAAGTGGGCTCAAAGTGTGGAAAGTCTATTTGTGTAATAATAGAAAATAATAATGCTGATGTGGCAGTAAAGTCATGTATGAGAAGCATGGTTTAATTATGAACTCTATTATAAGAGGTGTGATGGGGTTGAGAGGTTTAGGCAAAAGTTGTTATTCTATTCAGTGGTAGAGAATTGTGATTTCTCTGAGGAGCTCAGCTCTAGGGTGGATTGGGAGTTATGTTCCCATTTGGGTTTGCTTTTCTAATACAATAATACACAAAAATTTCTGCTCTTTCTGATTATAGTCTGATGTTATTTTTTCTACTTGAGGTTTCCATCACAACCCCTAAACATAATTGCCGTATGCTGAATAACTGTCATGTAAATAATAGATCATTTACACTAGAGGATTAACGTACCATCGCCAAATCTGATATGTCTGATCCAGGAAGGTGTATCGTGAGAAGCTTCCTCTCTGGCTCAAATGGAAGCGACACATCTTTTTCCTACGATTCGCGTACTCCGACGCTGAAACTTCTCCTCGATCTCTCGCCATTGTTGGCTCTTCCGCCTTCTCCTGTCTTGTGATCCTTCACGGTTTATAGATCTTGTTGAAACTCTTGATCTCTTTTCCTCGTCGTCGATACTCTATCTCAATCTCATTGGAACTTTGATCTATGTGTTTCCGATCTCTTGTCGTCGTTGCTTTGCATGTTTATGGGTTCCTCTCCGATCTCGCTCACTCGTTCCCAATGGAGACCTCTGGATTCTCACTCTTGTTTGCCGGAGAAAATAGCTTGGCCGCGTCAGAAATCGCCTCATGACGGTGATGGCGGCGGCGTAAGCTCAAACACTCATTTCTTGCATCACTCGAAACATTTTCTTCTTCTAATCATGAATCCGATGTTTTATTTTGCTGGAAATGGAAGGATTTGTGTAAATCTAAGAGTGGGCTTTCGGAACTTTGATTCTTTGGTTGCATTTTCAGTTGGAATTTCTGGGTGAGATTGTTCCGATCTGAACCTCTTTTCCTTTTCTTCTTTTTCTCTAAAGGGTTAGTGTTTAGGGAAAATGATGATAGAAATGTTTAGGGTTTTCTTTAAGTTCGATATCTTGATTGCTTGATGTTCTGTGAACTTTGATGGTTCTGAACTAATTATGAGGAACAAAACCTTTTTTATTTTCAGTTTGATGATGGAAGGATTTTTTTGTTGTTGCTGCTGCGTATTTTTTTGTTGTGGACTTTCTGAATTTTTATGATGATAGGCCTTGTACAAGTTTTGTGTATTGGGCCTTTGCAAATTCTGATTTCTTGATATGTTTGGACTATGATGTATTTTGCTGAGTTTGTACTTGCTGAACTGTGATGATATTTTCGAGTTTGTACTTTTCGCACCCTCCTTTTTGTGAACCAAAGTTGCCTTTGTTATTTGCAATAGGAGTATTAAGTCTATGATTAATCTTATAACTTTGATTATGAGGCTTTGTCGCTTGAAAACCCTTAAATCTGATTCCTAACATAACCCCAATGATGAGATTGAGAAAGAAAAGTTTTCTTGATAATTCTTGCTTATGTTTACGTTTCGATTCCTTGATCACTTGCTAAACATTTTTCTTCGTGTTTCATGTAATTTGGAAATTGGATCGATGGAAGTAAGGTGGCAAGGATAAACCATGGTGTGGATTTGGCATAAAATTCGAGCATGGAGAAATGGAGTCTTGGAGGAATCAGAGGGAAACTTAAAAGGAGCTTTGAATATTTAATTAGTGACCATAGGAATTCCTTTTAAGTTTTGATTTGTAAGACTTAAGATTAGGAATTTGAAAGTTCTTGTAGCTTGAAATTTTGAGAAACTTGAATTGCTTGTGACATGAACTTTTTCTCCTTGTAAACTCAAGTTAAGATCTTGTTAATGTAACAACAACTTTTGAGATAATTGTGATGAATGTGATATAACTTGAATTTTAGGCATTGGGAACTCGGATAAACCTTATAAGTTGAAGTTCGGATGGAATCCTTGTATAGTAGAGAAAATAGCTTATATAAACATCTTGAAACAATCTTGAACTTGAGACTTGCATGATTTTTATTTACATATTTTTCATGTTGAGGAGTAATGAATAGAAAAAGAAACTTGAATGGTCCTCTTGAGAAGGAAAAAGGATTAGAAACTTGACTTGTATCCTTGATTGATCTTAAAGAGACTTGGCCTCTTAATTGTTTATATTGCCAAAAGCTTAAAGACAAACCAATTACTCTCTTTGTAGAATTTTCTCCAACAAACCAAATAAATTTTCAATTGAATGCACACGAAAGACTAAAGAAAATCCATTTTCCACAAATTCAAATGTTATTTCTTTTCAAATGCGCATTTCAAAACTTCAAATACCCTTTATAGATCCTGCTGCAAAATTGAGAAGAGATATATTGGATCGAAACCTTAACATTTCTAATCTTTTGAACCAAGACGTCTTGCATATTGAGATAATATTTGAGATGAAAATGCTTCTAGAATTTGTCAAGATAAAAGTCACCCGCTTTAGCAATCAAAACCCAAACACGAGAACCACCAAATAAGAGAAAAATAAGATTCACTGCCCACCCTTGTCATTCTCAAGCCTCTTGGATTTACTGAAAACACAACATCTTCTATAGCTCGTAAAAGAACCACGGTGAGCCACCTCAAACCCATAACCATAGCACCGATGGTATGAATGCATGTGCGCGCGATGATGAAGCATAAGACACTTAGGATTGAGATGAAGAGGGAAAATTAACACAACCTACGTCTGGGGGATTCCAAGCAAGGGATGAAGTTCACTATCATCAGTATTAATTTGGAGCTAAACCTTCCCTATTTACGCCTCCTCACTTAATCAAACTACCCAATGACCCTTCTACCTAAGATACCACACTTAGATATGAGAACCTCCGCTCACTCCCTCAGTATCACAACCCCTGACACTAAACACAACTAAAACTGAAGACACTCTTCAAAGATACACAATTACACTTGCTTCAAAGCTTATGGTGATTGAAAACTTACAACTCAAAATCTGTCCTTCTCAAGTAGAAATACTCGAGAGGCTCACAATAAACAATTAACAACCAAAACCATGAACAACCAACAATTAAAAACTAAACTCTCTAAAACTGGAACAGCCAACTTGCAAAATAGGGTTTGCAACCTTTAAATAGAGTAACAGCAACTAGGGTTTCTTTACTCACAAGTCTTCAACACCTCTTGTTTTTTCTCCATGAAAGCAGGACATTAAATCTCCAAGTATATTGCTGAAGGAGTTTCTCAAGCTTCCTTATACAAAGCATACAAATAACAAACAAACTGACTTCCTAAAATTTTGCACTTCTGTCAGTTTCACATGTCAAGATATCTGCTCTGACATTTGCTACTTCAGTAAACTTCAAGGTATTTCTGAGCAGAATGTTTTACCAAAATTGCTGTCAATCAATAGAACTAACAAAGACATTGAAATGACACATCCATCCACGATCTATAAGAGAAGAGAATCTCATGCATGCTGACACACCCCGGCCATTGCAGGCAGGCATGAGATTTTCTAGCAGCCAACACCTTGTAACGACCGTTAAAAAGTTGGCATACTTGGCCTTCAAATTGAGCCAGGTGTAACGACTGTTAAACCTCTAGAACCACCCCAAACGATATAACACTCGGCCAACCATGTTCCTCATTCATTCCTATTCATTTTCACTTTAAACCATTTTCAAACTTCCCATCTAGTTCATTTTCATTCCACACCAACAAACACCATTTTAACTACCATTCAATACCTCCACAAACTTTCTCTCCACCATTAAAAACCTTACTCTTATATAAACTCTTGGAGAAAAATTCAGCATTACACCAAATTTCTTCAACAACTCTTCTACCTTCTACACATATTTCATTTCCGAAACCTTTCTCAAAATGGCCAGAAGAGCTCAAGAAGAAAGAGATGAGCCAGACCTCACTGATACGGTATTCAGAGGTGGAGCTGCCGGAGATCGACAAAAGCAACTTTACCGACAGTTTCATCAGAGAGGTATACTCCCGACAAAGTATGTCGATATAGATTGTTTACGTGATTTGGGATTGCTTGAAAGTGTGCAATTTTTGCTCCATGAATCTGGTCTACATCAATTTGCAACTATGAATCTTCTGACTTATAAATACCTCATGTTGGAGTTCTTGATTTCCTTTTCCTACCAAACACCACCTACTCTAGAAGCCGGTCAGTCTCTAATCGGCACAGCCAAATTCAGACTATTTAACGTGGAGCACACCATGAACCAAGAGACTCTGAGTCAAGTACTCCACTTTCACCATGGAGAGTGTGGAATATAGAATTCCCCCTGAAGAAGATTGGACGGCGAGGTCGTTTGAAATTTGGGAATGTTTAACTGGTAGTCATGTTAATGATTGGGTTGAGCTTTTATCCACCCACATCCATAACCCGTGCATCCGCTATTTCCACCGTGTTCTAGCAAATACAGTGTTCGGGCGAGCAAACAACAACAAGGTGAACGCTATGGAAATGTATTTTCTACAGTGCACCTTCACTCCCGATCTTAGTATAAATGTTGCTCAGTTCCTTCTCAACCACATCCAGTCGCTTTTATCGAGAAACGTCAGCACATCACCTTTCTGTACAGGGGGCATAGTCACAACTATTACCCAATATCTAAATTTGAAAGACAGGTTAGATCAATTACCTTATTGGGAAGCTGAGTTTCTGGATATTGATTACTGTCAGTCTGGTCATATTATCAAAGCAAGAAGGGATGGAAGGTACAACCTGGTGGTGCAACACAGGGTCATTCCATGCGTTATTCTGCCAAATCCGGATATAACAAGAATTGATGTCGCTATAATTTGGATTTATGATCTTCAGGCACCATCCCCTGGAGCGAATGTGCAGAATAATGAAGCTGGAGTGGGTAATGCAATACTAGAAGTGAATCAACAATCACCCTAACCAGATGTCCTGCCACAAGAAGAACAAGCAGGAAATGATCCTCATCCAGCCACCATCGATGCAATATATGCATCTCTTTTACTTCAAGATCAACGTCAACAAGAACTGATGTAGATGATGCAAGAACTGCAGCGAGATCAACGCGACACCACCTACTGGAAACATCGTGACATTTTTTATCTAATTGATGAAATGCCCTACTTGTCATTTCGAGTTGACGGCCTGCATGCTTATGTTTACAAAACTGGTGATGAACCTGCTAGACCCATAAGAGGTGGAGTGAGGACATGCGGTGGAGGAAGGGCACGCGGTGAAACATCTAGCAGCAGAATCGTCAGGGACAACAATGAGGAATGATTCGTGTTTTTCTTGTTTTCTTGTATTTTCTCTTTCTTAAGTTTCTTGTTAGTTTTCTTCTCTCAGTTTAGTTGTCACATTGAGGACAATGCTCAATTTAAGTGTAGGGGAAGAAACCTTTGTTTTCAATTTCTTAGTAAGTCAAATTCGAATTTCCATTATTTTTCGTTATTACCCTTTCCATTCAATAAAATAATTTTTTCAGATTTATTTCAATAGAGCAATCATTACAAAAATTTTAATTTTTTTTGACGCATTAGCTCGGTACATTCGAAAAGTATATAGGTTGCTCACAATTAGGCTACGTTAGAATTTTTGGATAAGATTCGTCAACAATAATACCACATTGACACCTAAATCTTCCAAATTATGCGAAATCAGTTTGAGTACTTATGATGTCGAAACCTTAAGTTTTAGTTTTATATCAACTCCGAGTAGTTTATACTAGCAGTCAACACCGTTTTATCCACAAACTACGTAGGGAGCCGATGAATATAAGTGATTGGTCCTAATTAGAAAAAATTTAAGCTTCAACATATAATAGGGAATACGCTAATTAAGTTAGGTGACCCTCACCCGGTCATTTAATCCAACAGTTGCAGAACCTACAAGAAACTAATGTAACAACCAGTTATAAGCCTGTTCATTGGTATCTGGTGCTGAACTTGGTAGGGCGGACTACGGTTCGGTCCCCTAAAACCTATAATTTGGGAAAGAAAGAGGGTTACCAACTTGGATACCAGAACCCCGTGCAAAAATGACCAGAATCACTAACCGGATACTCTACTATGTGCGTGCGAGAGATAAAGGGCTTAATGTGATTGTGCGAGAATGAAAATGATTGATTTCAAACAAAAATAATTAGGTTAAGCTATGATAGCATGATTCGGATTGGTTTGCACAAGAAGGAGGACTTTGACCATGTTCCATGGTTTCGTGTCATTTCTGTATCATTAGTGATGAGCCTAGTTCCATTTTTTCTAATGTAGCGCCCCTCAACCACGTACGATTCGAGTTGCATCGTGCGATTGTGTCAGAGATTTTGCGTTAAACGATTTTTATTCTATTATTTGCTTGAGGACAAACAAAGGTTCAAGTGTAGGGGAGTTTGATAATCTGAAAATGTATCGATTATTTGGATCAATTTAAATGAATTTTATATGCATTCTAATCAATTAAATTACTCTTTATTTGTATTATGCTGGTATTTTCTATGTTTTCAAGAATTTGATGATTACAAGGCATGTGCGAAGAAAGTTGAGAAAAGTCGAGCAAATCGTACTCAAAATCCACAAAAGAAAAGCCTTTATGCAATTGTGGGTTGTATGGCAAGAATAGGGTGTATTACAAGAAAGGGTTAATATGAGCGTGTTTTGATTTCCCCCCTTTTCACGTGGAATTTTTTTTATTTTTGAATTATTTTTTAAATTCAAGTGGCATTTTTATTAATTCCGATTTATTGAATTTTACGTTTTTTAAATTGTGTTTTTAATAATCTTTATAAATTAATTTTTAAATTTATCAAAATTTTAATTGGGTCTAAGCCCATTTTCAATTTACTGAACTAAATGTATGTTTACTATTTAAACACTAATGTTTTTATGATATTAAACGATGTGGGAGTCTATCACGGGAATAACTCCCTCCATATTCCATACGGCCTACCTGGTTGGGATGGATAATGACCCTTGATTTGCGGTAGAATCCCAGGATATGGCTTTTGCATTTGCATGCTGTTTCGAAATGTGTTGTCAGTGGTCGTGGGAGATGGGCTTGTAGCTTGAGTGTAAGCATTTACTGATGGGGAAATTCAGCACCAACTTCTGAAAGTATCAAAAAGCGAGATGGTGATGAATGAACAAGAGCTTCAAGCACTGGTTTCAAAAGTCACTACTCATTTAAAAGAGTACTAGACTGTGAAATGGAGTTTAGCACATGAAGATGTTTCGGTTTTATTTTCACCAACATGGGTTACTCCATTGAAAAACGCTTACCTCTAGATAACCGGGTGGAAACCGTCTACAATCTTCCGCATCCTCAAAAAATTCAACATGACAGATGAATAGAAGAAGAAGGTAGATAGACTGAGAATGAAGACATAGATGGAGGAAGAGAAAGTGGAGGGGGAGAAGGAGAGGCATCAAGTGGATATGGCTGATTTGAAGATGGTGAAGCTAGCAAAAATTTCATGCAGAGGTAGGAAAGATGATGCAAGAGTTGATGGGTTGGTTGACGTGGCTTTGAATGAAGTGTTTGGTGGTTTGGAGAAAGTAATGAAAAGTTCAGATTGTGTTATACTTAAGACACTGAAAGGAGTTTTGGATGTTCTTAGTCCAATTCAGTGTGTTCATCTTTAGGCTATACATATTGGTATGTAGTTAAGATTAGGGGTGTTCAAAACCAAACCAACCCAATAGAAAACCGCAAAACCAAACCAAACCAAACCAAAACCGCATTTGATTCGGATTAGTTTGGGTCGTTTTTTAACAAAATCGCATGGTTTGGTTCGGTTTGTGGTTTGTATTTTACAAACCGAACTAAACCGCATTATGTTACAACTTAAATTTTACTTAACTCGCATCTAACCCAAACCTAAATCTATTATGCATTACCCTTATGATTATAGACAATTTTCTCATTTTTACAGTTATGATTTCATTTTCAATCTTCTTAAATATCTCCTAATATTATCACTTCATCTTCACCACTTACATCTTGTTTCTTCTTATCTAATATCTACTCTCTTATATTGTTTCCTTTGCACGTTCTTATTTTTTATGCAATTTTTCTCTCTTTCAATTTCATTTAATCGCACATCTTTATCTCTAATCTCTCCTCTCTTATGTTCTTTCTTTTTCATCTTCACTAATTTCTCATCTCTTCTATTTTTTTGTTTTATTATAATATTTTTTATATTGTTTTATGCTATTATTTTATGTTTATTATTTCATTTTTGTCTAATCTAACTTTTGCATATTAAATGAGAAGTTATTGTCCAAATATGGTTAGTTTTTTTGTTATAATTTAGTAGTGTATCATGTCTGAATGACCAAATACAAAGTTATGTTGTCATATATATGTGGCTGTATGACTCAACAAATTATTTGTAAAAAACCGAACCAACCGCACCGAACAAACTAAACCGATGTTTTTTCTCATGGTTCGGATGATTTTTTGCGTCAAAACCGTCCAAACCGCACCTCGAACACCCCTAGTTAAGATTGAGGCAACTTGGAATGAACAAGATCACTCAGAAGAATCCATAATTTTAGCTTTGTTGAGTACTGTACATTAAGTAGCTTATTAGTTAAGTTTTTCAGTACTCCTTCATTTTGTTTAGTTTATGAAGTTGTAATAGTCTTGTCTTGTTGGCCTTAAAAGTTGTTCAATTAATGTAAGAAAAGAAGCATAAAATGATAGACTTTTTAGTATGAAACCATTGACAAGATTTCCTTGTTCTTTAGAATGAGGCAATTTTCCAGAATGAAACCAATGCTTGAAGACTTGTTTATGATATAGCTATGAGATTTATAGTTCCACGTCGATTTCTTTGGACACAGTATTAGTCTTTATATATCAAACGCACATAACTCTAAATTGAAAATGGATCGAAGACAATCTGCTTGGTTGATCATAAACAAAAGTGGGCTTAGGCCCAATTAAAACTTTGATAAATTAAAATAATAATTCATAAAATATAATAACAAAATTAATTTTAAAAATTAATTTATAAAACTTATTAAAACACAATCTAAAAATGTAAAAACAATTAAGTAAAAAAAAAAATTTTAAAATTAAATAAATCAGAATTAATAAAAGTGCCACTTGGATTTAAAAAATAATTCAAAAATAAAAAAAACGCCATGTGGATTGCCACACAGGCAAAATAATAGAATCTTTGCTAAAAAAATTCATTAGGGTCTTTGTAGCTGAAATCTTTATTTGTTAAGGTTTGGGAACAAATTTTTTTTAAGGGGGGGAATGAAAACACGCTCATATGGCAGGGGGATAGAAGGCTATTAACACATTAAGAAAAGAGGCTCAACCCACTTCTAACACGCGCAACAAGCCCAGGAGTCCAAGGTGTAACGACCGTTACACGCTAGCCCTAAAGCCATAACGATCGCGACGACTTAGGAAATAAATCTTCTTCACCAAGCCATGCGTAACGATCGTTACACTCCACTCAAAAGTCTGTAGCGACCGCTACGGAGGAGAAAACGGAGGTGAGAAAATCTCAACAACCCAGTTTCCTCAGTGCATCCTACTTCTATAAATAGGCCTTTCACTTTCCGGTCTCAGGACGCTTTTTCTTCCGCTTTACTTACTGTTACTCTGTCAATTTTTATAGAGATTATTTTCCTTGCCTTTTACCGATTCCGATCTATTAGTTTTAGCATCTGCTTTCATTTTTTCGTAGCAATTTCCACATTGGGGATTGCTACGAACCTTTGCTGATTCTAACCTTATGTTAGAATCGTGCCTTTTTATTTCCTTCATCGCATTTAATTTTTGGAGCAACAAAGGGAAGATCTCACCGACCTGTGGGAGACACCTGAAGTTAGCCAAATATTCTGCAATTTTATTTTCAGGTTTAATTTAATTATTTATTTATTTTATGCCAAAATTGTCTAAAATGCGTGGTTCATTTGAATTGTCCGATATTGTTTATTTCTGTTGCACTATAATTTAATTATATAACATGCTAGGCTAAATTTAGTTATCGGTATGTAAGGTCATATAGCCGACGGGGTTTAGCAACGTCATTTGATTCATCCCGATTTAAAAGAATAATTTTTTGGTTTCAATTACTAGCTCTTAATACCAACTATTTTGTTATGAGAGTAAAATACATATTAGAAGTTAGGATCAATAAAACGAGAGTTCGAGATAATAATTGGACAGTAGCAATTGTGTATCAACTTAAAATACAACGAGAGCGCTTTTAAGTTGATTAGGTTTTATTTATTTCCAAAACCTATTTTTAAAACTCTAATTGAAACAACGAGAGCACTCACTTAGGTTTGATTATAGGATCTGAATCAACAAACACGAGAGTGTGAGAAGAGGGTTTTCAAAGAAATATTTCCTACTGAGACTGTTTTGATAACTCGAGTTTAAGTCGACGAGTTGTTAAATCCCTGAAATCCGACCATTACATACCGATATTCCCCGTCTGAATCTAAACTAGATTATAATCAGTTAGGTTCCATAAACCCAATTATTTATATTATTAGCCTTAAATTTATGTAGTAACCTTAGATAACGATAGGTCGACATTTAGTCCCTTAGATAACGATCAATAACCTTAGTTAATCTAGTCAATCTTAACTAGTCTAATTAGTGTTAGTCAAATTAGTTAGGATTAATTAGTTTACTTTTAGTAATTATTGATTAAAAAAACATAAAATTTCATGCGGATTTGGTTTTGCTCAACACAATAATCGAACGATATCCTCAACGCGATAAAGAATTTAAATCAAAACATCCAAAACAGCTAATCAACAATCAAACATTTTTACTAATATAATAAAAAACTACAAGATGTTTTCAAAAAAGGATTAAATAGCGTTACTTTCAAAATTAACTGCGAACTGCGTCTACGATCACTCTTTTACAAAACCCAAGCAAGGTATAAGGATAATTCGAAAGCAATTCTACGCAATCCTATAAAAAAACACCAACCAACACTACAAACTACGAAATTGGACTCTGATTCTTTGCAAAGAAATGCGTAGGGACTCTGTTAAAATTGAGGCGAGTCCAGCTACTAAAAATTAAAACATATTTCTTATTAACAATGAAAAATCCGATATACCCCTAGACCTAAAGAAAGGAGCCCCTTGAGAACAAGAGAGATGAAGGGTGCCTAACACCTACCTTTCGTCTAACCAACTCACGAACATAGAATCTCTACACGTATTAGGGTTATCCATTACTCCTCCGTTTTTAGGACAAAAATTAGTGGTGACGATTCTCAATATATTTTTAGCTGGTTGCTACAAGTGGACTAGATTATCTTGATATTTTTCAAGTGAATTAGTATAAACATAACTTGTTCTTTCCTTCTTGCATCTTTAGTTTTATTATCAAGAGTGAAGAAAAACTATTTTTACTTAAATCAAATTATTTTAAAAAAAAAGTTTTTTTATTTAAAACTCAATTCAAATTTCCATTTATTGTGTTTTTCACAATTTCACCTTCTACATGACTTCAACATTAAGCTCAACAGACTCATCACCATTTATTGCGACAATAGTAGTGCAACACAAAAATAGATTATCATGTGGTATGTGACAAGATTTATAGGATGAACGATTCACTTAATATCTATGGATTCGGCTAGTCAAGCTTCGTATATCTTCAAAATATTTCCGCACTTAAGTCCTTTCAATAGTCTTCTTGACAAATTAGTATTAATTGACATTCATTCTAGTTTAAGAGGATATTGAAGTATAACTATTGTTATCTCTTTTTTATATGTGTTCATATTTCGTTCTATATAATCGTTGTCTTAGTCAATTATATAAGCTATATTTCATATAGACTTAAGCTATATATAAAGATGAGTTTAGCAAAGATACATTGATGCTGTAATTTTTTTTTTTGAATTAAATAAATTTTTTATTCTTATAAATATTGCAGTTTTATTTTTAGTTCTTCTTAAATTTTAAGAATAGTTTTAATTGATTTTGCCAACACTTTTTTTTATAAAAATCATTGTCTAAATACAGAAAAGAACTAAAAATAAAACTGTAATATTTATAGGAATCAAAAACTTATTTAATTTTTTTTTATATTATTGTACAATATAAATATAATCTTCTATTATATCATAATTTTTTTAAAACTTATAATATAATTTAATAGGAATTGTAATCGTGATTAGTTGACGGTATAAACTTTTTTATACAATAAATATATCATTCATCAGTTTTATTTTTCTAATTCTTCAATATATATTTTTTATCTGCAAAATATTGCACATGTTAATACAAACCATTACCTTTTTCTTAATGACACAAAACATTACCACTTGAACTTCTATTAGTGCGAAAAATCTAGATAAGCTAGTATTTTTGAATATTTTCAACTTATATATTTTTAAATCAAGATATTGCTGTCCTCTAATCTATTGAAGGCGATGGAGATTTATTAATTAAGTATTTCATTAAAAAAATAAGTAAACCGACTTGAATGAAAAACAAACAAAAAACCTTATAGTCAAATAATGTTATATTTGAACAATACAATATACAATTTCTCCATTTATTGATATAATTATCATGTCTTTTTAAGACACAAACAACGTAGGGATGTGCAGTACATATACATCAATCAATCATATAGTTTTATTTGTAAATTTATACAACAACGAGAAGATCACATATATATTACATATTCAATATGTACGAGATTAAATGTGTAAGAATTCTCTGTAATAATTACATAATACAACAATCTTTAAAGTTAATCATTATAAAGATCGATGCAATGTATAATTATCATAAAAGATTTAACTCTAACCTTTTATAAAACACATAATAATGTTTAAGCAAGACATTCAGAAGGTGGTCCTTGTGGAAAACGCTTAATATCAGTGCAATAATTATAAATCATGTAATTCTTTTGTGCCCATTGAACTTTAGCTAATCCATTTGAGTCCAGTGATTGGCTTAACCATGATTGAGATGAAGAAGATGATGGAGATTTGTTGGAAGAACAAGAAGAACCTGAAGAAGTCCAAACACAAACTTGTGCATTGAAGTTTCTATATGTAGCTGTGAATGGGGCTTGGGCCCAATCAGTTTTGACAAGCCCACCTCTCGTAGCCCAATTCTCAGCATCCCATAGACTAGAATATATCCTCATAGGTTGGTTCTTTGGGAAATTAACCCCTTTTGATTCTAAATTCTTGAATTCCCTTATCGGTGCTCCATCCACAGAGAATCTATATGAAACAAATAAGTGAATTGAGCAAATAATTGACATGGAAAAGAAAGAAAAAAAAGTGAATAAGAGTATGTAATAATATATACATGATGCTTTGAGGATTCCAAAGAATAGAATATGTGTGGAAGTCCTTAGTGGGGTCAAACCATAAATGAAATTGTTGCTCTCTATTCCCTTTTCCTTGTGTGAATACGTTTGTGTGAAGAGTATAAGGATCACCACTCAAGTTACCAAGAAATTCAAAATCTATTTCATCATGAGTAGGCCCTAGAGAAGATAGCTGCAACAATCACAAGTTTAATTAGTTCATGTTATTATGTAATAAAATATTAGTTTGCAACCTTATTATACGGTAAAACTATTGACAATAGAAATACACATGCATGTCCATTTTCCATTAGTATAACTTGCTTACAAAACATAAATACTTACATAATAGGTAGTGACTGTTCCAGCCGAGTTACCAGGCACAAGTTTAAGTTGCATGTCAATTTTAGCAAACAAGTATTCATATTTGGAACGAAATCCAGAGCCAGAAGCTTTGTCTAAAGAGAGGCTAAGACTCTGTCCATTTTCAAGAATTTTGCACGACCATCACCCCATGTTATTTCAAAGTCTTGATTAAAGTTACCAGCGGATGCAGCCACAAAAGAAGTGGCCACAACAAGGAGAAGAAACTCTATAGAACCCTTTGTTTTCATTTTAAAACAACTTAGAATAGTATTGGAACCAATGCTATAGAAAGTGAGGGAGAGAGATATGTTAAGAGGAAGGCACTAGATGCCAAATGGTGTATTTGATGAATGCATGCAAAGTTTTGAAGGTATATATAGGGCGTAGATTGATAATTGTTATGATTTAATTAATTGTATTTTTGGTCTTAAAAACTAGTCATATATGCGATATTTTTAGGTGTCCTGGTCATTTATATATACTTTTTTTTAGATATAGTTTTTGAATTTAATTGATATATATTGATAGGATAAAACAATTTTACATCATCAATTTGCTGAAATTGTTAAATTTTTATAATTTAATTGTATTGAAAGTATTACATATGATGTTCATATCAATTAATCTTATTTAATATTTTAATTCCTTTCAAAATTTACTATGAGACGACATCAATTATTTATTAGACGGCATGCAACTTTCGTAGCTAGCATACATTTTTTAAAACGTAATATAAGAAAAAAACATAAAAATTAAAAATCTTAATTATACATTTTATTTGCTTTCACTTATATACCTTAATTTTAAAGATATTTTTAATTTAAATAAATTCTACATAGGCTCTATATTTCACATAAGTCAATTTTGAAGAAAAATTTGAAAAGAAATCTATAAAAGAGTGAAGTTGCTAAATAAAAAAATAAATAAGGTAAATGCTAATTTTTATTTTAAAGACAACTCAAATAAAAATTCGATGTTAAATAATAATAATAATAGAATAAAATATTTTTTAAATTTTATTAATACATTATTGAAAATAAATTATATATTAGTTTTAATGACACGCGTTAAGATTACCTTAAAAATTACAAGTGACCACAATTGCAAAATCTTACTAAGAAAAGTACAATAAAGTCTAACTATAATAATGTATAAAATTATTAGATTTAGATGTGGGAGCAAGTAGTTGGAAGCAATTAAATCTAATTATAATAATCTCATCAGAGCAACACATAGATATTAAGTTTAATTATGTTGAGATTTAATTGGGAGTAGAAAAATTTTACGTTAATTAAAATGGAAAAATATATGGTATTTTAGAGATGATTTATATTTTTATTGTGCTAAAGTTTTAGGAGAATATACTGGGTTAAATTTTTTGAATTTTGAATATTTAATTTAGTAATATAAGTAATTCACATAGTGAAAAATTGTATAAATTTAAATGGGGTTACATCAGATAAAGTAAAAATGGAGTAAATGTAGTAAAATATATAAAAAAGTGACGCATTTGGGGTCCATATTGTGTGTCTGAAATTGAGGAATATGAATATGATGGAATGGTTTGAATCAAATTTTATTGTTTGAATTAGTAAATAATGAATAAAATAGAATTAAAATAATAGATTTTTAAAAAATTATTTTAATAAAATTACATTTAAAATATTAAAGGTTTATTTAAATTTAATTTTTATACTTAATTTTTGACATCTTATATTATAAATATATATTAATGAATATTAAAATATATTTAAAATTACAATTTTTTCAAAAAATTATATTTTAAAAATAAATTTTATGAAAATTTATTTGAAATAGATATAACCTTTTTTTAATATTTAAAAAAGTTTTAATTAAATGATAAAATATCTAAAATAACATTTTTAAAATAATTATTCAAAAAAAAATATTTTCAATATTTAAAAAAGAAAGTTACATTTTTTAAAATAAAAACTCATAAAATTATAAAAATCAATTTAATTAAAACTTAAAAAAAGAGATCTAATATCCATTTCATCAATTTTCATTCCTCCCAATTTGGAGATATTCAATAGAATAAACTAATTGCTATCTTTCAAATTCTATATTATTATAAAACTTCCTCAAACAATTAAATGAATTTTTATTTCATTTTATCTCAGCTCAATTTCATTCTATCGTATTTCATTTCACTTTTTTCATTCTACAACATCAACACAAATAACTTTTTTTGGATCGGTATATAATATTAAAGTCTTTTAAATCTTAAACATTTAAACCATTAAGATTTTTGACACTCTTCGTACTCTTCCACAAATTGTAGTAATGTATAAAATAAATGATTGAATCTGAATAAGGTGCAAGTTGTTTGAAGTTGCCTCATAAGGGTGTAAAATTGACGAGAAGAAGATGGATCATATTGATTGACTACTTTAGTGTGGGGACCATGACAGTTAGCAAGTTGAGGGATAATATCAAACTTTCTCGAATTGAGTTCTCAATTTTTAATAAATTATTTGACTTTATGTGTGTTTTTAAATAGGATGTTTAAAATCCAACCATCTCAATAAAAATTTATAAATCAATTTAAATAAAATTGAAAATAACAAAAAATATATTTGGTTTGAATCTATTTGAGACATATTTTGACAAAGTTGTATGATTTAGTTTGATTAGCAGTTTGTACTTTTTAAATCAAACCAAACCAAATCAAACCGCATCATATTTCAACCTAACTTTTACTTCACTTACATTCAACCAAAACCTAAATCTATTATGTCTTATTCTTACGATTATAGGCGAGTTTCTCTTCCTTATACTTAGGTTTCAGTTTTAGCCCTCTCAAATTTTTTTTAGTAGTATATCATTTTTTTTTTCAAATACATTTTGTATTTTCTTCTCTAATTTTTACTCTCTTATATTCTTTCATTTTTGCCTTCTTATTTTTATGCTATTGTTATCTCTTTTAATTTTATTTTTATCGCACATCTTTATCTATAATCTCTCTAATCTATTGTTCTTTCTTTCTCATCTTAACTAATTAATCTCTCATCTTCTCTATTTTTTGTTTCATGATAATGTTTTTGTTATTGTTTTATGCTATTATTTTATGTTTATTGTTTCAATTTAGTCTAATTTGATTTTTACATATTAAATGGGAATTTGTGGTTCAAATATGACGAGTTTTATTGTTATTTGCACTACGCCATAAAAGAACTACGAAAGCGTTTTTTTGCCCTTTAAAAGCGCTTAAAAACGCTGTCGTAGGTGGCGCTACTATAGGTTTTAGCATCACTTTTATTTAGGCAAAAGCGCTGTCTAAAGTAGGCCTAAGACAGAGCTTTTTCCTATAAAGCGCTTTCTAAAGTAGACATTTAGCAGCGCTTTTTTCTGGAAAGCGCTTTCTTAGGCCTACTTTTGAATGCCTTTTATGCTTTCTGTAGGCATCTTTAGGAAGCGCTTTTTCAAGGAAAGCGCTGCCTTAGACCTACTTTAGAAAACGCTTTTTATGAAAAAGCGCTGCCCAAGGTATACATAAGACAACACTTTCAAAATTGTTGCGCTTTGTATACCTTTAAGCAGCGCTTTTTCTTAAAAGGCGCTTTGAAAGATAGGCCTAAGGCAGCGCTTTTCATGAAAAAGCACTTTCTTTGGTGTTTTTAATAATCCTCTAATTTTTATAATTCATAAACCTGTATTTTTGGCGGCATTATTTCATAAACCTGTAATTTACAATTGTAATCCCATAAACTTGTAATTTACGATCGTAATCCTATTATTTCAACAAAGAAGCGATTATATACAAAAAAGAAATTATAATACCATTACATTATATACCATTGCAATCCAAAATATATATACACCATTATAATTCAATTCACATATTTCTAACACAACCAAAGTCATCCTTACAAAATCATCCCTAACAATAACAAAATCAACCATAACAACAACTAAATTAGCTCTTATTAATAAAATCAGTTCAAAATCGCCAAATTCCGACGAGCAAGCGATCCTGGTCCTGCAAGGTACGAACATAATAACACGGGAGGAAGACACGAAATAAAATTCTTTTTCCTTACTATTTATAATTGTTCCATTTCTGTAATAATAACGACTCTATATTGTTCATCTGGAGCATTTGCATCTTGTGAGTTTTCTTGATTACTAGCCATTTGACTTGTAATAAAGAAAAAAAATAAAAAATGAAATGACAAATATAAAAATCAATAATCAATAATTCATATATATATTGAATATATATACAATGACATATATTTAAATTTTATTGAATGATATACGCTATAATTATATTATTCCATTTTTCACTAACGTCTCTTTCTTTTCTTGGTAGCAATATGTTCTACTCGTCTCTTAACAACGCGGACGGTTGGATTGATCAAAATATCCTCATTATGATCATTTCTAATACATGATTCATTCTCATTTTGATCAATTCCATACCGTATTAAATGCGATGCCAACTGAACTGCGTTAACCTGACTCCCATAACAGCAACCCAAGCAAGGACATGTCATTCGATTGGGGTCTTTGGCATGCGCAACAGCAAAATTAACGAATTCTGATACCCCATTCTCGTACTCTTTCGAAAATTGATTGGAATACATCCATGTCTTATCCATGATTTTACTAATTAAGCTAAATAAAACCAACTAATTAGGGAACAAAACAGTATAATGTGTTTCTATCAAAACGCAAATTATACACGGAGTGGACGGAGAAAAAATACAACATATTCACGCAATTTCAGACAAATTCATCACAGTACCAGTAATTTGAGGAAGAAATTTACCTCGGATTTACCGAACTCAAGGAAACGCGGAGAATGAGCGTCGTACGTCAAACTAGGCCGGAAAACGCTGCTAATTCAAATGAAAGAAAACTTATATTAAAAAAAAAATCATACAATAAAAACCGACTTAACCACTAACTACAGTTCATTCACAAGTAGAGAAGTAAGCAACTAATTCCAGTGGAAACGATCAATCATAGCAATTCATTCAAAGCACAACTAATTACAGTGGCGAGAGAGAACAACTAATTACCTGTAGAGAAATAAGCAACTTCTAGACCCACACAGTGTCATATTCTTGTAAACGATCAGACTTCCACACTTCACAGGTAACCCTATATATAGAAAATTCAATACGTTAGTTTGGGCGAGACACTCTCGTAATCTCCTTGGCATGCACCCATACTTACTTACATCATTATGAAACTTGATTTATTTTTCAACAAAAAGTCAACAAGATCATGACATAATAAAGTTATCCCAAATTCTAAATACATTTTCAAATAAGCAAACAAAAAATTCACTCATTCATTCAATCTAAACACAAGTAAACCAACACACACATAAACATAAAGTATGTGTTCCTCGGGCAGCCACCATTCAACCAAATATACACAAAATAAACATGAATTTTCTTGCTCAAATTTACACAAAAACAACATGTTGCCCCATAAGTTCCTCAGTTATATTTGCACGCAAATAAACACGACATTATCGTCGCCTTCATCAAAACTATACAAACATCGACTATCACAACCAACTTCAACGTTGTTCGAATTCAAGACAATTTAACTTTTTCGATTAACATCACATGAAAGAAAGGAACGACATATTATATCCCTAGTTTCTCGGTTATAATCTATGTGAATAAACGTGATCGACATAGACATTAAACCATCATCGAAACTAAATACGAAAGTCAAATACCATCATCAAAAAGGTATAAAATCAAAATGAAACTTATATGATGCACATAAACAATTCAAGAACCAAGTAATCGATCATTCAAGTATTTCAATTTACAAATGAAACTAAAACCAAAGAAACTCAAAATTAACATGATAAACCAAATTCAAAGTGAGCTACAAATCAAACAAAATCCAGGCAACCATGACATAAGTATAAATTGACACTCCAAATTCGTCTTGACAAGTGTTTAGCACAAACGAAAAACCATGCTATCACAATTGAAATTTCTTGTTCAAGGAATACAACCGAAACTCAATCAATGATTCATTTTAGTTCCGGACAGCCACAATTCAAACGATTACTCAAAATAAAATGACGTTTTCATAATAACAACAACATAATTAATTACCCAAAAACAACTTCAAAATATGTAAAGTGAAATTGGAATTAAACCATAATTAATTACATCGAAAATCGGATATCAACTATATGTACACCATAAAAATCCTTAATTCCAACTCAACATATCCAAGACAACATAAAGATGAAACTTTATCGATTGAGATAGTCTTCTCATTCATAAATAATACTAAGTGTAACACACAAACTGTGACGTGTACCGACATAACAAGTGAATAACCATCGAAACAAAACGTAAAATCCCTACCTCTCAATACACACATAATCATACCACCTAAACTAAACAATGTCAAACTGTTTACATCATTCAACAACACACATACATGATTATTTTAACAGGGCTAACTCAAACAGCTAAAATTCAACTCACACACGACGATACGAAATGGCGGACAAAGGAAAAAAACACATAATCACATTCAAACTCACCAATGTACATTCACAGCAGAAAAACATAAGCAACAATACATTAACATCCATTCTTTGGACATTCCCATCGGCAAAAATCGATATCGATAAATCGTATTAAAAGAGTGAAGAAAATTTAACTGAGAAAATGTTGTTGTTATCAAAACACTACGCCAACAGTGAATGATCTTTGAACCCTAACAAGTAATTATGCATTCCTCTTTTCGTTGACCGTGACAGCGAGTTGGTGGTGAAGGGCAGCAAGAGGATGAAGCATAGAGAAGAACGGCGATGAAGGTGCGATGGAAGATGAACGGCGAGAACAGCGACGACGGAGAAGAACGACGATGAAAGGAGAGGGCGAAAGGCGATGGCGGAGAAGAACGACGATAGAAGAAAAAGATGAACTGAAATAGTGTTTTCTAAGAAACTGAGAAACTGAAATCGCGTTTTGTTAGTTTAGGGTTTATGAATTCTAAAAATAAAATTAGCTACGAAAGCGCTTTTAAAAAGCGCCTTCTAAAGGCCATCTTTAGCAATGTTTTTTTCTTAGAAAGCGCTTTTATTTCATATGCTTATAGCAGCGCTTTTAAAAGCGTTTTCTAAATGCCAGATTTAACATTGCTTTAAAAAGCGCTTTCTAGGTTAACCTTTATCAGCGCTTTTAAAAAGCGCTTTCTTAAGGTACCCTTTAGAAGCACTTTTTTTAAGTGATTTTTTTTTAAAAGCTATAGCAACACTTTTTGATAAAAGCGCTGTCTATGCAGTGCTGGCAAAACTCATTTTTAACGTAGTGTTGGTAGTATATAAATTACTAAATACAGAGTTATGTTGTCTTTTATATATATATATATATGGATCAATAAATTTTTAGGAAAAAATCGAATAAAGTGAGCCGAACCAAACCGCATTGGTTTAATTTTATTTTAAAACCAACTAAATTAAATCCAATTACACATATTTTTCTATTGTGGTTCGATGAATTTTACATCAAAATCGCATCATGATATATATATATATATATATATATATATATATATATATATATATATATATATATATATATATATATATATATATATATATATATATATATATATAACTCTTAGAATAAGTTCATCTCCACCCTATAATATCATTGACATTCTATTTTCTAACATCAAATCAAATTGGCTTGGGTCTAAATCTTGTGGTTATAATAGTGTTCTAAGTTAATTGCTTTATGAATTAACAAATTATTGGCTCCAATTATAGATAAACATCACTTATTTGTTAATAATGTGAGGCTAATAGTTAAACATATCTATTAACTACAGTATTAATGCATATATAGGTAACCTCCAACCTACTATTTCTTTTTATTAGGTCGTGCCTTGCTTATGTTCATTATCAATAATTTTTTAAGCCAAAATATTAAATTATGGTTAAGTAGTCACTTCATAAAAAGTGCAATTCATTGACACTTTACTTTATGTTTAATAAATATGTCAAACTAGTTTTTGAATAATCAATTTACTGTCACTTTAGTTTTTGTCCATTAATCGTTAAATGCTAATGTGACATATGACAGACTTGTTTTTTTTTTCTCTACTCTATTGTCTTTATTTTTTTCTGAATCTCTATCTTTCTTAATTTTACTATTACTCATAATTAAAAAAAAAATCAAAAGAGAAAATGAAATTAAGAAAAAAGAAAGATGATAGAGAGGAGAAAAAAATTAAGGAAAGGATGCAAACACACTTTTTTTTAGGAATAAGTGATGGTTTTCGATTTCAAAACATATGGCACATTATTATGTAAGTGTTATATATGAAAGTAATTTGACAATGAATAAAATGACAATAAATAAGTAATGTTAATTTGATATTCGGGAAATGTTTAATTTGAAAGGGAAAGATCTCTTCAAATTTCAAAAAAGAGAATTTGTTAGTTTTGTCGAAAACTCAAGGATGTCGTATAACATGCAAGAGGTTTTTTTAAAATGCATTTTTTTTTTCTATTCAAGTTACTCCATTATAAGCTAATCTTTGCTTGCTTGAGCATCTGAGTAGAAGGGAAAATACAGGCTTTGGTAAATGACAATAGTGATTGACTGAAGTAGTGGTTCAAAGAGGTGCATCCATGAAACCTTATGATGTGGATGATGATGAGAGTCATGTGAATACGTCGTCATGGTATTCCTTGCCAACCATGGGTACCTAAATTTTTCGGAACCTTGGTGGCACCTATAAGCTAAGGGAGTACTTATGTACAGATGATAATACAATATTACACTAAAAGATGGACGTGGCTCGCCTTCTAGTTAGAAGGAAGTATTCGATGGTATTAACTAAAGATTTAGAGGTTCATATTAATGGATTTTCTTTCAATGTAAAATTAGTTAAGGACTCCCAAGGGCCTTTGAGAATTCATTTCTAAAATGTTCTCGTCCAAATGATTAAGGAGCGAAGACTCGAATGAATTTCTGAGTGAATGGTAGAAAAGATTGTTAAAATCTCGATTTAAAATTTAAATTCTATAAATTTTATGTTTCTAGGTCAATATTTCGTTTTAAATCGTAGGTGAAAACCTTTTTATGTAAAATCGTACTATGAGACGATTTTAAATGATTTGAATCGCTCTAAAATCAATGAAATCGTGTAAAATCATTGGATTTTACTCTTTAACCCGATTTTACCTTTTTTGTCAAATTTTAAAAAACACATTTTATATATTTTTCCTATGAAAAATTCTTCCATGCTTTTTAATTTTATTCACATTCATATAAAATAACATCCAAAAGATATTCTCAAAAACTCTTACGTTTCGATTTTACCTAGGCAAAACGAGTCAAGGTAAAAACTCGATTCTAACAATCTTGGTAGGAAGTAGATGAATGTTTAGAAACAGTTGAAGGGGAGAAATTAGTTTCCCAAGTGGAAGTATGAATTTTGATGGAATGTCAATAATTAAGCAGACAAATCAGGATTTTGTTGTTTTAAAAAACAACAATAGGTGGTGTTTTAAAAAAACAAGATAGTTGTTCTAGGTTATACAATTGTCAATACATGGTGGAAAAGTCTAAGGGTGTTATGTCTAATTAAATCGTTACAAGAGCTCATTTGCCTAGTATTCTTCCTCTAAACTTTGGAAAATTTGTGTTCCCAAAGTCAACCTTTTCTAGGAATTCCTCAAACTATTTGTTGGCTCATTATAGTTCTAGTTATTTCGGGCCTCAAGATGATATGGGCTTCCAATCAGTTTTTATTGGGCTTGTTGTAACACTCCAAAATTTATAATTATTATTTAATTAATCATTTAATTATTTTGGTGTGAATATTGGTGATTATTGGTGAATATATGAATTCTTTTGAATTATATGAGGTATGGTAGGTGTATTGGTGATACTGTATTGTAGGGATGGTGTGGAATAAGGAAAATCTGAGTATTATTTATAATTTAAATAATTTAGTTGGGATTAATTTGTTTTAATAATTATTATTTAGAACTATTCTAATAATTAATCAAGGATGATATTTGGTGTAGAGATATTAAGGTCAACATGGTAATGTTGAGTGAAGTAAGTGAGGGTAAAATATGAGTATCATAATAGGGTTCCAAGGGATGAGAATGACAAAAAGGAAAATTGAGGTTTGGAGTGTTCATTATGTACAATCGTAACATTGGAGAAGAACGGAAGAGAGGCTACGACTTGCCAAGAACAAGAAGGAGAACTCAGTAGAATGTGAAGGAAGAGATTTAAACGCTAGGAATCAAGGTAAAGGGGGTGATCATTGTTATTATAATGAGTATAATGATATTATGTGAGTTTGATGAATATGAACCAATTGTGATGAACATGATGAAATTATGTGAGTATGATGATATTATGATTTGATAATTGGCATGTTGGTAATTGATTATGATGTATATGGTTGAATAATTGTTATTCTATATAATTATCGTCTATGTTAATGTTTTAGTATAATTGGTGTGTCAGTGTCGAAGTTATGTTAATGCCTAAAATTGTATGATTTAATTATGTGCAGTCATGTTTTTAGCAAAATAAATTGTTGATAATGATGTATATGAATGGATGTTGGAAGTAGAAATCTAAATGCTTTGGTGAATTGGTTAGGAGATTTGGGACTTTTGGGATGAGATTCGTAACATGAAAACTTTTTTTTTAATTCTGATACAGTGGTAAACGGTTCCTATTATTTGGGTAACCCGTTACCACTCGAAAATGGAGTGTTTGGACATTTTAACGGGGTCTAACTGGTTACCAGTCCAAGGGTAAGCAGTTACCACCGAGTCTGACAGATTATTTTCAAGACTTTAAAAATTCATAACTATCAAACTGTGAGTTCATTTTGAGTGTCGTTTGAAACGTTAGAAATCTAGCGCGATAACCTTTTCAATAAAAATAGTTTTGTTGGCAATAGGTGATTTAATTACTCTGTGATTGTGTGAATTGGCATGTATTTTTGTTGTGTTGCTTATGATGTGTATTAACAATGGGCATAGATTGTCTCCGGTGTAAATATCATTGGAGAGAGAGAGCAATGAAGATTCTTACCATTGATAAGTGCCAAAATGTAGTTATTTTGTATATATATTTTGTGGCACTTATCCGTTCTTGTTTGTTAATAATCGTTACATAACCCCATTTTTTGTTGTAAATACGTTTTATTGTATTTTGTGTACATAATGTACCATTTGATTAGTTTTAATGTATTTTTGTAGGTATCTGTGCGTGTTGGAGCATCGAGGAATAAAGTGTCGAAGACACAGCTTCGAAGATGCAGTTTTGATGAATAAATGACCAGTTTTGCTCAAGAGAGGCCGTTGAGCGCGGTGAGGCCGCTCAGCACGTATCCGCTCAGCGTGTTTTGGAGCGTGTTGAGTGCTTTGATACTGTTCCTGAAGAGAGATAAGTTTGAGCCTGCTGAGCAGAGTTTAAGTCGGTTTATGTGTTAATTTAGTGGAGGCCACTCAACGCGCCCTCGCCACTGAGTGTCGTCGTCTGTGTTTAGTTTTATACCTTCGTTTTTTTCATTTTTAGGTTATGATGTTGGGGTGGATTTTAATCCCCATTTCCATCAATCTTTATTTTTCATAGTTTAGCTTAAAAAAACATTAGGCTTTGCATATGGAAATTAGAGGTGGATTGCTCTTCGATAGGCTCTAACAAACCGGTGTAAATAAGTGATTTATCTTTTCTCTTATCTTTGTATTTCTCTATTTGTTGGATTTGTATGTATATTTACCTTGAACTCATGTATATTTTCCCCCCTTGGCGTTGTATACAGTATGCTTTACGAATCTGTGTTGGTGATTGTCTTAAGTTTTTTACTCTATGTTAGGGATTTGAGCTTTACTTGAGATATATTACTTAGATTCTTACCTAGGATGATTATCGGTTAGTTTCTAAATGCTAGAAATGGGTTTACAACTGATATTTATTTAGAGTATCTGACCTTAATGCATCTGTGTTGGTTGTTTTGAGCTAGAGATAGTCGTTACGGGTGACGCGATTGACTTCTGTGTTGTCGAGGTAGGCCAAACATGGCTATCGAGGTGATACAGTTGAATTCTCAATTTGCGTTAGAAATAGCTTGGGCTGTGAGAGGTATGTGATGACACGGACGAGTATCATAGACTAAGTATAACATGGACGGTAGATTTTAGTCTGTGACGGGTAGTGTGCATTCGTTCCGAACAAGTTGTCTATCCTTTATACTTTTTGTTCATTTACTTTTTGTCTTTTCTTTACAACCATTTAATCCCAAACTCATTAATGATAGAATTGTCGAACGATGAATCAATAACTAATCTATGTGGATACGATACGTTATAACCTAACCAGTATATATCACCCGGTGAAAATAATACTTTACTTTTTGCTTGCCTGCTATAACCGCATTCGAACAAAATGGCGCCGTTGTCAGGGATTGATTTTATTGTTTTTGGATTGCAATAATTCTGTTGTTTTTGAGTTTTGTAATTAATGTATATGTTGTATAGACTTTGTATATGAACTTGTATATTGTTACTTGTACATTTTATGTGTTTACTTTCCATACTTGTACGTATCTGTGTTTTTCCTTGTTTTCAAGTATTGTTGTCAGTTGTCTCGTATTCATAAAGTTTGTTGTGTGGGTGTTAGGACACTTTATTTAGGTTTGCGCAACGTGGCAATACCATGGTATGATGAGAGGAGGTTACTAGCTCGCACAATAAAGGCGTCGAGCTTACGACGTAAAACAAGCATGTTTGTTTATGTGTGTGGTGACTTGTGTTTTAACAAGTTGAAATAGGACTTGTTCTTTATTTTAAATCTTCACTTTTCAACTTGTTAATTCATTTTCACCATGTTTTCGTATTGTTATTTGTATTCGTTTTGTTTTGTCAAATTGTGTTATCCACAAGCTCGTTGTGTTTAGCTTGATGAGTTTTGTTGGATGTAAATGTTATAAAAAAAATTCTAATTCTTTTGTTGTTGTTTGGACTCGAATTTTGGTCCGGTAGCTTGAGGTTGCATTTTGTGATTTTTCGAGTTTGATCGTTTCAACTCGCGGATGTATGGTAATGATAGTTTCAAAGTTGATACACGTCAGGTACTCGTTTATCGCTTCCTATAGCATAACATGTTTAGGAAACTTTTCATTTGTACAATTACCGTGCCAATCATTCTTTTTACATTACTTTCTCATGAATTGAATCACTTAAGTTCCCTTTTTAACAATAAATGTGAGGAAGCTTTCCATTGTTTGCATATGTTGGAGGCCACATTCTTGTTTTAACTGGATTTTACTATGCTTAATCTTTTGTTTTTTGTTGATTGTATGAATGCATGAACATGATCAAGGCATTTTTGTTTGATTTTGAGCATAACTACCTTGGCCAAATATTCAATGCACCCTGTGAGTGTGTGATCATTTGTTAGCCCCTTTGAGATTTTATTAGTATCCATGTTTATTTGAACTTGATGCTTGTCTATGAGTGTTGAATTCACCTTTTTTGTATGGATGTTGATTTCTTTGTTTCTTGAACCCTCAACTATATGTTGTTGTATGAATTTTTATCTTGCCTTAGAAAGTAGGGAGTATTCACATAATGATGTTAGTTGAATTCAAGTTGGGTAGGTGAATGTTTATGTACTTATATTGTGATTGGTATGAGGTTAAGAAAAAGAAAAGAAAGAAAGAAAAAAAGGTGAAAAAGAAAGATTAGAAAAAGAACGAAAAAAAGAAAAGAAAAAAGCTTTGAAAAAGAAAAACAAAAAGAGTACGAATAATGTTGTGTTAATAAGTGAGGTGTTTTGGTTTGACAATTTGTGATGAAGAAGAAGTTTGATTGAAATTGTATTGTTTGGAACTTTGTGAGTTGATCACTCCCTTAGGTTTAGGCAAGTTTTTGTTTCGATAAGCTTTAGGACTTATCAATTGTTTGTTAACCAAGCCACATTACAACCTTGAAAAGCCCTTGTAATTCTTGCATTTGTATTTTCAATACGTTTTTGGGATGAATGAAAAATTTAGTCTATTGTTTACAAGATTGTGGAGGAGTGTTTTTTATTCCTCACCTTTGTGTGTTCTTCATCTACTGATAAATTTTTGTTAAGTGTGATTCATGATTGAGCTTGTTTTATTTTAAAATGTTTTGCATGGTTTTTGTACTTAGGATTTATTTTATTTATATGTTATTGTTGTAGTATGGTGGTATGTATATGTTTGTCGTGTACGTTTTTGTTGGAACCATACATTTGTTTTTTGTTTTAAAACTTGTTGATTCATGATTCTTTGATTATCGTCTTTTGTTTCTTTAGGTTTACTTGACTTTGTTTGAGGACAAACAATGTGTCAAGTTGGGGAGAGTTGATAAGTGCCAAAACTCTGCGTTCATAAGGTTCATCCTCGTCAGGGTCTCTGTTTTAAAACTCTGCGTTCACCATATGGGTTCTATGCCAAGTATCATTCCAATGATGCTCCCCCGACATAAATCGGTGTCTCACCAAGGTTCATCCTCATCAGGGGCACTGATCCAAAACTATGGGTTCGCCATATGGGTTCCCTACTGAGTATCATTCCAATGATGCTCCCCTGGCATAAGTCGGCATCTCGCCAAGGTTCAACATCGCTAGGGGCTCTATTCCAAAATAAATAAAGCTTCATGCCGAGTTCTGTATCGGTCGGTTTTCAAAGCGAAATTTATATTTCACTATAATCAGGCTCAATATGATGGATTTTAATTCCTCTACCACCTAGATTTGGCTCAACGCCCATACTTAAAAGAATGCTTTGCTTATTCATATAGAACCATTCAAGCATTTTGGAATCATTCCTCAGAGTATAAAAATTTCTTGTATTTTCCGGCTTCATAGCCGCCATGGGCTTTGCATCTTGTTGTATTCTAAAATCGGCTTCATGCCACGACTTCATGTCTGGGCTCTGCACATTGTTGCATCTCCAATTTGGCTTGATACGCGCTTGGTTGAATCTGCTCAAACGCATTCATATAACTTGCCGAAGCATCAAATCTTTCCTCTCCGGTCGACCTTATAGTCGACTCGGTGGCTAAGTTGACAAATTATATGAGATGCTCAAAACAAGCTAAGTACCTCTTATGTAAAGTCATTATAACTTTTAAGAGCAGCCACTCGACTGGGGGTTGATATACAGGCATAATCTTGTTTTTGCACATGTAAAATGAATACAGAACATGTAAAAATTTTAAACAAGTGCAAGTTAAGCAAAAACAGTATTTAAAACGTCCAGAGGGAAATTGTCAAGAAGTTATACAAAATGCACCCACCAAAAAGGGTGACTAACAAAACTTAACACAGGTTCAAATAAATAAAAGAAATTAAATCTCTTTGTTGGCGTCAAGGTGGGAGGTTTCAACTGTGAGCGGCTCTTCGTTCATAGTTCCTTCATCATCGTCATCAGGGTCCACCAACTTTCCGTCCATATTTTCCTTGAAGAAATCCACACCCGAGATGTCAATGTCAGGATAGAGACAAGCGACCTGGTCATTTGCCCAGTCAAAAGCTAAGTCACCGGAATTAAGAACATCCAACTAAGACTTCTCTAGAGCATCTTTTAGACTAGCACAAGAAGTCTATGAAGCCTTCAAACTGTCTGCCAACTTGGAAGCCGGGGCCTTAAGGGTTTAGAGTTCTTTCTCCAAGAATTTCACCTTCTCTTCACTTTCAGATACTTTGGTCTTCAAAAATGAGTTGGCGTCATTTAGAGATATCTCATTGTCCGACAGCCGTTTGACTTCTTTCTCCAAATCAGCATATTTGGATTCCACGGCATCCCCAAACTCATACAGTCCCTAGGCCAGAACAACACACCTCATCAAGTAGGAGCTAAGGTGCTGAGTAATCTTTTGTGGACCGAGGCTTTTCAGTTTATTTACATCCTCGGTGGCATTAAGGTTGTCATACAAAAACTTCATACCTTCGAATTCGTTCGACCAAAACTTGTTTTATGGAGGAGATTGATTGGAGCCGCCACCGGTCTCTTTCAGAATCAGGGCAGAAACTTCCCAATCAACTTGGTTGATCTCATTGGCCATAATAGTTTTATGTCATTTTGGAGTTTTTTCGCCGGGAACCTCCATGTCCAAAGAGTGTTTAAGAGGAGTAGTTGTAATCACTTCAGCCTCCTCGGTAACAGCCGACTTAGGCCCAGGTGTCATACCCCAAATTTTGACCTAATATACCACCTTACATTTGCATTGTTGCACAACCATTCAACAAACATTAATCGGGTATAGCATTCACAGGTCAAAATTAGGGTTTCATCAGATTTTCATCTGATTCAAGAGCTAAACAATTAGGGTTTGAGATTTTCTCACTCCATTTGATCTATCTTGATCAAATCATCAGCCTTCAATCCTCAGATATCCATTTTTTCTCATAGATCAATCGAGGATCGACCAATTAGGGTTTTGGTCGAGCATAGGCATTCTCTGATTTTTTGAGCAGTAATTGACTTTTTGGATAGAGATTGGTCATTATATCTTAGATATAACATCTTGACCTAATTTCTGGATTCAAAACATCACAGAGGTTCACAGAATTCATCAATCAATTTCAGAAACGTCTGATGAAATTTCATCTGCACAGAAAAGTCAAACTTTGACTTTTGGTCAAATTTTTCAAAACAAAACTTTTTCCATCATCAAAATACTTCAAATGATCCATCATGATCATAAAAAATCAAAGAATTTGGAAAAGTCAACAAAAAGTCAAAAGTTTCTATACTTAGAAATTTTTCTAAGTGTTGAAATTTCATCATTTTTTCCAAACTTCAAGCCATTTTTTCACCTAGTTCCAATTTGAATTGAAAAAAACTCAAAACATGAAAGTTGTAGCTTGTGGAAAGATCTTTCCAAAATGTCCAAGAACTCTCAAATCCATGGAGTCTAGCTATACTTTTGAAATTGAAACATAAGGCTCCATGAAACTTGATTTTCAAAATTCAAAACATCAAATTATAGGTCATTTTGTGTTTTCTCATTTAGACCACTTGCAACCATGCCAAATGAGTCATCAAACTGATAAATATCAATGAGAAGTAATAATTGAAAGATTGGATCAAATTGGATAATTTCTCACATGGTAAAAAGAGGAAGCTTCCTTTTCAAAAGCCAAATGCCTTTCTTACCCCTTAAGCAATCCATGATTTATCCAATTGCCATGTCCTTGTGCCTAACAATTCAGAATCTCTTGCCTATAAAAGGATCACAATTCAAGCTCAAACCACACCAAAAACATTGCAAAGTTATGCTTCACACTTCTTTCTTCAAAATCAAGTAACATAACCATTTTTGAGAAAAACTTGCAACTTTCAAAATTCAATGGAAACATGGTGAAATTTGGTGTCCAACATGTTCCATGATCATAATTAAACTTGTTCCAAGCTTAAAAACAACTTGATCAAAGCTAAAAATCAGAAATCACATGCCATGGCTTTAAGCTTCCAAAACTGCCATAACAATCGAAACTGAAGCTAGGTTGAATTAACTTGTGTTATAATCATCCTAACATCATCACCATACCTCATGTACATGATCCAAAACAAGAACAACTAACTGTAACAGCTCTAACCCAAAGATCGAAGCTTCATTTTCATCTTGTGCAGGTGGAAATGGTTGGAAAGTTCTGGAACATTTCAGAGCAAGCAGGGTGATCATACACCATCCCTAGAGGCCGCTGGTGCTTAAGTGATCAAGAAACAACCACTGGAAACACTCTAGCATCGATTTCGATCTTCACTTTTCCAGGTATGAACATGAACTGTGATCTCATAATTCTTTGATTCAATTGGAAAAAACTCACGGCCATTTGTTTTCTGCACTAACAACGAGTGATAACCCTCAAAATAATCAAAGAATCATAAGTCATTTAATTTGATTTCTCAGTTTCTAGGGTTCTTCGAGTTCCCAGAAATTCAAACATGATTAACTGAAAATAAATGAAATTAACATGCATAATCATACTCGTGGTGCAAAATCGATCAACTTTGATGTTTACATCATTGGATTTCATTGAGAAACAAAGATTTTAGGTTGAATTCGTGATTCTGAAGATCAAAATGCAAGCCCAGAAAATTCGCGCGTGTTCTTCATTGTTCTTCATTTCAAATATTCAAAATTTCCAATCTTATTTCAACGCGTGTTTTAATCCACTAACACCTCAAACGCGTTTGGCCTAGTGGTTGTCTGCTTGCCTCTTAGTTCTTTCTGCCACGTGCCCCACCTCAAGGTCATGGGTTCAAAACCCAGCAAGACCAAATTTTTTACAAAACTTCCATATTTTCATGTTTTTTTATCAAACTTCAACAATTTTTTTAACCAATCAAAACTTCTCATTTTGAGATGATTTTTTGCACACTTGTCATTTAATATATATATATTATGATTATGTCAAAAAAATCCAAAAATATTTTCATCTGATTAATTTTTAATCGAGCCGAAAACGATGTTCTGAACACTTTTTCAAACCTCCTTAAAAGGTGAATTTTTCAAGTTTTCGACTTCCGATTTTTTTCAAAACTTCTCATAAATGAGCCTCACACTTCAAAACATTTCAAAACATTTTCAAATCATTCTTCAAAACTTTTTTCATCAAAACTTGCATCTTTTACCATAATCGATCCAATTCAAAACGATAAAACTGAATTAGTTTTTTCTCGAATTTCTCGATCGATCATGGGCCACCCTTATGGTGTAAGTCCCAATCCTTTATGTACATATTTAGTTTTACTTGTACATACTCAAATTATCATTGTTAATATTCAAACATAAACAAATTTCTTTCGTTTGTTTTCATTCGTTTGTCTATACGTTGAATCCATTGGTTCTAAAGGAAGGTTTCTCCTGAGCAAGATTTCTTTTAAACCAATGGGCCTCCATCACGGTGTAAGTCCCATAACATTCTTTTATGTACATAATATTTCCTTGTACATATCAAACTTTTGTCAAACATTTTTTAAACAAACTTTTTATCTGTACATAACACAGATACTTCTTTTCAAATACTTTTATCATACATACACGGATACTTCTTTTCAAAATCTTTTATCATACATAATATGATACTCTTTCTTTTGAAAGTACTTTTACAGATAAACTTTGATCAATCATTTCTGTTTCATCTGTACATTTTACTGAATACCATTGGTATTGAAAGGAGCATTATTCCCTGTGAAACTGCTTTCAAATCAATGGGCCTCCCTTACGGTGTAAGTTCCAACCTCCTATGTACATCCATCTTTGTCTGTACATAAAAACTCATTCGTGTACATATTCATTTCCTTGTACACAGTTCAAACTTGTGAATAATCAAGTTACGCTCGTTTTAAACGTTCGTTTCACAAACACTTGTTTATATTTCATAAACTGCTGTAAATAAACATCATGCATTGTTTATATTTCCTTCATAAACTCCTGTGAATACATATCACACACACACACACACACACACACACCTGTTTATACAACCGTCTAATAAATAACATAACAATTAGACTAATCAATAGGTTCCCCACAGTATAGCCTCCGCTTGGGCTTCATACAAGACAACTCATCACCAATTGAGTTTAGCCTCCGCTTGGGCTTCATACAAGATAACTTATCCCCAGCATGGGTCAGCCTTCTCTTGGGCTTTGTACAAAGAAACTCTCCCACAGAGTTAGCCTCCGCTTAGGCTTCGTATAAGACATCACTCCCATGTTGAGTCAGCCTCCTCTTGGGCTTCGTTCAAAAGAACTCCTCATTGAGTTTAGCCTTCTCTTGGGCATCATACAATGAAAGAGACAGAAATCTCTTACCTCCTATTGGGCTTCCAATACAAAGAATCACCAGCTAAGATAGAACCACGAAAGGATGGTTTCCCGGTGAAATCACTTTCAAATTCCCCAGAGAGTAAAATTTCCCGGTGAAATTGCTCTTATTCAGAAAAGGATGATTTCTCGGTGAAATCCCTTTCAAGCCAAAGCCAGCCATACCCTATAGCTTCCTCTTGAGCTTCATACAAGGACCCTCGATGACCCTCGATGACCCTCGGAATGCCTCCTCTTGGGCTAACAATACAAGGACCCACGGGCTTCTTAAAAGCATCCTTTTAATCCAATCAATTTCTCCTTGAGATTTAGACATCTATCATCTCTATGGAAGAAGTATATCATCTATCACATCACATACAGTCAAAAACTTTTCAAAACTTTTCAAACTTTTCAAACTGTTTTCAAACAAAAAACATCTCTTAATTGTGTAAGTAGCGCTTGTACACTCAAGCAAAACACCCAATGCTTACGTTAAAAGATTCAATCATCTTTTCAAACATCTTTCTTAAACATGTAAGTGGTAACGCTTGTACACTCAAGCAAAACACCTAATACTTACGATGAAAGATTTTATCAATCAAACAACTTTTCAAAAATGTATGTGATGAAATAGATTAGATACATTTTCATTAAGATGACATTTATCATCTCTTACTAACATCCGTTGCTTTCCACTAGCATAAGTGGGAACTACGATTGCTCGACTTTCTCAAAATCCTTTTGAGAATACGTGAAACACAAGGTCTCATCCTTGCCGAGCAAATTTCTATCTCCCTCGGACCAAACAAACCATAGAACCCGTAGATCCGAGCTACAAATGCTCGATTCTCATTAGGGATATGTATGCGGAAGATCCACGGATCTTTGCGAGCACAATAATAACAAAACCTAGAATCCCACATAATCTATTTCTTAAAATCCAAAGGAGAAACTTTCCCAATCATAGAAATAGCAATTAAAACATACAAACATATCAAACGTATTCATATATAAAGGTAGATAACTACATATATTTAGGGTGCTCCATCTATTCCCTTTATATACCAATCCCCTTACTCGAATCTCCCAATGCGTTATGTCTAGTTTGCGCTAGTCGTTACGCATACCAATATCAATTGAGGGTATTTCACTTTCCCTTTTCATAATCATTAAATCATCTTTCTTGTGTTGAAAATAATAAAGCTTGATGCTCGCGGCATCTTTATAAACAAATCAAAAGATTTAAATCGTTGCGTACCAGAAGATCCGAACTCACGTTCGCATCCTCAGGCGCGTCACCTTTTAACGCGAACACCAGGGTTTTTCTTTTTCTTGAGATTCCTCATCTCTAAGCCGGCCAAATCAGATTTGGCCTCCGAAGGGCCACCCGTGTTCTTCCTTGCAGCTCGGGCTGTAGCCATCAATCTTTTCTACTCTTTAACTGACAGGTCGGTCATCTTGTATGCATAAAGTTAAAGAAAGCACGTAAGAAACCAGATTAAATTATCTCAGTTGCCAAACTTTTAAAGAAATTATTATCTAAGAAGGTCAGAATTTGATCGAAGGGTAAGGGCAGCAGATCCATAACCTTGATCAGCATGAAGGAATCTAAAACCTCAAGAGAGCTGACCTCAGAGTCGCTCAGCTTCTCAAACTTAAAACTCGAGATAGGGAGGGGATCACTTGTCCAATAAATTGGAAATTTGTGGTGACCGTCAGCACCATAGATTATCTAGGGACACTGAGCACCACATCGGACTCAGAGGAAATGATCCTTATAACCTTTATAATTTAAAGTAAAGGCTTGTAGGAAGCTTCTCCTCGAAATACCGCTGATGGCCACCTAGATCCCAGAATCCACATTCTTCAATTCAAAGTATGAAAAGAAAAGCCCGATTATGAACGTAACATTCAGGGCCTCAAAGATTAGTTCAAAAGTTTTAATGAAACCCCAACTATTAGGGCGTAACTGTGAGAGAGTCACGTAATCATGAATCGCACCTAGCAAAAATTCATCGGTAGATGAAGAACACACAAAGGTGAGGGACAAAAAACACTTCTCCACAATCTTACAAACAATAGAATAAATTATGCATTCATCCCAAAAACGTATTAAAAATACAAATGCAAGAATCACAAGGGCTTTTCAAGGTTGTAATGTGGCTTGGTTAACAAACAAGTGATAAGTCCTAAAGCTAATCGAAATAAAAACTTGTGTAAACCTAAAGGAGTGATCAACTCAAACTTCTTCTTCATCACAAATTGTCAAACCAAAACACCTCACTTATTAACACAACATTATTCATACATTTTTTTTCTTTTTCTTTTTCAAAGCTTTTCTCTTTTTTCTTTCTTTTTCTAATCTTTATTTTTCATTTTTTTTCTTTTCTTTTTCTTAACCTCATACAAATAACAATATAAGTACATAAAAATTCATCTCCTCAACTTAAATTCAACCAACATCATTATGTGAATACTCTCTACTTTCTAATGCAAGGTAAAAATTCATACAAAAACATATAGTTGAGAATTAAAGAAACAAAGAAATCAACATTCATACAAAAAATGTGAACTAAACACTCATAGACAAGCATCAAGTTCAAATAAACATGTATATTGATAAAAGTTCAAATGGGATAACAAAGGTTCACACACTCATAAGGTGAATTGAATATTTGGCCAAGGTAGTTATGATCAAAATCAAACAAAAATTCTTTGATAATTTTCATGCATTCATACAATCAACACAAAATAAAAGATTAAGCATAACAAAATCTAGTTTAAAAAATTGTGGCCTCAAGCATATGTAAAAAATTGAAAGCTTCCTCACATTTATGGGTAATAAGGGAACTAAAGTGATTCAATTCATGAGAAAGTAATGCAAAAAGAATGAATGGCATGGTAATTATACAAATGATAAATTTCCGAAACATGTTATGCTATAGAAAGCGATAAACGAGTACCTGACGTGTACCAACTTTGAAACTATCATTACCATACATCCGCGAGTTGAAACGATTAAACTCAGAAAATCACTAAATGTAAACTCTAGCTATCAGACCAAAATTTGAGTCTATAAAACAATAAAAGAATTAGAAAAACAAAATTTAAAACCAACAAAACTCCTCAAGCTAAACACGACAAGCTTGCGGAAATCACAATTTGACACAACAAAACAAATGGGTGAAAGTGAATTAACAAGTTGAAAAGTGAAAATTTGAAATTAAGAAAATGTCCTATTTCAACTTGTTAAAACACAAGCCACCACATACATAAAAAAACATAAACAAAACATGCTTGTTTTACATCATAAGCTCGGCGCCTTTATTATGCGAGCTAGTAACCTCCTCTCGTCATGCCATGGTGTTGTCACACCGCGCAAACCTAAAGAAAGTGTCATAGCATTCACACAACAAACGTTATGAAAACGAAACAACTTACAAAAATACTTGAAAACAAGGGAAAACACACACATGTACAAGTATGGAAAGTAAACACACAACATGTACAAGTAATAATATACAAGTTCATATACAAAGTCTATACAACATATACATTAATTACAAAACTCAAAAACAACGGAATTATCGCAATACAGAAATAATAAAACTAATCCCCGACAACGGCGCCATTTTGTTGAATGCGGTTATAGAAGGTAAGCAAAAAGTAAAGTATTATTTTTACCGGGTGATATATACCGGTTAGGTTATATCGTATCTTGTCCACAGGGATTGGTTATTGATTCGTCGTTCGAAAATTATATCATTAATGAGTTTGAGATTAAATGATTGTAAAGAAATGATATAAAAGTAAATGAACAAAAACTATAAAAGATAGACAGCTTGTCCGGAACGAATGCACACTACCTATCACAAACTTAAATCTATCGTCCAGTTATACTCAGCCTACGATACTCATCCGTGTCATCACATACCTCTCACAACCCAAGCTATTTCTAACCCAAATTGAGAATTCAACTACATCACCTCGATAGCCATGTCAGACCTACCTTAACAACATAGAAGTCAATTGTGTCACTCGTAACGACTATCTCTAGCTCGAAACAACCAACACAGAGGCATTAATCATAGATAATCTAAGTAAATTTCAAATCTAAACCTATTTCTAGCATTCAGAAACTAACATATAATCATCCTAGGTAAGAATCTAAGCAATCTATGTATAGCAAAGCTCAAATCCCAAACATATAGTAAAAACCTAAGACAATCACCAACACAGATTCGTAAAGCAAACTTTATACAACGCCAAGGGCGACAAATATACATGAGTTATGAGTAGAAATACATACATTCCCAACAAATAGAGAAATACATAGAGAGTAGAAGAGATAAACCACAGATCTACATTGGTTTGTCATAGCCAATCGAAGAGCAATCCACCTCCAATCATTCATAAGCAATACCCTAGTGTTGTTTTCTAAGATATACTATCAAAAATAAAGGTTGATGGAAATGGGAATCAAAATCCACCCTAAAACCATAACCTAAAAATGAAGAAAAATGAAGTTATAAAACTAAACACAGACGGCGCTCAGTAGCGAGGGCGCGCTCTGAGGCCTCCGCTGATATTTACATGTAAACTGACTTAATCGCCGCTCAGCGGCCTCACCGCGCTCTGCGGGCTCAAAATCATCTCTCTGCCGAAACAGTACCAAAGCACACAATGCGCTCCAAAACGCACTGAGCGGACTCGCGCTTAGCGGCCTCTCCTGAGCAAAATTGGTCTTTTATTCATCAAAATTCTGTCTTCGGAGCCGTGTGACACTTTATTCCTCAATTCTCTAACACGCACAAATACCTACAAAAATACATTAAAAATAATCAAACGTTATAATATGTACACAAAACACAATAAAACGTATTTACAACAAAAAATGGAGTTATTTCTAGAATTATTAACAAACAAGAACGGATAAGTGCCACAAATCATATATACAAAATAACTACATTTTGGCACTTATCAATCACATTCTCTAATAAGTTGAAAAATAAATGGGAAGTTACATGATTGCGGATTTGGATGAGGTTGTGGCTTTGTAAAAGGAATTGAAAAAGGAAATAAATTTGAAATAAGGAAGAGCGTTGTTAAAAAGGAGGTTTAGCGTGTTGGCTTTAAAACCTAATAAATGTCATTTACACCTAGGGATGTTGGGAACCTAAAGCGTGGGGCTGTGATTATCGTTGCTTCGGCTTGATCTATGTTTCTTCAGCGTTCTTTAAAAGGTTAGAAGGCCATATGCTCGGGGCTTACATACATACATAAAATGGTATGTTTATGACGGATCTTGGGATGACTAAGTTGAAATACGTGTGGGTTTTTGGCCGATGACTAAATTGGTCAAAGGGGGAAGACTCTCCGACATCGAGAGGTTTCGTCTACTCGGCTCAAGGAGGTTCCAAGCCGTCTCCTTTTTAACATTAATTACGTTATATATAATAATAATGATGTTGAATGGCTTATAATAATTGATGCATGATATGGAGGAGGAGATCTTTGACATTAAATAGGGGGTTAATGAGATCTTTGACAATATCCTTCTTGAGCTAATATATTCTAGCAACAATATATATATATATATATATATATATATATATATATATATATATATATATATATATATATATATATATATATATATATATTATAATATATTATATATATTATATAAGTTTGAGATTAATCTATAATGATTTACTATGTTATATCAAAAAACGTTATATGTCTATTTTAACGTTAATTTTGGATATCTTGATCGTATAGTAAATCATTATAGATTAATCTCAAACTTTATATGTATGATCTATATGATGATATTCAATCCAACGATTATTAAAAAATATTAATGAAGTGATGCTTTTGGCGGTGTAAACTTGGTGTAATGATCCTCTTCATATATATATATATATATATATATATATATATATATATATATATATATATATATATATATATATATATATATATATATATATATATATATATATATATATATATATATATATATATATATATATATATAGTTTATGATTATCTTTGCTGGAGAATATTAATTTGTGAATTAAAATAGGTTAAACGCAATTATGTCTGTAGTGATTAAGAAAGCATGCATTTTGGATAACGAGTTAGACATGCATGGCGAAAATGATGCTTTCAATTATATTTGTGTGGATGTCATAACAAATTCAAAGCAATATCCACTTTCAACATCCAAATCAAATCAGGTTCCTTCCCTATAATGAAGCTGTTCAGTTCTTCTTAATTGTTTGGGTCAAGTTCTCACTAATAAAAAATTAATATAATTATATATATTAATATATCTTCTCAAATATTAAATAGGTGGAGGATCCCTATCAACTTTATTAATAGAGTGAAACTTGAATTGATTTATGCTAACGTTTAAAATTTGAAGAATTAACATATCCCCTTCAAAATTAAATATGTAATTTTTTCAAATTTATTTATTCTAAAATTATTCTTATTGAATTACAAATAATTTTTTAGATGAAATTTTTGATAGATTCGTTGAATTTTCGATAGATTTTGGGAAATTTTTGACAATTTTTTGAAAAAAAAAACTATTATGAGAAATTTCAGTTTATTTGAAATTTTCGGTATGATATTAGAAACTTTAAATACGCTTAAATTTTCGATATTGAAATTCTTTTTTTTCAAAAAATATTGAATTTTTAAAAAACATCTAGTATTGTTTTGAAAATTTCATTATTTTTTTGAAGATTTTGAAAAAATTTAGTTTTTTTTCTTCGAAATTTCTGGTTTCTTTTTGGAAAAATATATATGTTTTTTAAAGTTTAAAATATATTGAAATTTTCGATATTACAATAAAAAATTTAAAAATACTAGAATTTTCTCAAAATTGCTGGTACACCCTCACATTTTCGATAAAATTGTATTATTAAGACACCGAAATACGTTCATAAATTATTTCGGTCTGTTACAATACATACTAGAAGACTTTCTTTAAGTGTTCTAGAATGCAAGCGTGTAGGGGTGCAAATTTCATATTTGTTTGGTAATAAAAAGTGAAATAATAAATTGGTTTAAAACATTGAAGGATACAATTGACATTTTTAAAACATTATACGGATACAAGTCTAGAACACTTTTATAAAGATGTCTAGTTTTTATAATGATATTATTTTGAATTTTTGAAAGATATCTAACCGGAACACTTACGAAAAGTGTCCCGATATGAATTTCTTTACCGAAACACTTTTAAAAAGTGTTCCGGTATGTATTTTTGTAAATCGAATGACTTTGAAGTGTGTTTCGAATTATTTATTTTTGGCTGTTCCGAGAGCTTTTTTGAAAGTGAGAAAAAAGTAAAAAATTTCAAAATATGAACTATTTATACAAGGATATTTCAGTCCAAAATTTATTTATGTAGGAGTATGGGTATAATTGTAGGGGTACGAAGTAAATTTTTTCAAAATAAGGGACAAAGACCCAAAAGACTAGTGTGTCTTTTTTGAGAATTGCTCTTTTTATTGTTAGGGGTTTCCCACACAACCATAAAAAGATTAAAATGTGTTCACCGTTTGAAAACGTATTTTCTGACGCTCATTTTTCACATACAACTGAAGTAAACATGGTGAGAAACACTTATTCTATAAAATATTGATCTAGATATGCATCTTCGTATGCAAGAAATATTACTCCGTAGATCATATCCAAAATGCCCCATAGTTCATTAGTCAGTGAACTTTCCGAAGATTCATCTTTAGAGTATTCTATATTAGATCAAAGTAGAAACATGCGGAAACATCAATGGCATAATGGAATTGAACCAACTTAAATTAACTCCAAAATAAATATTTCATAGATAAATATTACATAAATTTAGCATTACATGTTATTAAAAATAGGTGGTTCAAATTGTTGCAACATTTTTATAATATCGTCGACTGATTTTTGAATCGTCGCATCCAATACAATCAGAACCTTTGTGAGTAACGGTAAAAGGTACTCCATATCGGTTCTCGAGTTTGGAAAATCTATGATTTTTTTGATATTGTAGAAGAGTATTTAGTTTTGTTTCTAGATCGACGAGAAGTATGTCGTCGCATATCCGAAATTGAAGTGGAAGTTTTGTGCAATTGAAATACACAAAAACAATATAGGGATATGTAGACATTCTAGTTTGTGTAAATAAAATGGATTGAGACACCCTATTTATAGAAGTTGTAGAGCAATAAAGACCTTACATACATGATCATGTCTCCATGATATACTTCGAAGATACATCTTCGGATACGTCTTATTTTTTAAACAAATAAGGGTCTATTTGGAGATGGAACTCTAAACGATCACCTGTTTTATTTTTTAATTAATAAAGGAGTATTTAGATATGCATCTCAAGATCCATCCAAAATTTATGCAAAGGAAGATTTGGAGATGCCACTCCAAATTAACCCCTGTTGTTGTTGTTAATGATGAGGAAGATTCAAATTTTGTCAATAAATTTGATACTTCGCATATAGTGGTATTGTTTCCAACTGAGGTAAAAATTAGTGCAGTTTTGAAAACCTAAAATATTTAATGCTTGAGATCAAACTCATGACCAATACAATATTTCCGTCGATGGAACTTTATTTGAGGGAAAAAGTAACATGTTTTCATGAAACCGTTTGATACCTCGCCTATAAAACCGAGTTAAACCTTTTTTTCCAACTAAGATAAAAGAGGTTTTTCTTAATATCGTTATTGTTATTGTTGTTATTGAGATGATAAAGGTTGTGTTATCGAGATATCGAAGTTTAGTTGTTTTTGAAATAATGATAATTTTAATGTTGTTGTTCTTGTGGTTTTTATTTAGATATTGAAGGTTTTGTGTTATTGATATATTAAAATTTTGTTGTTATTCAGATAATGAAAGGTTTAGTGAAGATTTTTAGTGTTATCGTTGCATTTATAATTGAAGATAATGTTGTTGTTGTAAAGAGCATAAACTATAAAGGTTTACTATGTTATTTTTGTTTTTCTATTGTTTTTATTTTGTCAAAGATGAGTGTTCTACTAATGGCTAAATTAACAAAAGTCTACAACATTGGTGTTAGGTTTTTGGAGCGAGTATGATCATAAAAATTAGATTTGTTATGGTAAGAATGCTACTCCTTTTAGGAGTTATGTGTTATTTTTTGAACGTGGTAAAGTGAGTATTTTTATAGATGATTGATGCCAAATATCAAAAGATTTGAAACAAAGTATATGGACAAAACTTCATGTTTAAATTTTAATTTACATGATTCGATAGTATTTTTTTTAATTTCTAATACTAATTTATTGATGTAAAGGTAGTTAGGTTTTGAGTTTGAACTATGTGACAATAAGTTGATGCATAAGTGGATCTCTTATTCGGGCGAGCATTGAAGGAGCTTTAAGTCACAACTCACACATGTTTATATTAGGAAGCCTAAGCATGATCATGAGCATCCAACTTTAAAATATAATTTAGTTGATAAGGAAATTTGAGAGAATTTTTTCGAGTCTAGTAGTTCTACTGAATTCTTGGTTATTATTAATTTTTTTCTGAAAAATAATATTATTGTGTTTTGTTTATTCTTTTTAGATACAACCATGTAAATTAATATTTTCACTGTGTTTATAATAGGTTAAAAGTCAATCAGGAAAGAAAAACAAGAAAAAACTAAATATCCTTATAGGTTGTCTCATGGGAGTTATAGAAAACTTGAGGAGGAAATGATTAATGAAAACGAAAAACAACTAGGATATGAATCACTGAGTCATAATTTCAACTCATCTTCACCATCACATCATGAAAAGTGGAAGAGATACGACAAAGAAAAGGTGAGGAGTTCACTTTAGATTCCCCATGTACAGTCACTAAGATAATTGTAAGTAATTTTTTTATCAATTAGAATATTAAATGTAATTTAAATTGATTTGGTAATGATATCTTATTAATGTGGGTGTAATACATGTTGGTTAATATGGCCAATCAAGGTTTCTTTGTTCTACATATATGACATGATATATTAGTATAAGCTATTGGAACAAAGATATTTGAAGGGTATGTCTATGGTGTTGAAAAATGTATCAGTGTGAGATTATATTTTGAAACATCGAGAAAGAGTATAGACTTACACAAGAAACAAATTGATAAGCTGATTGATAAGAAGTTAGAAGAAAAATTAGCACTAAAACAAAAATCCCAAAATAAAGAGATGGACGGGCTCTACGATAATAAATTTAAATAATAAATTAGCACAAGAGCAGGAATTACAAAAAATAAGAGATGGACGAACTCTACGATAAGAAGTTGAAACAATATATTAGCAAGAGCAAAAATTGTACAAGAAAGAGTTAGATGACCTCTATGTGGTATGTACAAATTTATTATTCTGTGATAGATATGTTTTGTGGTCTTATAACATGACATATGAGTAGCATGTTGTTGTTGTTGTTTTCATGATGTAGAAACTGAGTACAAAAGGAATTTGTTCACCTGCCCATACCCAAAATGAGACGGCAATGCCTTATGACAATTTGTTAATAAAATTGGTATTTTTTGTCATGGATCTTAAGGACGTCATTTATTTTCAATCAGGGCATTAACCATATATAAACTTTCTATATTGATCTTAAGAATATAAAGGAATTTGTGTTTGGAAACGAGTGACTTGACATATCTATACTACAGTTGTGGTACACGTAACTACATTTTCTATGCTAATCAATGTCAATTTAAACGTGTACACTTGAGTACTTTAAATTTTAAGACTCACTTACTTTTTTGAATTTTGTTTTACCATTTAGGTATATGCATAGTTTCATTATAGGCGAATTAAGTAAACCAAATATTAATTTTAGATCCATTTAATATGCGACTTTCCTTTAATAAAAAAAATGATTGAATCATATTTACAATCATGGTTAAGAGAGTGTAATAAATAAAAAATTAGCACCGTTTATATATTCATGAGTAATTTTAAAATTGTGGTTTGTAATATATTTAATATTTCATATTTTATTAATTATTAATTATGCTCGTGTTCATTCAACGGTCATTGAAAATTGATTATTATGTCCTCACTAGAGTATGGTGAAACAAGTAGTTTCTAAGTTAGTATATATTTTATGAGACTCACTACAAAGAAATACTCTCTCTACGATGTGGGAGTCACGTGGATAATTATTGTCAATTGCGACGTGCAACGTGTTTTTAAATATTAAACAATTTTATAACCATAAAGTAATAAGCAGTCAAACATTAGGGTTGTTGAAAAATATTGCGACGTGGGTTACACGTCGCTATAATAAGTTTATAAATTAAAATAGAAAAAGCTGTAACATTCACGTGAAGGGAAGACTCAAATTTTAAAAAATTTAGTTGTGACGTTATAAACACGTCGCAACTTTTAGAGGAAAAATTTAATGTTCCACTGAAGTGACATTGTGGCGGCATTGCAGGCGCAGAGACAGTAATTAATCCTACTGTTGGCAGGTTGCGACGTGATCCTCACGTCGCTGATTAATTTATATAATTACGTCTTTTACTTCTCCACTTTCATTCATCGTTACAACTAAAATTTTGCCTCATCTTGTATGTTATCCCTCCCAAAGCCAACCCTTCTCTCCCAAAATCCCCAAATTTTCAATCCCAATTCAAGTTTTCATACCTATCAATCTTAAATAATTTTCACAAATTTCACATTTTCTTAAATCAAAGGTAAATTACATCCCTATTTTTTTTATATAATTTTGTTTTATATTGATACTATATTCTATGTTTAATGTTAGATTTTTTTTGTTTAGATTTTGAAAAGAAAAGAATGTGAAGGAGAAGAAGGTGTAGAAGAGGTGGAGTAGATTGAAGAGGTAAGTTTTTTTTTCCAGATTTTTATTAAATGTTTATTTATAATATGTGAAATATTTTTAATAGAATTATTAGGTTATTTTTTTGAATATGTTATTTTTTTATTAGGTTATTTTATAAATTAATTATTATAAAACAAAATTATAGTTTAAATATTTAATATTTATTTTATAAAAAATTAAAAAATAAAATAGAATATAGTAAATAAAATAAAAACGAAAATTATACATATTTTTTATACATATTTTTAAAACTATTAGAAAAAAACTGATATATTAAAACTATTATTAAAGTTATTATATATTAATATTATAAAAACTGTTATATATTAATATTAACATTAATAAAATATATTATATATTGTTGTTTTAAAAATTAATAGGATATATTATTAAAAATAATATTTGTTATATCTTAATGAAAAACAAAATAATAAATATTAATAAAATAGATGTTTTAGAAAACAGAATATAAATATAATAAATTTAATTAAAAATGAAAATTTATATATTTATAAATAAAAAACAGAATATTTTATGTATATTAAAAAAAAATTATATTATGAAAATAGATTATTAAAAACAGAATATATTTATGTATTGAAAATAAATTTTTTATGTTTATCTTAAATTTTATTAAAAGCAGAATTATATTATTTATATAATAAAAACTAGATTATGTTTTTGAAAAATAGAGATATAAACAAACTATAATTATAAAAAACATCATTTTTGTATATATTTTTTAAAAAAAGTTTAATTATAAAATTATAATATAATATGAATAAAACACATAGTGTATATTCTTGTTTTAAAAAATAGATTTTAATATTAAATAGTATTTATAATTAAATAGTTCATATTTATAATTAAATATTTTTCTTAATGACTATAATAGTTATGTATAAAACATATTATTAATATTTTAAAAATAAAATTATGAATAAAATATTATAAATTATTTATATAGAATATATTATATATTAAATAAAAATTTATATATATATATATATATATATATATATATATATATATATATATATATATATATATAATTATCTTAATGAACTATAATAGTAATATATATAATAGTTATATATATTTAATAGTATTTTTAATATATAATAGTTATATATATTTAATTAATTTACGATAGAACATTTTCAAGAAGACGTGGATAAATCCAATTTTATAGTAGGAGTTGATGGGTTTATCATGTGGGCGTTTGCTCAAGAATGTTGTCGAAGCGAAGGAGGAGTTAGGTGTCTCTGTCTTAAATGTGAATGTAGACCAATAATTAGTGACCCAGAGGAAGTAACACGTCATTTGCATAGAAGGGGTTTCATTGAAAATTATCGAGTTTGGACGTATAATGGTGAAGAACTGTCGAGTAACGTACTAGAGACTAGCAATGTGCATGCTTCAAGTAGTCGACCGACTATGGAATATGAGGAGAACTTTAATATGATCGGTGAGATGGTTGAAGATGTTTTTGGTGTGAACGCGGCATATGATGAACCTGGAGATTTTGACGAGGAAGGGTTGCCAAATGAGGAAGCGCAGATATTTTATCAATTGTTGAATGAGATGAATATGTCGTTGTTTGAGGGGTCGTTAGACTCAAATCTATCAATGTGTTTGAGATTATTGGCCGCCAAGTCAAATTAGAATGTTTCTGATCAGTGTCTGGAACATATCGTAAAAATGATCTTGGATTCCACCGCAACGAAATACAATTTTCCTACAAGTTATTACGATGCAAAGAAGTAGGTGTCGAAGTTTGGTTTAAAAGTAAGAAAGATTGATTGTTGTATTAACGGTTACATGTTGTTTTATGACAATGAGTTTGGTACTCAAGATGGATCGTTAGAGGAGTGTAAGTTTTGTAATAGTCCGAGATATGAAGTTCGCAGTAGAGCTGTTAACAGCAAGCAAAAGCATGTAGTAGTAAAATCCATGTTTTATCTTCCGATAATACCAATGGTAAAAAGAAATTTTTCTTCAATGCACAATGCAAGTCAAATGACATGGCATCATACAAATCAAACAAGTTCAGGCACTATGCGACATCCATCTGATGATGAGGCATGGAAGCACTTTGGTCGGACACATCTAGATTTTGCTGCAGAACATAGAAATATCAGGATTGGATTATGCTCTGATGGTTTTGCCCCATATGTGCAAGCGTCGGAAAATGCGTATTCTTGTTGTCCAGTTGTTGTAACCCCTTACAACCTCCCTCCTGAGATGTGCATGACAAACCCATACATGTTTTTGACGTGCGTCATACTAGGCCCGCACAGTCCAAAAGCCGGAATTGATGTGTACTTACAAAATTTTAAAGATCGATACAAGATTTTTTTAACTAAAATGCCACATTTTGAAATTATAAGTACCAAAATGTCACACATTGAAAAATTTTCCTAAAATACCACATTTTTCTCATTGGTTCGTCTATTGGTTGGACGGATGGGACCACGAGTTATGGCCTTCAATGGTTTGTCCCTTCCTTGGACGACTAGGTACTACAACCATTTTTTTAATTTTTAATTGTTATAATTTGTATATTAATTAATATATAATAATTAATATATAATAATTAATATATATTTTTAATGTTAAATTATAATTAAAAACACTTTAAAAATTAATTAATTAATATTAATATAAGAAATATTTTAAAGAATGAGTTATTTGGTTCAACTCGAACTTGCAATTAAACCAGATAGCAAAAAAAAAGTAAGACCTCCCAGAGAACAAGACCGAACCCACCACCACATGAAGAATAAGATAGAAGACTAACATAACATCTTGTAGAATAAAAAACAACTTAGCCATTTGAGAATGCACAACAGCATAAACAATATCACCAAAATATGCAAATCCTTAAAGTCCCAAGTCTACTTCGAGCCAACATCTCCACTACACTTTTGAAAACAAACCAACCACCTCTAAAAATTCTAACCCCTTTCTATCCCAAAATCCTTATTTTTCTTCGAAGATAAATACACCATATCTTTTGAGAAATATGGTCAGTATCTAATGTTACCATTTTAACATCTGTATCGGAAGTTGAATGACAACACAGAGTTGAACCTCTTGAAAAGTTCTTCTTTAGTGATTCGTACGATCAAGATCTTAAGAAAGGGGAACAGTTCTTGTCTTTCGAACTAAAGCCTTTGGTGGTTGCAACACTGCAAAGTAAGACTTGCTCACAAAACTTGAATGCGTCATTCCCTTAGGAGAATATGAGCTCTAATCCTTTCTAAACTTCTCTGCTGGGCTAGATCTGTGAGCTAACAAAATCGGCCTAGAAAGATCGGGCTAGAGATTTGGAACAAATTTAATGACATCAGAATTCGTATAACACTCCAAAATTCCTTTCATTTTAGGTTGGAATTTATTTCCGGAATGATAAAAAGACTTAAGCTACGGTCCATTATTTCTAATGGGAAAATGAACATTAAGTTCAAGCTATAGTTCACACAAAGCGCCAAATACAATCTTTTCTCTCGACCTTGCTCTTTGACTTTTTTATTTTAACCTTAACAAAATTGGATTAGAGTCTTCAGGCATTGACCTTCGCGCTTCTATTCCCTGAGAAACATGTACAATTCCACAAGGTTTCATTTTATTGGGATATGCGTGATACGGTGAACTGACTTTTTAGTTTTTGTATCGCAAATGTGCAGATAGCAAGAGTCGCCACCGACTTTTATTTTTATCCAATTAAGGGAAGATAAAAGTACAGAAAAAGACCTTCGTTAGATTCTGAGTAAGGGAGAAGGTTATGAAAAGGGAAGGTATTAGCACCCTTTTTCATCCGTAGTTATCTACGGGCTCTTAGTTGCTCTTAGATCACTTTAAAAATTGCTTTCTGTGTGTTTGACAAAAAATGTTTTGAAAAGGCATTTCGCTTTGACTTTGTAATGATTCATGTAGGAATGTATACAAAGTGTTTGGAAATGTTTCGTTTTGAAAAGAGTTTGAACTTTGACAAAAGTGTGAGGTGTGAAAAGTATTTGATTTGAGCAAGCAACTAAAAGTCTTATTACCTACTCAGAATTGGTCGTTTTCGTGTTGTTTTACGTTCCTTTAGAATAGCGCTAGCCATACCATTAGTTGGTAGGTAACCCTATTTGTTGGATGTAAGCGGGACATTCGAAGGGACATCGTATGGTCATAGAAAGCAACTTGTAGGAAGTACCTTAGCACATTCGAAGGGACTATCATCATTTTTCGTAGGCGACAATCGAGGGTCAAGATCATGTATTCGGAGGCGACATCGTGGGTCTTATGATCTTTGTATCGAAGGGACTATGATGATTTGTTTTGAAGGCAACGGTGCTAGAATACCTCTACGTTCGAGGGACATGACCATATTTAAATTCGTAAGGCATCGAGAGAGAATTACCCTAAGGGGTGCATGTGTGAAGAGAGTGTGTTGATTTCAGATATTTTATGTTTGAAAATTAGTGGGCTACGTTGATTTTAGTCTTGCCATACACGCCTAGTTACTAGCAATTTATAGGGTGCGGAAATTAAAATGCGGAATGTAAAGTGCGGAAAGGTAAATGTCCTACGCTATTACATGGCTTTGGGGCAGATACATAATTTAAACTTGCGGAAAATAAAAGCCTAATTTAAACTATTACATCCCATAAACAGTTACATTATTGGAAAAAAGAAAGCAGTAAAAGAAACCGTCTGAAACGGAATAACCTGTAAAAGAATGAGAAATTGGAAAATACGAGATGAATTGTATAAGAGAAAAAATGTCAGAAAAATGCAAATTTTTGAATGAGAAAAATATGACATGCTGGAAATAACATAAACATGCTAAAATAATTTTTTGGGATTTTTTGGATGCAATTTAATAATTAAAAACTAATTAAAAGTGATTTAAATGATAAATTATGAATAAAAATAAATATGCATGCAAAATTGTATTTTTTAATTTTATAAATTAAATAAGTATTTTCTGAAAATAAATGCAAAAAGGAAAAAATATTTTGGTGATTTTTAATGCATGAAATAAAATTATGAAAAAAAATTAAAATAGATGCAAATATTAAATAAATAAGAAAATAGAAAATAAGAAAATAGTGCAAGTTTGAAAAAAGAATGCAAAACCAGGTCCCAGGCTGGCTCGAACCGATGTCCCTGGGGTGAAACCTTGAGTCTGCTTGCATCTACCACTACGCCACGTTGCATTTGGTGTTTGAAAAAGTTGAAAACAAGGACATTTGAATGATGACGCGTCCTGGATGTGTTTCAAACTGAGTCAGCCACGCGTGGGCCCCGGTTGACTGGATGGACAAATCAGATTGCTTGCTTTCGCCACGCATGCCTCGCCGGATTCCTCAACGGTCAACGCCGGAGCCACCTCGTCTTCTCCGACCAAACGCGATCCAAACCTGCAAAATAAAAGAGATAAACGAGAAAGGAAGACCCTACCCCCCTAAATCGAACCTTCTGAGTTCAATGGTGCCATCGGCTTTGGCTGAAACGAACTGTAACTACCGGTTCGAACGAAACAGCTTAAATTTCCCTAACCATGGCAATATGCAATCCTGACGTTCAAGGTGTGAAACGATTGCCCAGATCGGTCATATGGAGTCTTATAAACATAATGAAAGCATTAGAATCGATTAACACAAGTAGAATAATAAAATGCAAAAATCAAGAAAGGTTGAATATGTATGCATGTACAGGGCTCGATTCTGGATGGTTTGATCAATGTCAATAATGCATTCTTACTCAAACTTACCCTCTGAGCACGATGGAATGATTTTTGAGGGTTGAAAGTGGCTGGAAATTCAAACACAATTTTCTCCAATTCTTGAAAAAAATTTGGCAAAATAAGGGTTCTTTCTTGGGCTAGGGTTTCGTCCCTTTGGCTTGTGTACTTGCTGAGTATTTATAGAGGAACTTGAGAGAGGAAAAAGAGTAAAAAAAGATTTGATTTGGAGCATTCAATATTTTTCAAATAAAATCAATTTTTTGAAAGAAATTTGATTTCCTCTTCAATGCATGATCATGCACGAATTTGGCAAGTGTTTTGGGCTTCCTTGGACCTCAAGTTTGGTATAAAATCAGCCCTTTTGGAAAATATATTATTTTCATATTTTATATAATTTAATTTTGAATTAAATGTTCTAAAATTCAAAAATAAATTAATAAAATAGAAAATTGCCATGGCCAAGCATTTATGAGTCACAAATAATGTCATGAACAAGTTTGAACCAAAGATTTTAGGCCCATTTGGAAAATTTTGCATTTTGACCAAAATGTCCTTTTGTGCAATTGTCCAAAATTGCCCAACTTCTGAATAGTGTATCTTGCTCAATTTTCCACATTTTTGAGTGTTCTTGGACTTTTTGGAAAGCTCTAAGAGTCCTCTAACCAAACCTTTTGGTCTCATCTCAATTGGAGTTTCCATGCTCAATATATCTTCAAAACAAAATGTTGACTTTTTGTTGACTTCGAAAAGGACCTGTAATGTTTTGATTCATACCTTCCAAATGAAGCATTTTTTGAACATTCTTGTGAGACATGAAGTTGTAGAGAATTGAATTTCCTTCAAAACAAGAGGTGGTGGAAAAATTTATGAGAAAGTATGAAGAAGTTATGATCAGTCAAAGTTCAGTTGACTTTTCATCTAGAAACCCTAATTTAGAAAGTTTGACTTTTGAGCAAATCTTGGGTTTTCTTGATGAATCATGATCAACCCATGATCAAATGATGAATGTAACTTCAAAATGAGGATGTTGACCAAAAATCATGAAGTTTGACTGTATGTTGACCACAGTTGACTTTTTGTCCAATACAATTGATTTTCAACCATCTGAGCAATTGTCTAATGAAACTTGACTTGTAAGGCTTGAAACTTGACATGGAGAATCTTTGAAGCATATGAGGAGGCATGATGAACATTGGAGATGTTGGAAATCCCAATTTGATCTGAGAATCACCAAACCCTAGTTTGGGTTGATTGTCTAGGAGAGAGTTTGTCTGATCAACTCTTGAGGAATCCTTGAGTATGGATGTATGAAATGTCTTGAGAATATGGAGGGAAAATTTTGGGGTATGACAGCTGCCCCTGTTCAATCTTCTTGTACTGGAAGGTTAGATTGACACGCCTTGTCTTTCGTGACCTGGAGGTAGAAGATGATTGAACACTTAAGTACACCTGAAAATTTGCACTCGCTGTTGGTGGATGATGCGGGAATGGGCTTACAGATGCCATTTGGAGAAAGTGGAGACTTCGCTGGGGGATGAGTCACACGCTAGACTCGAGGTGGTTGATAGGAGAATTGACGGGGATGAGCTTGAGATGCCATCTGGAAAGATCGATGCTGGGGAGTGAGCCGTACGCTAGGCTCTGTAGACGTATCTGGAAGGAGCACGGAGATGGGCTTAAGATGCCATCCGGAAGGAGTCGTACGTTAGACTTCGTGCTCACCTTTGAATGAAGTTATTGGTTTGTATTGATTTTTAACCATATATGCAGCATTCCAAAAGGGAGAAATGTTGATAAGTAGTCGGAGATGGGCAAGATGCCGTCATAATCATTCGAATCGTCCTATTGTGCATCGGTGTTGATCCACTGCATTATCGGAGGATAACTTGCGATCGTTCGGATAGGGTTTCCGTCAGCTTGGTATTAATCCGGATCCGTTGTCGGAGGACAACGAGGCGATCGTTCGATAGTTTTCCGTCGAGATTCGGGCTTAATCTGGACCATTGTCGGAGGACAACTAGGGGCGTCTTTCGATAGTTTTCCGTCGAGATTCGGGCTTAATCTGGACTGTTTGCGTCGAGCGATTTCCACTGTTTGGAAAAACAAGAGAAACTTTGATAGAATATTTGTCAGTCTTATGCAAAGTATGATGCATGACAATGTGTATGAATGACATATGCATAAATTATGACTTTATGAGTAATGTATGAATGATAGATGTTGTGATATTTCAAAACATATACATCTTGAAGAAGATGTGGATGTTCTGCTTGAGGATTTCCGTCTTCTGCTTGGGGATTGGGTAGGTGAGAGCCCCGCTTTTGAAGGAGAAGAAAGATATCCTGGATTCCTCCGATGCACTATCTGACCAAGTCTTGGGCCTAGATATTGTTGAGGAAGGTAGAAATTTGAGAAGCTCGTTGTTGGAGATCCCATACATAGACCCTGCTGGGGAGAGTCTGGGAGGCAATTTGTTGGGGATCTTGCATGTAGATCCTGTTGGGAAGAATTAGGAGGCGCTCTACTGGGGATCTTGAGTGCGGATCTCACTGGAGAGCATTTGATGGTTCTTGGAGACGGGTTAGGCCCGTTGGAATCTCTCGAAGAATAGAAGTCGTAGATTTCCTCCGTACTATATCGACCAAGTCTCGAGTCTGGATACGCTTTGGAGAAAAGGAACTGTTGAGAGATATCCGGGGATAAACATCTTAATGGGATGAAGTGTTATTGATGTAACATTGCTCATTGAGTGGAATCACGCTGTGGACTAACATATACTCAGGGAGGTTTGTTGAGCAATCTTTGTGGGATTATGCTCTGCGGGAGAATGCATTGGTGACTTTGTTGTCATCTCAATTCCTGGAGCCTGTAGTAATTACTTTTGTTCGTTCACTTTTCGCATGTTTGTGAAGAGATTCTTATTGTCAAATGCGTATAGCCATTCAAAACAAACGTTGGACTTATTGCAAACGACAACAACAAAAATTGTAAAGAGAAAGAAACTTGTGTTTATTTGAAAGGTGGCGTATGGCCAAATGTTTTGTACACAAGAAAAGTAAAAATCTATGCGGAAACAATCTCGTTAAGTTCCAACTATGCTAGTACTCATATATTTCAACTATCTCATCTCCTTGCTGTCAGTAGAAAGTGAGTAGACTGATCTTCGCCGTTTGAATCTTGAATGTTGATAGTAGTCTGGAAGCAGGTGATCTGGAAGAGACATAGTCGTCGCTTAAATCCCTAACTTTGCCTAGACCGCCCTTCGGTTTTCCTGGGATACCCTTTTGCCCAAGCCGCCTTTTCGGTTTTCGACTTGGGTGTACAGTTTTGCATATATACTTAACTTTTACGAACCTTTTGGTTCGCCAGATGCCCTTATTTTTGCCTAGGTCGATCGACCTAGCGGGTCTCTTTATCGTAGTATTTTTGACTATGTCTGCGTTCACGGTGTGAGAAGTCTTCACCATCCATGGTGCTAAGTATCATAGCTCGGAAAATCTGTTTGACTACAAACGGTCCCTCGTGGTGGGAGTCCATTTTCCCAGGATCACCTTGTGGAAGAATGATGCGCTTGACTACAAGATCACCGACTTGGTAGACTCGGTGCTTGACCTTCTTGTTAAATGCTCTAATCATTCGCTTCTGATAGATCTGTCCATGGCAGATGGATGCAAGTTGTTTCTCGTCAATCAAGTTAATCTGGTCAAGGCGGGTCTGGACCCAATCGTCTTCGCCTAACTCTGCGTCCTGGAGGACTCTGGTTGAGGGTATCTGAACTTCGATGGGTAAGACGGCTTCCATACTGTATCCGAGAGAGAAGGGGGTTGCCCCTATTGATGTTCGTGCTGTAGTGCGATAACCGTGAAGAGCGAATGGTAACGTCTCATGCCAATCTTTGTAAGTCACTGTCATCTTTTGTATGATCTTTTTAATGTTCTTGTTGGCGGCTTCCACTGCGCCATTCATCTTAGGCCGATAAGGAGAAGAATTGTGATGTTTGATCTTGAACTGCGTGCGAGTTCGGTGATCATCTTATTGTTGAGATTGGAACCGTTATACGTGATAATCCTTTCGGAGTGCCATACGAGATAAGATTATGCTTGATGAAACGAGCCACAACATTCTTGGTAACGATGCAAACGAGGTACCCACTTGGTAAAGTAATCGATTGCCACAAGGATGAAACGATGTCCATTGGAAGTGGGCTTAATTTCTCCAATCATGTCAATGCCCCACATTGCAAAAGGCCAAGGAGCGTTAGAACATTGAGGTCCGGAGGTACGTGTACTTTCCGCATAACGGCATTTGTGACAAGATCGAGCGTAGCGGTGACAATCGCTTCCATGGTGGACCAATAGTAACTGTTCTCAAAATCTTCTTAGCCATGGTGTGTCCGGAATGGGTACCAAATGCGTCGTGTAACTCTTCCATGATACGTCATTTCCGATCTACACGGTAGAAGCATGATCATGGTTGCGCTTGTATAAGATGTCGTTCTTGAGGAAGAATTTGGATGCAAATCTTCTCATGAACTTCTTATTGTTGACGAGATGCCCTGGATATTCCGAGTCTCAAGATACCTCTTCACGTCATAGTACCAAGGTTTCTCTTCGTGTCAAGCTCGTAACAATATCTTTGGTTCATCAAACTTCTCAATGATGATCCGGGAGCCTCGTTGTCCCATCGACTTTGAACATAGACGACATAGTAGCCAATGCGTCTGCCAACTGATTCTCTTCTCGTGGAATGTGGTTGAAAGTGATCTCTTCGAAGCAGGGGATCAAACTCAGAACATGCTCTCGATACGGAATGAGATTCGGATGTTTTATCCACTCGCCTTAATCGGTGATCACCAAAGTGAGTCTCCATACACTTGTAAGAACTTGATTCTTAAGTCAATAGCAGCTTTAATGCCCATAATGCATGCTTCGTATTCGGCCATGTTGTTCGTGCAACTGAAACATAATCTGGCGGTGAAAGGCGTGTGTCCACCTGTAGGGGATGTGATGATGGCGCCAATGCCATTTCCAAGTGCGTTTGAGGCTCCATCAAAAACCATGGTCCATCGGGATCCTTGCTCAGGTCCTTCGTCCGGCACAGTTCTTCTGATCATAACTAGTAAAACATCTTCGTCTGGAAATTTGAACTGCATAGACTGATAGTCATTTACGACTTGATGAGCCAAGTGATCGGCTACTACACTTCCTTTGATTACTTTCTGAGAAGTGTACTGGATGTCATACTCGGTCAAGATCATCTGCCATCTTGCTATTTTTCCGGAGAGAGCTGGTTTCTCAAATATGTATTTTATCGGATCCATCTTGAAATCAACAAGGTAGTGTGAGTCAACATATCTTGTCTTAGTCGTGACCTAAGCTAAAGCGTTGCAAGTTTTCTCGATTGTGAGTATCTTGTTTCACGGTCGGTAAACTTTTTGCTAAGGTAGTATATTGCATGCTCTTTTCGACGAGACTCGTCATGTTTCCCCAACACACACCCCATTGAGTTCTCTAATACTGTCAAGTACATGATAAGAGGTCTTCCTTTGATAGGCGGCATCAGGATAGGAGGATTCTGTAGGTACTCCTTGATTTTGTCAAAAGCGATCTGGCAATCGTCATTCCATTCTACCACTTGATCTTTCTTAAGTAACTTGAAGATTGGCTCACAAGTAGCAGTTAGGTGTGCAATGAATCTGGCAATGTAGTTCAATCGGCCCAAGAAACCTCTGACTTCCTTCTCGGTGCGGGGAGCTGGCATCTCTTGAATAGCTTTAAACTTAGTGGGGTCAACCTCAATACCTTTTCCACTGACAACAAACCCTAAGAGTTTTCCGGATCTGACTCCAAAGGTGCACTTGTTAGGATTGAGTCTCAGTCTGTACTTCCTCAACCTATCAAACAATTTCTGCAGATGATCAAGATGTTCTTCTTCAGTCTATGATCGAGCTATCATGTCGTCAACGTAGACCTCTATCTCGTGATGAATCATGTCATGAAATAATGTTACCATAGCACGCTGATAAGTGGCGCCCGCGTTCTTCATCGAACGGCATAACCTTGTAGCGAAAGTGCCCTTGTGTAACAAAAGTAGTCTTTTCCATGTCTTGAGAGCCATTTTAATCGATTATGAGAAACCATCCATGAAAGAGAAAACCTTATCTGGCGGTGTTGTCAACGAACATCAATATGAGGAAGGGGAAAATCGTCTTTCGGACTCGCTTTGTTCAGATCTCTGTAATCCACACACATTCGTACCTTGCCATCCTTCTTAGGTACAGGTACCACATTAGCCACCCACTGTGGATAGGAAGTAACAGCTAAGAAACCGGCATTATCGCTTCATAACCGGCTTTGATTTTCTCGACATCTCGGGGATGCGACGAACATTTCTTTGGAGAAAACCTTCTTTTATCGGCAATCGGTGTACCACAATATCAATGTCTAAACGGGCATGTCTTCGTATGACCAAGCAAAAACCTCAATATAGTCTCGTAGCATCCGAACCAATCTTTCTTTAACACTGTTCTCAAGACCCGCTCTATCTTGATCTCTTTTCATCTTCGTCGACCAAATTCACAACCTCAACTGCTCTTCGTGGGTGTATAACTCGCTCCTCTTCTGTAGCGATCGCAAGTTCTCCGGCACTTCACAATCTTCCTCACTTTCGTCTTGGCTTGGTAGATCGGATTATCGAAGTCATATTTAGCAATAGTATAGTTGTTATTAACGAGATTCGGAGTGATTCTGCGATGTATCACGTGGTGTGTGTGAGAAACACATAGCTTTTGAAGGGTGATAAAGTAAAGAAAGAAAACAAACAATTGAATGCAAAAGTCCAACGAATTTATTGAATGAAAAAAAACAAGATAATAACCTCAACGAGCCATGATGCCCGGGCAAGGCACTAGGCTTTCAAAGTTTATTGTTCAAAACATAAAGGAATAAGCGAAACAAAACAAGAGCAATTACTCGACTAAAGGAGATTGGTATGACGTCTTGATCTTCCAATTCTTGAGCCCATGATCGGAGTTAAGAAGATCCACTTGCGATGTCGAAGCCGTTGTCGTCGTCTTATAGCATGGATTCCACTTTGGTGCGGAAAGAAAGTTGGCCGCACGTTCGCGGCGTATCATCTTCGTCCTTTGATGGTGAAGCCTAAACCGATCTTGTCGATTTGAAAGGGAGATCGGGGCTGTCCCCAAATAGAACTACCTTCTTCAAACTTGAGCACCTTCGGTGACACCATTCAGAGCTTCGTAACCGGGAGGGGAGAGTCAGCATGACTCGGGTATTGTTTCAAAAGCAGGAGTCTCAAAGAATTCACCCTCCACCTCGAGGTATCGGAATGATTGTAGATGATGACCATATATTCTTCTTCACCACGTAACAACCTTCCCTTTCACCGGTACTTGATTTCGATGTAGGGTAGAGGTGATGCCGCCCATGTATCCAAGGCGTCCAAGTAGGCAAGAGTAAGCGGACGGATATCCATGACAAAGAAGGTGGAGTCAAAAGTCGGGAACCGACTTTACAGTGAGTGAGCTCTCCAAGCCGCTTAGAACCATCAAAAGCTCTCACAATAATGTCAGGGTCTCAGAACCAACCCTTCGACATCAAGCCGATCAAAAGCAGTCTTCGGTAGGATATTCAGAGCAGAACCAGTATCCACCAAAACATGAGATAATGTAGTGTCTTTTCATTCAACAGAGATGTGCAAGGCTTTGTTGTGTTTCTTTCCGGAAGGAATTAAATCAGCATCAGAGAAGCCTAGGCCGTTGTTGCCATCCAGGCTAGCAATACAAACTTCAAACTGGTCGGTGGTAGTGTCTTGCGGCACATGAGCATTCTTCAGAAACTTCACCAAGGCATTAGCATGAGCCTCAGAGCATAAGAGCAGAGCAAGCATGGATATCTTGGACGGAGTTTGTCCAAACTGTTCCACAACATTGTAGTCACTCTTCTTGATAATCTTCAGAATTTCCTCCATTTCTTGTTTGGAGGTGTCTTCAGTAACTTCCTTTGGTACTTGGCGGGATGAGTCGGTTCTTTCCTCAGCTTGGGAACGGATTGAATAGCGGGATGCGGTGAGTCGCGTGTCTTTGGAGGAGAGAGAATACCCTTGGTTGGTCACCTTACTAGATCCGGTGATGTTGTCAATGTCAGGAATGGTGGCTTCAACTGTAAGATCTTCAATGGTCAGAGGGTCTTGCTTGACACCATGATAGTAGACATCAGCTCCATAATTCCAAGGGATAGCCTTGTTAGAGGAATATGGAACTGGCCTTGGAGAAGTAATGATGAGAGGTGCCACCCTGGGCACAGGATTAGCAGAGGAAATCCTTATAGTGTTAACATCAGCATAGTCTTCAGGGAAATCGTCACCCCATCCGGTCGCTTTAACATCTTCAATAGGAATCTTGTAGCTTTCAGGAACAGTGTACTTCACCATGTAATCATACTTTCCGCTTGGCTGCCCTAAGGTATCCCACACAGATGGTACAACTTCATTCGCATTGTCAATCTTCAACTTAGACATTTCTTCACACGACACGCACGGTGGTTTGAAATAGTATCTCACGGTTATCCATCATGCGGACACGTCTTCTCAACCAAGCACAACCATCGCGGATAGGCACCAACGACAGTTCTCTGGGCATCCTGGGTTGACACCGGCTTGCAACAAATTCTTCTTAACAGTCATCAGAGGGATGGTCAAGTCATCTATGTTGAAAACATAAGTATCGTCTCCAACAGCATTGGAACCCTTGTCATGGTTAGGCATAGGCGCATTGATCACATTCGAGTCTCAACGGAGGATCAAACTCAATGCTTAGCTTTAATCATATCTTGAATCTTGTTCTTGAGCCCAACAATCATCGTACTATGTCCAGGCTATTGGAATGGTAAGCACACTTAGCATTAGGATTGTATCTCGGAGAGGAAGTGTTGACATTTTGAGGAGGATCCCTCAAGGTAATCAGCTCTGCTTTCAACATGTGTTGCAAGGCTTGCGACAATGGCATGTTGATCTTCGTGGCTGTCTTTGTTGCGTTACGTTACGTCTGTCTCGTGAGGTTGTCTTGATGCGGGTTGGAGATCGCCCCCAGTTGAGGCGGTCGGTCTTAGCTCGGCTTTTCTGACCATACACAACATTAACTTCTTTCTTACCACCAAAAGATCTCTTCGCAGTATTTGAAGATGTCTCTACTTGAATTTTTCCACTCTTGATACCAGCTTCAATACGCTCGCCTGTCAATATCAGCTCGGTGAATCCGATGAAGAGTTTCAATCGGATGATTGAAGAATGGGCTGTCAGTGTTCCCATAAACATATCAACCAACTCCCTATTGGACAAGGGTGGTTGAACTCTGCCTGCTAAATCTCTCCATTTCTGAGCATACTCCTTGAACTTCTCATCACGACCCATAGACATGCTTTGTAGTTGCATGCGAGTGGGTGTCAATTCGACATTGTACTCATCATGCAGAAAGCATCGCTAAGTCACTCCAAGTACGGATACGATCATTCTCTGGTGATAGTACCATTCCAACTGGGTTCGGACAAACTCTCTTGAAAATAGTGCATCCACAACTTTCAGTCATCAGTGTGGGGATTGATCTTCTGAACATAGGACTTCAAATGCAGCTTCGGACAAGAAATGCCATCATACTTGGAAAAAGTTGGAACTTTGAACTTGGGAGGAATCACAACACCAGGGACGAGACTCAAATCATCAAAATTCAGCCCGGACATCTTCAGGTTTTCCACAGCATTCAAACGGTCTTCAAGCTGCTTGTACTTGTCATCTTCATCAGAGTATTGGCCATCATCATAGTTTTTCTTAGGCTCATGCTGGCTGCCTTCGCCATCACCCTTGTTACTTTGCTCATCTTCCTTCTTGACACTTCCTTCAGAGAGCTCAATTCGACTAACCACTCTAGGACCTCCTTTGTAGTGTCTGCCCATGTTGAGAAGACCCACAACCTTCTTCTTTCTGTTGATGAGCTTCTTGAGATCTTCTTGACCTTGGACCAAGCTGGTAAACATCTGCTTGGCCGAGCATTCGAGCTTGAAGATCTTTGATTGTTCAAGAGCCATTTCTGCTAAAATAAATAGCGAGCAAATGAGAAAACCAATCTTCAATGTACCTGTGATGCAATGTTATGCTATGATATGCAATGTTTATGCGAATGTAATGCAATGTTTTCAAGGACCTTAGAGATTTAAATTTGTTAAACAAGCAATGAACAAACATTTATTAGTACTCTTTTTCATTATTCTTTTTCTTTTTAAGTACAAAAGATAGTTCAAAACAATAAAAAAAAACATATAAATCCTAAATCTCTAAGTCTCCCATGGGAGCTTCCTCTTGGTGCCGATGTAGGCGTTGATGTTTCGCTCCTCGTGAAGTAGCTTGGTCAACTCTAGTACTTTCTTCTCACTTGCATAACACTGAGCTTCAAAGGTATCCCTCTCTTCCTTGAGCTGAATCCAGGATCTCTTCAAGTCTTCAAAATCAGTAGGCATGTCGGGATAGAGAACGGTATAGGGTACGTCACCTATAGCAACAGGTTCCGTAATTACAGGTAAAACAGGCGTGAATGGCATCATGAGGTTTTGAGCTCGAGCTCGCACCCATTTGAGGTAAGGTTCCCAAGGAATGGAGTTATGGTGCCCCAAAGTCTTGGTATCAGTCTTCTTTACCATGCCCTAAGCATGTATGAACCTTCGTCGGTAATTCTGGAGATCGTGATTGTAGTCGAACACAATATCTTGGAGAAGCATATCATGCGGACCATCTCTTCGGGCAAAACCAAACTGACGTAGAGCTAGAGAAGGGTTGTAAGTAATACTTCCCCTTATACCAAGTAGCGGTACATTAGGGAATTCTCCACAACGCTCAATGAAGGTGAAGTCCTTTTGAGAGAAAAGGCTCCAACGGATATCTGAATGAGAGAGTGACATTAGTCTTTGAGACCACTTCATCCTTTGTTCATTCTTCAAAACTGACGGAGGAAGGTGCGAAATAAACCACCTAGAAAGTAACGGTATGCAACACATGAGAGTTCCTTGTCTTTTGATGGTACGAGTGTGGAGAGAATGTAGGATATCTCCAAGTAAAGTAGGCACTGGATTGTGGGTAAGAAACAACTTGATAGCGTTGACATCTATGAATTGATCCGAGTTAGGAAATAGAACCAAACCATAGATTAGCAAGGCCACAATGTCTTCGAATGCATGAAAACTCATAGCTTTGAGGAATTCTCGGGCTTTCTTAATTAGGAACTTGGAAAGTAAACCCTTAACTCCGCTTCTTGTTTCCCAATTGGCTTCAATGTCTGAGCGCTTAAGATGTAAGGCTGATGCGATGTCTTCGTACTTAGGAACCTTTTCTAAACCGGTGAATGGCATTTGGTCAAGAATAGGTATCCCAAGTAGCTTAGAGAACTCTTCCAAGGTAGGAACTAACTGATAATTCGGGAATGTAAAGCAATGGTGCTTCGGATCAAAGAACTGAAATAGGACATGCATCATATCTTCTTCAAAACCGGAGATAACCAAATCAAGCAGATAACCATGTCTTTTGATGAACTGAGCATGGTCGAATTTGAAACCAATTCTTTGAGTGAGAAGGTATACCCATGAAGTTGATTCGGATAGTCTTTCTAGAAGCCATAATACCCTACAAAACAGAGCAAAGATAAATCCCTAGGTCCTTGAAATAGTTAGAAATGATATGCAATGCGAATGATGTCATGATGTCATGTTTAGCACACACAAATAATTCACACAATGAGCCTAGGTTTAAGGCTTGCATGAGGTATAGGTGATTACCCCACCAAAAGTTTGAGTTGGTTCATCCTGTCCTATAATAGTAACCGGGTTCTAGGAATCTCACATCATTGATCTTTCTCGTAGGCGTTTATTTCAATACGACTACCAAGTGGTCGACCGAAAATATCCCAAAAGTCTGATCTCAATGAGCGTAGCATCGATTATCAACCAACCTTAGTCTGTACCAAAGTCGGCTATCTCACTACCTTCTAATGGCCAAGATGGGTCAATTAAGGTTCTAAAAGTTTAGTTAGCGCTTGATGACACCACGCAGAAGCCAAATACTATCCTCAACTTGGGAATGAAGAGTATTAGGACATCCAAAGTGTCACGCTAACGTAGCCATCATGTTGACCGTTTTGATATACGTCTAACGGTCGCGACGATTTATTGCTACTTACCTAAAAGGAAACCCGGATCCGGGTGTAGGATCCCCCACAAATATAATACCCAAGCAACCCTTAAAAGTAAAGCATACAAATCAAACAGAAAGCGGTAAAGGTGATCTAGAAATCCCTAAGGCATTCTCTCTTTAGGGTGTCTCGTAGTCGCCATGATACGGTGAACGACTTTTTAGTTTTGTATCGCAAATGTGCGGATAGCAAGTCGCCACCGCTTTTATTTTATCCAATTAAGGGAAGGTAAAAGTACAAAAGACCTTCGTTAGATTTCGAGTAAGGGAGAAGGTTATGCAAAGGGAAGGTATTAGCACCTTTTCATCCGTAGTTATCTACGGCTCTTAGTTGCTCTTAGATCACTTTAAAATTGCTTTCGTGTGTTTAACAAAAAATGTTTTGAAAAGGCATTTCGCTTTGACTTTGTAATGATTCATGTAGGAATGTATACAAAGTGTTTGGAAATGTTTCGTTTTGAAAAGAGTTTGAACTTTGACAAAAGTGTGAGGTGTGAAAAGTATTTGATTTGAGCAAGCAACTAAAAGTCTTATTACCTACTCAGAATTGGTCGTTTTCGTGTTGTTTTACGTTCCTTTAGAATAGCGCTAGCCATACCATTAGTTGGTAGGTAACCCTATTTGTTGGATGTAAGCGGGACATTCGAAGGGACATCGTATGGTCATAGAAAGTAACTTGTAGGAAGTACCCTAGCACATTCGAAGGGACTATCATCATTTTTCGTAGGCGACAATCGAGGGTCAAGATCATGTATTCGGAGGCGACATCGTGGGTCTTATGATCTTTGTATCGAAGGGACTATGATGATTTGTTTTGAAGGCAACGGTGCTAGAATACCTCTACGTTCGAGGGACATGACCATATTTGAATTCGTAAAGCATCGAGAGAGAATTACCCTAAGGGGTGCATGTGTGAAGAGAGTGTGTTGATTTCAGATATTTTATGTTTGAAAATTAGTGGGCTACGTTGATTTTAGTCTTGCCATACACGCCTAGTTACTAGCAATTTATAGGGTGCGGAAATTAAAATGCGGAATGTAAAGTGCGGAAAGGTAAATGTCCTACGCTATTACATGGCTTTGGGGCAGATACATAATTTAAACTTGCGGAAAATAAAAGCCTAATTTAAACTATTACATCCCATAAACAGTTACATTATTGGAAAAAAGAAAGCAGTAAAAGAAACCGTCTGAAACGGAATAACCTGTAAAAGAATGAGAAATTGGAAAATACGAGATGAATTGAATACGAGAAAAAATGTCAGAAAAATGCAAATTTTTGAATGAGAAAAATATGACATGCTGGAAATAACATAAACATGCTAAAATAATTTTTTGGGATTTTTTGGATGCAATTTAATAATTAAAAACTAATTAAAAGTGATTTAAATGATAAATTATGAATAAAAATAAATATGCATGCCAAATTGTATTTTTTAATTTTATAAATTAAATAAGTATTTTCTGAAAATAAATGCAAAAAGGAAAAAATATTTTGGTGATTTTTAATGCATGAAATAAAATTATGAAAAGAAATTAAAATAGATGCAAATATTAAATAAATAAGAAAATAGAAAATAAGAAAATAGTGCAAGTTTGAAAAAAGAATGCAAAACCAGGTCCCAGGCTGGCTCGAACCGATGTCCCTGGGGTGAAACCTTGAGTCTGCTTGCATCTACCACTACGCCACGTTGCATTTGGTGTTTGAAAAAGTTGAAAACAAGGACATTTGAATGATGACGCGTCCTGGATGTGTTTCAAACTGAGTCAGCCACGCGTGGGCCCCGGTTGACTGGATGGACAAATCAGATTGCTTGCTTTCGCCACGCATGCCTCGCCGGATTCCTCAACGGTCAACGACGCCGGAGCCCTAGCTCCGGTCGTCTTCTCCGACCAAACGCGATCCAAAATCTGCAAAATAAAAGAGATAAACGAGAAAGGAAGACCCTACCCCCCTAAATCGAACCTTCTGAGTTCAATGGTGCCATCGGCTTTGGCTGAAACGAACTGTAACTACCGGTTCGAACGAAACAGCTTAAATTTCCCTAACCATGGCAATATGCAATCCTGACGTTCAAGGTGTGAAACGATTGCCCAGATCGGTCATATGGAGTCTTATAAACATAATGAAAGCATTAGAATCGATTAACACAAGTAGAATAATAAAATGCAAAAATCAAGAAAGGTTGAATATGTATGCATGTACAGGGCTCGATTCTGGATGGTTTGATCAATGTCAATAATGCATTCTTACTCAAACTTACCCTCTGAGCACGATGGAATGATTTTTGAGGGTTGAAAGTGGCTGGAAATTCAAACACAATTTTCTCCAATTCTTGAAAAAAATTTGGCAAAATAAGGGTTCTTTCTTGGGCTAGGGTTTCGTCCCTTTGGCTTGTGTACTTGCTGAGTATTTATAGAGGAACTTGAGAGAGGAAAAAGAGTAAAAAAAGATTTGATTTGGAGCATTCAATATTTTTCAAATAAAATCAATTTTTTGAAAGAAATTTGATTTCCTCTTCAATGCATGATCATGCACGAATTTGGCAAGTGTTTTGGGCTTCCTTGGACCTCAAGTTTGGTATAAAATCAGCCCTTTTGGAAAATATATTATTTTCATATTTTATATAATTTAATTTTGAATTAAATGTTCTAAAATTCAAAAATAAATTAATAAAATAGAAAATTGCCATGGCCAAGCATTTATGAGTCACAAATAATGTCATGAACAAGTTTGGACCAAAAGATTTTAGGCCCATTTGGAAAATTTTGCATTTTGACCAAAATGTCCTTTTGTGCAATTGTCCAAAATTGCCCAACTTCTGAATAGTGTATCTTGCTCAATTTTCCACATTTTTGAGTGTTCTTGGACTTTTTGGAAAGCTCTAAGAGTCCTCTAACCAAACCTTTTGGTCTCATCTCAATTGGAGTTTCCATGCTCAATATATCTTCAAAACAAAATGTTGACTTTTTGTTGACTTTGAAAAGGACCTGTAATGTTTTGATCCATACCTTCCAAATGAAGCATTTTTTGAACATTCTTGTGAGACATGAAGTTGTAGAGAATTGAATTTCCTTCAAAACAAGAGGTGGTGGAAAAATTTATGAGAAAGTATGAAGAAGTTATGATCAGTCAAAGTTCAGTTGACTTTTCATCTAGAAACCCTAATTTAGAAAGTTTGACTTTTGAGCAAATCTTGGGTTTTCTTGATGAATCATGATCAACCCATGATCAAATGATGAATGTAACTTCAAAATGAGGATGTTGACCAAAAATCATGAAGTTTGACTGTATGTTGACCACAGTTGACTTTTTGTCCAATACAATTGATTTTCAACCATCTGAGCAATTGTCTAATGAAACTTGACTTGTAAGGCTTGAAACTTGACATGGAGAATCTTTGAAGCATATGAGGAGGCATGATGAACATTGGAGATGTTGGAAATCCAATTTGATCTGAGAATCACCAAACCCTAGTTTGGGTTGATTGTCTAGGAGAGAGTTTGTCTGATCAACTCTTGAGGAATCCTTGAGTATGGATGTATGAAATGTCTTGAGAATATGGAGGGAAAATTTTGGGGTATGACAATATGCCACCTGATGGAATAAGTCCAAATCCTGTGATTGAAATGTTGCTTTTCCTCCAGTCTCTAAAATGTTTTATCCTAGGTCTGCAGATATGGAGCCTACAACCTTAGACTCTTCAAAAACTGCTTCATAATTCCAATTTCCACTGAAAACTTTGACATTGATTATGACTCTAATGGTAGAGGAACCAATTTGTTATCAAAATTTGCACTGAGGTGCCCCGAATTATCCTACACCACGTGAATCCCAAAGTGAACACCATTAATATTAATAACGCTAAAGGTTTTATTCACAAGTGAAAGAAAAGTTGTCCTTAGAAGGACTCGATCTATATCAAATCATACCTGGTTAGATGTATTTTCATCGGAACATAAAAATACCCTTATTGGTGACATAAGAGTTTCAAAAAAATCTATACACCAAACATGAGAAGGGACACCATAACAGCAGATCCATATCAATCTATTCTTGTCGAGACCTATTTATTTCCAAACCCTAATCTCTTTGAACTATTGGTTCAACCACTCCTTTCCATCAGACACTAGAAAATCAAATTCTCCTTCTTCTCACTCCTCTAAGAAACACAAATTGGCTCACAAAGGTGTCGCTTTGATTACAAAATGACCCTCCAAATTAAACTGCTCTTTACCTTCGAGTTTATCTCAAACCACATGTAAATAAGATATTGATTACCTTCTTGCACTTTCATTTTGACCTTTACATTGACCGTCTCTTTGATTTGGGATAGGGTCAAAGTCTTTATCCATATGGTTTTGCATTGTTCCAACAATTTTCTGACATAAGCGACAATTTTACGACTGAAATGGGTGTGTTAACATGAAGTTTTCTGGCACCTAGAAAAAGTATCCAATTGTGTTGCTAAGAACTACTCGTCTTTAACATGATAAAATTTGTTGGGGAGTCTGGAGAACTCAGGAACACCAACAAGACTAATGCTCCATGACCACAAGAGAGAAAGATACCACATCTCAACGAATAACTTTAAGGCGATAGGTAAAATGGACTCCCTCTCTTATAAATTCAACAGTCCACCCATTCATAGGAAATGTGGGACCTTAACAACTCATACTTTCACCCAACATTCTCTCTCACAAATGTGAGTCCCCCATATCCTATAACAGAATCCAACATCAGATCCAGTTCTCTCTCCCTCGTAAGGCCGAACACCGGCTCAGATACCGTTGTGTAGGAGTTTAGAAGAGTCAGGAGCGCCAATGGGACCAATGTTCTAGGACCAAAGAGAGGGAGACACTGCATCTTAACCCGAAAACTTAAGGTATTATGTAAATGGGTACTCTCTCATATAAATCCAACATCACACTCATTTATATGAAATGTGAGACTTTAACCACTAACACTTGCACCCAAAATACTCCCCCACAAGTGTGAGTCTCCCACATCCTAAAACATGATCCAACACCAGATCCAACTCCCACTCCCCATAAAATCGAACCACGACTATGATACCATTGTTGGGGAGTTTGAAAGAGTCGGGAGCACCAACGATACTAATGCACCAGGACCACAAGAGAGAGAGAGAGACACACCTCATCTCAACCCAAAACCTTAAGGTGTTAGGTAAAACGGGTTCTCTTTTATAAATCCAACATTCAACCCATTCTTATGTAATGTGGGACTTTAATCACTCACACTTGCACCCTACAACATCTTCTAGAAAAGAAGTGAAAAAGAACATTGTCATAAAACTAGGATTTCTTTGAACCCTTCCTTTTTCTAAACTATCTTATCACTATAGCAAATAATGCATTTCAAGATGGAGCTTTCACATCATCTAGAAAAACAATGAGGTATTAAGCCTAGGCGCGACATGTATTATATTTTTTAATGAGAAACGTATCAACATAATTTGGTTTCTTAGAAATATGACGGGTAAAATTATTCAGGATGTGCTTCAAATCATAACTTTTGTAGTTTATGTTTTATTTTGATTATAATTATAAGTTAAATTAATTAACCCTTCGTTGTTTCGTTATAACCGAGGGGTCTACTAATCATATTACTATAAAACTGTAATGTTCTTATAGAACAAAACATTTTCTTGCACTTGCAATCTATCTTAAATAATGGTATTGATGTTGTTGTCGATGTTGAGGTTGCAATTGGTGTTATTGTAGTATTTTCACTCATTTGATCTACTGCAAGTGTAGAAAACTCATTCTCCCTTCAAGGAGACAAAGAAGGAAGTTAAGCTCCCATCTCTTTTCAAAAGCTACGTAAATAAAGGAGTTTAACTAATCAGATGATGGATATCAGCGAAGATATTATCAAAGAATCATAGATTTGTTTTTCTGTAAGTTTAAAAAAACATTTCACCTCAGCCTTTAAAAGAAAGAGGTGATAGATAAATTCAAAATATAACATACCCCGGGTTTTAATGTAAATCCGAGGGGTAAAGTAATCATATTTTACTATAATTATCATAGTTAATTAGATTTTAACCAAATTCTAACTTATATGTAGCCGCACCAGATACAATAAATATTTACTACTGTCTATTGGCATAAATTTTTTAGACCTAGAAATGCTTAAGAACAAATCTCTGAGATGTATTGCAAGTGCGGAAATTAAAATAACTTACCCGAAGATGGGTAAGTTATGGAGTGTTTTTTAGATATGCAACATAAAGGTATGCTACAAAATTTGGATTTCACCAAAGATATGTTGTTAGAAACACTTTCTCCTATGATTTTGTCTACTCATCGATAGATTTGGTAAGCCAAAAGCGGTTGTGGGAATTTTTGTAATATTGTTTTCCTGATAATCTTTGTAAACAATGTAATTAAAAAATAAATAAATAATTTCCACCTTGGTTTTTCTCAAAATTGAGGGGAAATTTTAGTGTTAAAGTTGATGATATTTTCACTGCCCTTAGTTAAATCCTTGTCATCCATTTCATGACTATCAATGCTCAATACACTACCATATTAGCGATCCGCGTGAAACATATGTTAACTTCCATTATAAAAGCATTATGAATATAAAATTTTTGATAATGAAATGTCATGAAGAGCTTAAAATTATCATCCACTTTAAGATATGCAAGAGTCTTTGTTACGAGGTCTTCTCTACGATGGATTGCAAGATCAAAAAATTATTTGTGTTTAAGATTTGTCTACTTAAATATTTATTTATCTAACCCTTTTTTTACCTAACCCTTTATTTATCTAACCTTTTTATGTTAATATAAGAAAAAATGCAAAGAAAAGCAAATATATTGTTTCCCAACATTTTATCTTCCCAAGATATCAAGAACTTGAAGATCCAACATATGATCTTCACGGACAACTTCAATTTTGTATTGATATTTTGTGTAAACAATGTAATCAGTTTAATATTTTGGGTAAACATTATACTTTTTTAATAAATTATTTTATTAATTTTCTGTGTAAACAATGTAACCAGATTAAATTAAAAAATAGTAATAATAATTTATCCATCGACTTTATTGATAGATCGAGATACATGAGGCGTTATTATTGTCAATAATAAAAATGCAGACGGTATAGATCGAACTCATACACTATTAAAATAGCCCTCGGTGTTTTAAAATCGATGTGATAATTCTTTACTTTTCATGACAACCTTATTTACATCGCTTCAGAAGCCGAGTTAAAACACATTTCGCTTCCGACGTTAGATGTGTTATTTGTAATAGTTCATCTTTTACCTTGCTGATTGAAACAATTCTGAAATTTGGAAACCTTTTTCCCAACTTCCATTTCTATTGTGTTACAGGTTCATGATACAGTTTATTGAATCGGTTCAGATAGAACAAGAAATGATCGCCTTTTTTTGTTAGTAGAAGGATATGTTACGTTGATTGATTAATGAAGGGGTTTGATCAGCCGATGCAACGGTATACTGTTGCTACGGTAAAGCGGCAAGCAAAGAGTTTGGTATTTATTTTACCAGGTGATATATACCGGTTAGGTTATATCGTATCGTGTCCACAGAGATTGGTTATTGATTCGTCGTTCGACAATTCTACCGTTAATGAGTTTGAGATTAAAATAAATGAAAATAAAAGACAAAAAGTAAATGAACAAAAAGTATAAAGGATAGACAGCTTGTCCGGAACGAATGTAAATTACCCGTCACAGACTTAAATCTACCACCCATATCATACTCGGCCTACGATACTCGTCTGTGTCATCACATACCTCTCACAACCTAAGTTATTTCTAACCCCAAATTGAGAATCCTCCCTAATCACCTCGATATCCATTTCTGGCCTACCTCGACAACACAGAAGTCAACTGCGTCACCTCCATACCCATCTTTGGCATACTTCACCAATGCAGAGGCATTAAGTTCAAATACTCTATAGTGAATGTCAGCTCTAAACCCATTTATAGCATTCAAAAACTAACAGATAATCATCCTAGGTAAGAATCTAAGCAATCTATCTCTAGTAAAGCTCAAACCCCTAACATAGAGTAAAAACCTAAGACAATCACCAACACAGATTCGTAAAGCAAACTTTATGCAACGCCAAGGGCGACAAATATACATGAGTTAGAGTAGATATACATACAAAACCCAACAAAAGAGATTACAAAGAGAAGAGAAGAAGAGGAACCAAACATTTCTTGGTTTGTCAACACCAATCGATGAGGGATTCGACTCCGGATCATCCAAATGCAAGCTCCAATGTTGTTTTCTAAGCTCTCTAGACCAAAAAATGATGTTGATGGTGTTGGGACTCAAAAATACCCAACCCATAATCTAAAAATGTGTTTTTAGCCCCTTTTAAAGAATTTTGAAGTGTAGCTAAGCGATTCGCTTAAGCGATCTATGATGTTCCAAAAAAAATTAAACCAGCATCTTGTTTTTGTCATATCTTGAGAACCGTAACTCGGAATTGCGTCCAGTTTGAAGCGTTGGAAAGGTTGTTCAATGCTCTATCTAACCATGAATAAATATCAAGCTTTTATGACTTTGAAATATTTGAAAAACTTATTCTTTGCTTTATGTGTCCTCTTTTATTGCTCAAAATCGTGCATTTGAAGTCGTGTCTTCGACACTTTATTACTCAATGCTCCAATTATGAATGAATACCTATAAAAGAGATGAAAAACTATCAAATGATACAATATTTACACAAAAACTCAATTATTCTATTATGTACACATTTATACCAAAAGCGGGGGATTTATTCGAAGAATATCAACAAAAGAACCGATAAGTGCCACTAAACATATATACAAAATAACTACATTTTGGCACTTATCATATACAAAGGTAGTTAGGTTTAGATGACAAAATGTTATATTTTTAGAGAGAAATCAGACCTTCTCTCTAATATTGTTATATACCAAGTTGTATGACTTAGTAAGTCACACATTTCAACCAGATATTATGTAGTTCAACCACTAATTCTTTGACTACGCGATCTTGACATGACATGACCAGACACATTTTTAAAATATTGGATGAAACTAGGGTTGGAAATAAGTTGAGTCGATTCGAACTTGCCTCGGCTCGACTCGACTCGTTAAGAATTGGATAAACTCAATTACGGGTTCGAGTTCGAGTCGAAGTTTCTTTTAAGCTCAAATTCGACTTGTTATAAGTTTACGAAAAACTCAATTCGACTCGTTAGATTCATCTCATTTGGTAGAGTTCACTTGGTTCACGGACTTAAAAACCATTTGTTAAGTCTATTTTTTTTATATATTTGATATTTTAAATTAATATTATTTTTTAAAAAAAGATATTAAAATAAAATAAAAATTATGATATTGAAATTTAACTTTATCTCAAAAATCTACTAATTCAAAATTACATAATTTATATATTATTTATTTTATTTATACAATTACTTTTAGAACTATTTTACTCATTTGAGAATATAAATTATCAATTAAAATTGTTAGTTTGAGAGAAAATATAAGACTAAAATTTGATAAGAATCTTTAAATCTAATCTTAAAGATAATATAATATTTTTCATATATAATCGAATTGACTCATGTACCTAACGAATCAAACTATGTATAATTTAAATTCGGCTCATTTAGTTAACGAACTTAATTTTCACTCATATTTAATTTATTTGATTCAAGAATTTAGTTTAACAATTTAATTGTGGAATCAAATTTTAAATTATGTTTGAGATTAGATTCATTATCAGCCCTAAATGAAACCGATAATTATAATTTGAGTTACATTAATAAAAATATTCAAAGAGCGGGGACATGTAAATTAGATACAACACCGAAACTAGACAAGTACGGTCAAAGGTTACGTTACAACACCAGAAGTATTAATTAAAGAAGGAAACAATCCTTTTTCTTTTTGACACAAAAGAAGGAAGGAAACAATCGGATACACATTTGGTGAGAAATCGCATCCAAGTTCGATTGAAAATTTGAAAGCAATGTCTAAACAATGTATCAATTTTTGGCAGAAAGTAGACCTGATGTAGCAACCTCTCTCAACTCCCTCTTAACACTAAATAAATACAAAACTATCCACTGGTCTTTTTACAATACTTGGCCTTATATGCAATCAATGCTCAAACGTCATGTTTGAAACTTCAACACGCAGGACAACTTACCCTATGCCTTGCAACCAAAAGAATTTTTATTTAATGTATAGGTGATAAATAGCGCGAACCCATGATGCATATCTCCTATCTCCTATAAAATTTAAGAAAATTAATTACCACTAAAAGTATTTTTTTACCCTTTTTTAATGGTTGTACACTTTTGACATGTGGCCTATTTTAAGAGTTCTACGGTGAACTGCTTCAATTTTTATTAGATATATTTATCTTTATTTGCATGGTATGCTTAAAGGAATATTGTTTTCATTATTTCAAAGTTCGCCCTATATGATGTATATTTTATTAAGTCACACACGTTATCAATTCAATTGCTTTTTTCTTCAACAAATTCTAAAAAAAGGCATACAGGTTATAAATAAATTTCTTTAAATTAAATTATTAATGATTTTTAATACTTCAAAAACAATAAAATTATTTGTGTACATCAATTATAATTTTTATTTGTTAGTTATCAAAATATAAGTCATAAAAAAGTGTTCGAATGTATAAAAGTGTATAAATACTAATATTTATCATTAAATTATTTATAAATTATTTTTAATTTATCAAAACATAAGTCACTAAAAAATGTTCTGAGTAAAAGTGTATAAAATACCAATATTTATCATTAAATTATTAACAACAAAATTATAAATTTTTAATTATTAACAACGACAACAATTATATCACATCTATTTTAATTTATCATATTTTTTTGGTTATTTTTTATTATGAGTTACCTAAAAAAAATTAGAACAATAAATCAGAACAATATCATGATATTAATCAATTACTTAAGATTTAAACTTTTTAAATATTTTATCAGTAAAGAGATTAAAATATAAAAATAATTGTAATTTAAAACTTTTAGTTATAAAATACACTAATTATGAATTTTAGATGTTATTTTTTTAAAAAGAGTTTAAAAAAACAAATATACATACAAATTTGAATAAAAATTAATGTTTGTAAATTAAATAATTTAATATCAATCGTTAATTAGTTCAGTGATGATTGATGTTGCTTCATAGAGAAAATAATGATTCGATCTCCAAACCGAACTAAATCCGTGATGAAAAATAAAATAAAAAATCTCTTATAAAACTTGAGAAAATTAATTACCACTAAAAGCATTTTTTTTACCCTTTTCTAATGGTTGTACTCTTTTGACATGTGGCCTATTTTAAGGGTTCTATGGAGAATTGCTTCAATTTTTATTAGACATATTTATTTTTATTTGTAAGGTATGCTTAAAGGAATATTGTTTTCATTGTTTCAAAGTTACCCCCTATATGATGTATAGTTTATTAAGTCACACACATTATCAATTAAATTGCTTTTTTCCTCAACAAATTCTAAAAGAAGGCATACAGGTTAAAAATAAATTTCTTTAAATTAAATTAATATTTAATAATATTTAATACTTCAAAAAACATAAAAATTATTTGTGCACATTATTTTTAATTTTTATTTGTTATTTATCAAAATATAAGTCATAAAGAAGTGTTCAAATGTATAAAAGTGTATAAATACTAATATTTATCATTAAATTATTCATAAATTATTTGTATACATTAATTATAAGTTTTAATTGTTATTTATCAAAACATAAGTCACTAAAAAATGTTCTGAGTAAAAGTGTATAAAATACCAATATTTATCATTAAATTATTATTTATAAATTTTATTTTATTTTTTAATTATTAACAACGACAACAATTATATTTCATCTATTTTAATTTATCAATTTTTTTGGTTACTTTTTATTATGAGTTACCTAAAAAATATTAGAACAATAATTCAAAACAATACCATGACATTAATCAATTACTTAAGATTTAAACTTTTTTAATATTTTACCAGTAAAAAGACTAAAATGTAAGAATAATTGTAATTTAAAATTTTTAGTTATAAAATACACTAATTATGAATTTTAATTGTTATTTTTTAAAAAAGAGTTTAAAGAAACAAATATACATACAAATTTGAATAAAAAATAAATATTTATAAGTTAAATAATTTAATATCAGTCGTTAGTTGGTTCAGTGATAATTTATATTGCACTTGGTAGAGAGAATAAAGATTCAATCCCCAAACCGTATTAAATTGGGCGTGAAAAAAAAGTCAACTAATTTAATAAAATTATATTTTATGTAATAATATCAAAATAAATATAAAACAAAATATATAACATTAATTTTTTCTCACTTCAATTATGTCACATTATTTTTTATGTAGTGAAGAATCACTAAAATGATGCGACAAATATTTTTCACTAATTTATTAGCTAAATTTAAAAATATTCTTTAATATAAAAAATATAAGCTAAATTTAATTTTAATCTTTTCATTAAATTACACTTAAAATATTTTATTTTTTATATGGATAAATCTTCTATTATTTGTAGATTTAATTTAAACTATGTTAATTATATATTATATTATTTTTTTAATCAATTAAATATAATATTTTTCTATTTTACTAAAACTTAACATATAATAATATTTTTCATAAACCCGTCCATAAGACGGTATTTTTCTAGTTAATCATTAAAGTTTTCACTCTCCTTTTTTTAATTTATATATAATTATTTTTCATTAAAAATATATAACAATTTTACAAAAGTTACTAAAAATATTGAAGTCCACTACTATTTGACTGATCCACTATTATACATAAAGATAATACAATAATTAATAAAAATAGTTAAATTTTTTCTATTAATTGAATTCGTTTAAAATCCTCCCAAAAATAATCTAAAGATGAATTCTTAAAATTATCGTAACAATTGAGTTTGGATGAGTTTCTCAACTTCTCTGAACTTACACGATAGGAAAATATTCTCTATAGTCAAACTTCTTTTAATGATCACACCATTATTATTGAGTTACTCCTGACAAAGGTTACATTACAATTTCAGAAGTACTAACTAAAGAAGGAAACAATCCTACATATTACATCTAGTGACAAATCGAAATTTGGTTTGATTGAAATATTGAAAGGAACGTTTGAACAGTGTAAACATCAATTTTGGCCGAAAGTAGACCTGATGTAACCACCTCTAACTTCAGTCTAGCATAAAATAAATATAATCAATTATCATTATGTATAATCCATCGTTTCATAATAAATGATCTATTTAATCAATGTACGATTTTTAAAAAAATAATTAAATATATTAATTTTAATAAAAAAATTAATGTTATTTATTTGAATATTCTTATTAATTATAATTATGAATAAAGTAAAATTTAATAAATTAGAAAGATACTAGTAAAAAAATTATAATATTGATGCATTGTAATTGTAAATGGACAATTATTTTAAAAAAATAAAAAAAAAGTAAATGAGGCACTTATGACGAAAGGAGCACTATAATATTTTTCAGGTCATGTTTGAAACTTCAACACCATGTATATTAATCATTAAATTTTATTTAGTGTCAATCTAATGAAGATCATTAAAGAAAAATATATCTAAAGCTCTACCCTTGTCATTTTAGCAAAAACAAATAATTTTATAATAATAAATAATGAAGAATAAATATAACATTTTTATAAAATTTATTAAAAATATTGAGATCCACAATTTGACGGAATTCATATTAAACCGCTATAAGAAAGTATTCTCCAACGACATGATATAGCGAGGTGATTATCACGTGGATACTAAATGCTTGTTGCGACGTGATAATTATGTCGCTATTTTTTTTATAATAAAAAAATAAACCCAACATTTTATTCAGAGAATTCAGACTTTTTATTTTTGAAAAAATACATTCACATCACCACCTAAAAGTTAATAATAAAATAAAAACAATTTGTAACGTATAGACGGAGGGAGGTTTGAAATTTTTTAAAATTTAGTTGTGACGTGATATCCACGTCGCAACATTTAAGGGAGGAAAATAAATATGACACTGATTTGATTGGTACAGCGTTGACAGACTATGACTTTAAATATTTTTACCGTTGGGAGTGTTGCGACGTGATATTCACGTCGCTACGTGACATATAAATCTAACACTTCAGCTTCATTATAACATATCGTCCATATCTTCTTCTTCCTTCATTTCCTTCATCCAACACTAAAATTTCCCCAAATTCTCCCAAATCTTCTCCTAAATAATCCCTAATTTTAATTTCAAAAATCTAAAAGGTAATTATCTATTGTTTATATTGTTCAATTTCAATTCTTTTATGCTATATATATTATTTCAATTAAATTTTTAATGAGTTTTGTTTTGTTAAATTTGAAGAGTATTTGAAGAAGAAGATTAGAAGAACATTGAGGAAGAAGATTGATTGAAGAGGTATTTATGCAATTTATTTTATAATTTTATATATAAATTAGGATTTTTTTTTTTAATATGTATATATTCTGTTTATTTATATTCTGTTTTTTTTTTTTAATTTGAATTTTTTATTTTTTTAACTGTATATATTCAATTTATTTATATGTAAAAAAAGAATTTTTTTTGTATATAATAAAATAAGAATTTAAAATAAAAAGAAATTAGAAAAAAATTAAAAACATAAACTTTTAAAACAAAAATTTTTAAAATAGAAATTTAAAAAAAAATTAAAAACAGAAACATATAATTTATTTATAATATTAGTATTAGTTTTTAATATATGTATTAAAATTTTTTTTTAAATATGTTAAAATGAATTTTTTTTAAAAACAGAAATTAATAAATCTTTTTTTATACATGTATATATTTTAAAACAGAAATTTATATTTTATTTATAACATTCGTATTAGTTTTTTATTTATATGTTAAAAAAACAAATTTATATATATATATATATATATTAAAATAAGAATTTTTAAAAAACGAAAATTTTTATATATATTAAAATAATAATTTTAAAAAGAAAATTTTTATATATATTAAAATAGAATTTAAAAAGTATGTATTATATTATTGTTTTAATGATATTGTTAATATTATTGTTATATAATAAAAAGTTTATATTTTTACTATTGTTCTTTAAAACAATATATTATTAAAAATAATATATATTTTATCTTAATGAAAAATAATTTAATATATATTAATGAAAAATATTTAGATGAATTTAATAGTATAATATTTACATGAATATTTTTAGCATAATCAAAATATTTTAAAAAAATGAAATATGTCTTTTCTTTAAATAGAAAAATTTATATATTTAAAAAAATTATATATTAAAAGTATAATATAATAAAACTAAAATATATTTGTTAAGAGTAATATTAATTAAAATAAAATAAAATTAGTAAGAATTAAACATAACATTTTAAATAAAAGTTATTATATTTTTATTATATTTAAAATAAAATACATTAAAATGTTTATAATCTAAGCTAAGTTAAGGGGTTTCGATTAAATATATTTATAAAATGTGTAGTTAAAAAATAATAACTTTATGGTTAACATATGTTCAATATATTTAATATTTAATTATATATTTATTAATTTTATCATATTAAATTTAATTGTATAATTTTAGTTTATCGAGTTTATTACATAAAATTTTACTCTATAAATTTATTATATAAAATTTTATTATATTAATATATAATTATATAATTTTATTATATAAATTAATTAGTTTATCATATATAAAAAAATTATAAAATATTAATTAATTTTAAAAAAAAAATTTAGAAGTAGCGACGCGTAATACATGTCAAAAAGTTATGACATGTATTTCACATCGCAACTAAAACTGCTTTATTGTCTGTCATGTCTGCTTCTAGAGCAGAGTTATGTTCCCTATATAAATAAGTTGCGACGTAGTATTCACGTCGCAACTTTCTGACATGTATTCCATGTCGCAACAAGTTTGTCACTTGTTCTCCAGCGACGTAAATGCTCACGTCACTGATAACGTGTTGCAATATGATTTCTCAAGTTGTGATGTGATATTATTATTTTTTGTATTGAACGACTTATTCTATTTCACAAAGTTAATATAATTATTTATAAAACTAATAATAATAATAATAATAATAATAATAATAATAATAATAATAATAATAATAATAATAATAATAATAATAATAATAAATATTTTAATAAATATTTGTCCTAGAGAACTTTATCCAGCAACCAACTAGAATCGTAGATAATGTAATAGAGCAATTGAAGAACTTGTCTTATCTTTTAGACTTCATGATCATGGATATAAAGAAAGATGAAGAAGTTCCTATGATTTTTGGAAGACCAGTCATGCAAATGCCACGTAACCCGTGTGCCACTTAAAAGAAGAGAAAATTGTGATGAGCTCTAAAAATAAGACGTGGTGCCTATCTTGCCGTTAACTTAGAATTTTCAAGTTAATTGGTATTATGGATTGATTTGCTACATGTTCAAGTGCCAAAAGAGAAGTTTTGTAGGGTTATTTTATGGAAGTTTGATCACTAAGTTCCTGGTTAAAGTTGAGATTTATTTGGATAATGAAACCTTAAGTTCAACTTCTGGGAATATTGATGCAAAATCTCTAAGTTTGATCAAAGTCTGATTTGGTGATGTGGGCTTAGAGTATGTTTTGATAGAAGTAGGTGATATCAAGAATAATCAAGGACCATCTTCTACAGGAATGTTTACGACCCTTTAGCAATCTCCCAAGTGACTGCTCGTATTATTCAAGAGTTGGTCAAGGATGTTGCATTAATCAAAGAAGCATGCAATGGGAAAGAGAATATCCAATGATAATAATAACAATTAGTTGGTGTATTAAGTCTTTTAGTTTGTCGCTTTTTAGTTCATTTATTTCCAGTAATTTCATGCCTTTTTTCTTCTTTCTATCTATTTATTATTTCCTCCATTTTCATAACATCAAAGAGAAAGAAATATATTCTTAATATATATTTCTCCCCAATTCGTTATACATGAAAATTATGAATAGAAATAATTATATCTTTCTTCTGCTGTCTTTATTTTCATATTTATTTTTTATGAGAATCGTTGTTGTGTTAAAAGACCAAAAAGCTCTTGTGAGTGTTGTTGTAAATCAATATTTTGCTTTATTTGCTTGATTCAAGAGTGTGATTATCTTGTGAATTATATTTGAACATGAATTAAAGGTTGGATGCTAAACTTGAATTGTTTTTTGAGTGAAGGATCTTGAGCTCATCGTATGTTAAAATCTCTATTTGATAGTTGAATGTTTGTGGGTTGATTCTGCAAAAGCTTAAATTTGATTTTAGTGGAAATCATAAATCAATCAATATGTAATGCTTCCTAATCGATTAAGGTGGTTGGAAATTGATTAAGTGACATTAAAAATCAAAGTTTCCTATTTTGGCTTTGACTAATCGATTAGTATATGTTTTAATCGATTAAAATGTGAAAAAATCGTATTGATTTCTTTTTTCTCCATATTATTTCTTATATAAAGGAGGTTTATCCTCATTTCAAAATACACTAGTTTTATGAATAGAAACTTTCTATTATCCTTCTTCCTCTTATTCTTTTACAAAGTTCATTTCACTAGAATGACCTTAATGCTAAAAGAGTGAAAAACTTCAGATGAAAGTTGAGTTGTATTAATGTGATGTTGTATTGTTATTTTTTATTGAATAGTGTAGTTCTCTTGTGTTATTTTTGTTATAGATTTAAAGGCTGCAAGTTAAACTTATAAAAAAATTGGGTGAAGGTTATTGAGCTAAAATTGTGTAAAATCTTTGGTTGTAAAGGTTATTGAATTAAGCTTGTGTAAAAGCTCTAGTAGTTAAGACTATTGAGTAGAGTTAGTGTAAAAGTCCAGGTTGTTTGTGAAATATTTTTGGGTTGATGATGTGCAAAAGCTCATTTTATTTTGTAAGGTGGTTGCAGTTGATCATGTGAAAAAGCTCAAGTTGCTCCAGTGGAAATCTCAAGGGAAACTCTTGGGATATTGGACTAGACCAAATGGCTTAGGTGGAATCAAAGATAAATCTCTAGTGTGATATGTATATCCTTATCTCTTTTATTCTTCTGTTATTTAGTTGTATTTGTTATTTGTTTTTATCTTCTACTTATTGTTGGATTTATAAGAGAGATGAATCATTTACCTAACACTTTAAGGTTTTGAGTTGACATGTGGTGTCTTCCTCTATTGTGATCCTGGAGCATTGGTATTGTTGGTGTCCCTAACCCTTGCGGACTCCCCAACAGTGGTATTAGAGTTGTGATTTGGCTTGGTGAGGGAACATGAGCTGGATCCGATATTGGATTCTGATGGGATGTGGTGAACTTACACTTGTGGGAGAGAATGTTGGGTGCAAGTGTGAGTGATTAAAGTCCTAAATTTCTGATGAATGGGTGGAGTGCTGGATTTATAATAGAGGATCCATTTACCTAAACACCTTAAGATCTTGGGTTGAGATGTGGTGTCTCCCTCTCTTGAGGTCTTAGAGCATTGATCTCGTTGGTACTCCCGACTTTTACAGATCGCCCAACACTTATTTCTCTATCTCTTCTCATTTATATTATTCTACTGCGCATTCTGCTTATGTCTATGTTTTAACATAAATCTTTGTAAATCATAGTATTTTGATAAACAAAATTTTGAATATCACAATCTTATTTAGAGTCACTTGATCAACAAAAAATGATTAAATTAGTAATTCTTCTACTACAATGGGTATGATTTTCCAGTAATAAGAGGTTTTTTTGACAAAATATTAACACTACAAACACCCAAATTAGTGTATAATGAAATAAAATTTTGATTTGTCACAACACGCTTATATAGAAAAGACAGCTAAAATCATTATTTGTGGATTCACTAGTGCAGAAATGACTTTTTACATCGGGCGAAAATGACTTTTCACATTGGTCCAGGATCCAATGTAAAGTCATGTGATGTGAAAAGTCAAAGATATTTCACATCGGTTCGTAGCCCGATGTGAAAAATATAACTACCACATCGGTTGAGTGGCACGTCTGATGTGAAATAGTGGCGTAAATTATTTTATTTTTTTTAAACTACAATTTTTCACATCGGTAGAATTCTAGAATCGATGTGAAATGTATACCTCTTAGATCGGTTTCTGTGCATACCCGATGTGAAATGTTACGCTCCAAAAATGTAAAAATAGGCCATTTTTAAGCGAAATAGACCTGTAATTTTTTTGGTGCCTAATTTTTTTATATTTTTCCAACATTACACACAGACCACTTTTAGGTCGCTATTTTCATATTTTTTTAACAAACGAATCATAATTTCATTGCACCAAATAGCTAAGACGCATACATATATATATTTCAAACTGAACATTAATTTGATTTACAAAGGTTATGATAATCTAAGATACACACAAGTGTACAATATTATGAGGAAGTTTACACAAGGTGGACTAATACATCAACAAAACCAGTGAAAATATAAAAAATATACAACCATTTATAAGTCATTTCCCACAAATTAAATACCAAAATGCAATCCACAAGAAGATGAGTTGTTGTAGCTTCAGTAGACAACACCAAAATCACATTTTCTACAGTAGACAACACCAAAATCACATTTACTGACAATAAATAATAACACCAATCAAAATCAGCAGAGAACATCAAAGACAAGAAACTCAAATGAAACAATTATATACAACTCACCATATAAAGCTTAATTTGTATATAACTCAAAGAAACATTTTGCCCAACGGAGTCGCAAATCATACAAATCATCTTGTGTTAATTCTGTTGAGTCGTCAAATACCTACAATACGTAAATAACAATATAGAGATATTCTTTGAAAATTCACATTAGGTTGCAAAATGCAAAGTAAATGACAAAGTAAAATTATTCTTATTACCTGCATCTAATGCTCGGTTATATTGGCAGAGACAATATCCAACATATTTTTCATCACATAATACCCACAATCACTAGAGTTATGTTGTTTCCTTGTCTACAAATGAGTCACATAATTAGTGAATACTTATCATAAAATTAAATGTAGACTTATAATTTACATTACACTTACATTGGGACGAAGCCATATAGCCTTTTTCCTATTGTCATATTTTTCCATTTGATGAACCCCAAAAGCACTAATTCAGAAGAAAAAAAATCCATATAAAGCCACGTAAAAGATGAAATTACATTTTGATGAATACAAGATATATAATATATTATAACAAAAGTCACATAAAAGGTAAACTTATGATGTAACAATTTTCTTCGTGATTTGATCAATATTCCGATGAAGTGAACATAAGACGACCATAGTATTATCTTTTGGACAAATGACTATTAATTGCCAATGACTTCTGTACGTGTATGAAAACACAAAAGTCATGTAAAATATCTATGTTATCAATATTAAGAAATAGAAAACACAATTTCATAAAAAGTTACCCATGAATAAGTGGTAGTAAGTGACACACTTTGTTTTCATCATGTAACTTATCTTGTATGTATCTTTTAACATCTGCTTGAGATTGCGGCACATTATCAGAATACATACACATAGCAGGGTCCATAAATCCAAATAATTCTGATGTGGAATTATCAATACATACACGATGAATATACCTGAATAATTTTAAAATAAATATTAGAATCAAAGTGATGAGAACATATTAATATATATTGACAGTAATAAAAAAATAAAATTACTTACGTGCACCAAACTTGTAGAGTAGAACGTCAAGCCAATGAAACTCCACCAACAAATCTCTGATACACTTAGCTGACATATAAAAATTAGTGACACTCACACAATGACTTAATTCCATTTTCAAATGATTGTCAACCATTTTCAAAACCATGAGCAACAATCTTTGAGCATCGTCAGCTTCCACGTCGTTTATGCATGAACACAATGACACTCACATCTATCCATTTATCAATCCTTCTTTAACATGATTATATGATTATCAATCCTATCAGCTACTCAATATAATCATTATATGATTATCAAAGGTTCCCAAAACAAAATACGGTAAAAGGCATCAATGCATGAATAAAATACTAAATGTCTATTGCCATTAATGAAGCAACTTTTACCTCTTAAAAATCCAATGTGGAATCAAGGGCGATATACTTAATCAACCTGCAAATGCCATATATAAACATCAATTACAGTATGAGTTAATCAAAGTGAAAAGCCGCAATATTCTACACTTCTGAAATCACTTCCAAAATTCCGTACCTTCATTAGTATTTTGCTTGAGAACGGGAGAGCTTGAGAACGCGAGAGCTTGAGAACGGTGGAGCTTGAGATAGCAGAGCTTGAGAACGCGAGAGTGACGAAGTTCGGCGGCCGTGAAACGGTGGTTGACGAAGGTTTTTACGGGTAGACGACTGTTTTTACGGGTAGACGACGATGAAACGATGAAATGGTGGTTGACAATGAAACGAAGTGACGATGAAACAGTGGTTTTCGCAGAAGATTGGCGTGAGTGTAGCGTTTGGAATAGAAGGGTACTGAGCGTGAATAGGGTTTATAATTTGTTGAATAATTTTTCCTATCGGTTTAATATTGAAACCGATTTGAAATCCTTTTTGAATACTTTTTCCTATCGGTTTAATATTGAAACCGATGTGAAATCCTTTTTGGGTCAAGACTTTTCTCATCGGTTTTAGCGCGAGAACCGATATGAAAACGTTTTTAATTTTTTATTTAATTTTCATTAAACCTTTTTGGGCCAAGACTTTTCCCATCGGTTTTGGACCGGAACCGATATGAAAACGTTTTTAATTTTTTATTTAATTTTCATTAACTTTTTTAGGTCAAGACTTTTTCCACCGTGTTCTTTTTTTTTATTTATATTGTATTTTTTACTTCGGAAGAAATTAAGACCAAAGTAAAATATTATTATAACAAATTTTATTTTATTTATAAAACTGCCACCGTATTATATTTTTTCAAAAATCAAATAGTTTTTATATTTTTTAAATCATATATTTTGATGTGAAATCTTTTTTGAAATGTCATTTTTTTTTAGTAATGTTTCATCGTATAGTGCACTTTGGTTGTGGAAAAGTCATGCTCCTACGTGGTATTTAAGAATGATGGCTCACTTATAGGCGACCTGAGTGAAATAATCTCTCTTACTAAATTGAGACTATAAATTGAACCAGTTTTAATGGCCTTGGCGTGCCAAAAACATAATGTTTTTCTTCTATAATTTAATATTTTCTCCTTAAAAAAAGCTAAGTACATAATATGCATGCATGCAAATTTTTGTGTTGGACTATTCTATACATAATTTCTTTTTGGATTTAAACAGGACCCTATTAGTGAATGATGGAATTAATTTCTGTTAAATTAGTCGGTTGTAAGGTCGAATACTAGAATTTTTAACAAAAATAAAAAATAAAATGCATGCATGCAATGTCTATGTGAACCTTCATAAGACACGTCTAGTTAAAGTTAGTGTGTCAATTTTTTATAAATATGGGCTAGTATTGTTGTTAATAGAATATATTTAATTGTGAGCCTCACATTATAAACAAATAAGTGATGTTTATCTAGAATAGGAACTAATAATATGTTGATTCATGAAAGCAATTCACTCAGAATACTTTTATAACCACATGAATTAGACACTAACCAATTTGATTTGATGTTAGAAAATAGAAAGCACGCATAAAGCCAAACAATTTATTAAAAATTGAGAACTCAAATTAATGATTTGAGAAAATTTTGATATTATCCCTCAACTTTGCTAGCTGTCAAGGTCCCCACTAGCTTAGTCAATCAATATGATCCCTCTTCTTACCACATTCAAATCCAAATCATTTTATACATTCCATAATAATAATAATATTTTATTGCACTTTTTATCTCTAATTATTGCGTTTGAGCTATTTTGATTTTTTTTATTAAACAATTTTATATTCTTATATTTATTAATTCACATTGTGATAACATTTTTATTTACGTGATAATTATCAATCTCCACTCTATATATACCTCCAAAACTTTGCATGCATGCATCCAATACATCATTCTCTAAACATCTCTCTCTTTCTATATTTATTCACTCTCGTTGGGGAAAATTATTTTGAAATGAAAATGAAGGATTCTATTGGGTTTCTTCTCTTTGTTGTAGCCACTTTTTTTGTGGTTGCATCTGCTGGTAACTTCAATCAAGACTTTGAAATAACATGGGGTGATGGTCGTGCAAAAATTCTTGAAAATGGGCAGAGTCTTAGCCTCTCTTTAGACAAAGCTTCTGGCTCTGGCTTTCGTTCAAAAAATGAATACTTGTTTGCTAAAATTGACATGCAACTTAAACTTGTGCCTGGTAACTCGGCTGGAACAGTCACTACCTATTATGTAAGTATCTTATTATTTGGCCATGCATGTTTTTTTTACATAATAGAAGTACTAAATATGTATGCTTACTTGTGATTGTTGCAGCTATCTTCTCTTGGACCTACTCATGATGAAATAGACTTTGAATTTCTTGGTAACTTGAGTGGTGATCCTTATACTCTTCACACAAACGTATTCACACAAGGAAAAGGAAATAGAGAACAACAATTTCATTTATGGTTTGACCCCACTAAGGACTTTCACACATATTCCATTCTTTGGAATCCTCAAAGCATCATGTATATATTATTACATACTCTTATTAATTTTTTATTACTTTTCATGTTGAGTATTTTCTCAACTCATATAATAAACCTTTTTTTGTTTCATGTAGATTCTCTGTGGATGGAGCACCAATAAGGGAATTCAAGAATTTAGAATCAAAAGGAGTTAATTTTCCAAAGAACCAACCTATGAGAATATATGCTAGTCTATGGGATGCTGAGAGTTGGGCCACAAGAGGTGGGCTTGTCAAAACTGATTGGGCCCAAGCCCCATTCACAGCTACATATAGAAACTTCAATGCACAAGTTTGTGTTTGGACTTCTTCAGGTTCTTCTTGTTCTTCCAACAAATCTCCATCATCTTCACTAGGCCAATCATGGTTAAGAGAATCATTAGACTCAAATGGATTAGCCAAAGTTCACTGGGCACAAAAGAATTATATGATTTATAATTATTGCACCGATACTTACCGTTTTCCACAAGGACCTCCTTCCGAATGTCTTGCTTGAACATTATTATGTGTTCTTATAAATCCTCTATAATCATTGTGAAATGTACTGATCTCTAGAATGATTGATCTAGAGATTGTTGCACTATGCAAAAGTTATAGAGGATTCTTACATATCAAATCTCGTACATATTAAATGTGTGACATATATGTGAACTTTTCTTGTCTAAATTTATAATTAAAGTTATATAGTTGATTGATGTATATGTATGCATCTTATTCATATCTATAGATGGGAAAAATTGTATATTGTATTGTTGAAATATAATATTATTTGAATTTATATTTTTATTGCATTTTTTAGTTTGCTTTATTTTTATTACTGAAATACTTAATTAATAAATCTTCTTTGCCTTCGAAAGATTAGAGGAGAGTAATTTTTCTATATAGGAATCAATAAATTGAACATATTTGAAAAAAAAAAGTTAATGAATAGTAAAAAAATTTGGATGTCTTTGCTAATTACGAGCAATCAAATTCAATAGTCTCTCGATGTACTTTACTACAAAGTTTGAAGCAATAGAAATAGAGAACACTTCAAATTACTAATGTTTCAAAGCAAATTAAACTTATTGAGAGGAGAAGAAAACTCATTTGTTAGAGTAAATGTTGCAGATCGGATGAAGGAGATGAATGTAAAGAAGATTATCAACTATTAGAATGCATAGTAAATGTGTGATCTGTATCCTCCGTCATTTCTACATTATTTGGTAACTAGATTTAGACTCGTGCGATGTGTCATTGTTAATTAATTTTTATTTATTCTGTATCGAGTTTTAATTATCTTGAAATATTTCATTTACTAAGTATCGTTTACGAATTTATATTATAATAATTTATTTTAAATTATAATCTAGACAATGGTTTGAATTAATACAAATAAAAATGTATATTTTACTTAAAAGAAAAGAAAATTTGTGTTTCTAAGTTAAAAGTGATATACAAGATTTTATTTTATAAATTTAAATAATTTTAAAAGATACTGATTTATATTTTATTTTGATTCTAACATATTTTTTTAAAATTTATCTCTTTTAGGTATTTAATTATAAGTTATCAAAAATATGTAATTATTTTTAATCTTAAATAAAAATTTTATCTTATTTTTAATTATTATTGAGTAAAGCGTTTAATAACTTTAAAAATTTATGTATATAATGACAAATTTTAGTTATAATTGAATAAAACAATAATTAAATTTTATTCTTTGTCTTTAATTTTTTTAATGATATTTCAAAAAAAATATAAAGATGAAATATATAGATTCGTAAAGGAGTTTGACATTTTCTATTATATTTCTAGATAATTTAGAAGTAATTTAACCTTGGAAAATTGAAGAATACACGCTTTAACATTAAGAGTATTTTTTACATGTTTTTGTTGTTTGATTTCAAGAGAACAAAAAATATTTTAAAGTGTGTGGATTTCAATATCTCTTTTATTTTTGAAATTTTAAAGAATATATTTAGTTCGAGTAATTATTGTGTTGTTAGGATATTGATAAGTGCAAAAATATAGTTATTTTGTATATATGTTTTGTGGCACTTATCGGTTCTTTTGTTGATGTTCTTCAAATAAATTCTCCACTTTTTGTATAAATGTGTATATCTAGTGTAGGCTTAATTACACTTTTGGTCCCCTCATTTTAAAATCCTGAATTTTAGTCCCTTTTTTAGTTTTGTTCTTTACTTTTGGTCCCCTTACCAATTTGACTCCCATTTTTTATGACATGGCAGGTTGACTGATGACATGGCAGGTCCATGTTGGCAATTTAATTTCCATGTCATTTTTTAATAAGCCTTAATTTTAGGATTAAATTTAAAATATTTAAAATATTGAAGAACAAATCTAGGATATGAACCCTAGATGAGGTTGTTCTTCTCTCACGACCAGTTTGTTCTTCTTCTTCTCTCACGATCAGTGTCTTGTTCTTCTCTTTCACGCTTACCGCGGCCGTTCTCCTTCTCTTTCCATTTCGTTTGTAATTAATCTCTCTTCTTCTCCTTCAAACCATGGATTCCTCAAAGTTTTCTTTTGCCTCATCAAACCATACGAATTTAAGAAAAAGAGGAAATACATGTTGGTGTGACATAGAATCTCCATTGCTGATATCATGGACCTATGAGAATCCTGGAAGAAGGTTTTATGGGTGTGGAGGTTTTAAGGTCATGAGAAAGAAAGGATGTAACCACTTTGAATGGTTTGACGAATAGATGAGTTTTCGCGCAAAAGAGGTTATTAGATCGTTGAAAAACCGGAATGATGAGCTTATGGAGGCGATGAGCGAAAATAAAAAATTCGAAGAAATGGTGAAGAAGAAGAACAAATATCTGAGTTTTGTTTTGAGTTTAACAATTGTGTTTTTACTGTTAGTGATATCTGCACTAGTTTTAGCACATGTGTTGAAGTAATTGTGTTGTAGTCCCTTAGCATTAAGTAATTTTGTTGTAGTTGTAATGGATTTGTCTGTATTGTCCCATGAATGTAATGGATTTTATTGTAATGGATTTTGTTTTAGATTAATGTAATGGATTTCTGTATAACTTTTGCATAACCAATATTACTTTTGCATACCAGTATTACATTATCAATTAATGTAATTTGCATACCAGTAATGGATTTCTGTATAACTTTTGCATAGCAGTTTTCTGTATAACATTTGATGGCCATAGATCTGGACCATTGGTAGGCATGATTATATGGCTATAAGTTGCCAACACAGTAGTTTTCCTGCACACAAATACAAGTTGTATTGGTTTAATGTAATTCATATACAATGATTTGCCAACACAACAAAGTAGATTTCCTGGATAATAGATTTACCTATAGTATGATGAAACATACTCTTCCGGGTCTTTTTTGTTAAACCATATGCAAGCGATAGCATGACAACACGGTATTCCCGTTAGATCCCACTTCCTACAAGCACATATCTTTTGCTTTAAGTTGGTAGCATATGTAGATACTCCATTCGAAACCCCAAATATAGCAAAATCATTATCTGCATGCCATGTTGCAATCCATTCTTCTGCAACCCTCTTTGCCTTTTCTATGATTTTTTGGACTTTTGGACTTACAACACCTTTGTACCTACTGATAACATCCTTTTGAGTGGAAATTCTGACAGTTATGTAATGTTTTATTCCTTCCAACAATGTAATTATTGGCTTGTCCCTATACTCTAAGATTGCTCGATTAAAAGCCTCGCACATGTTGTTAACTTGCAAGTCGCATTGTGTGTCTGTTTTGAAATGGGATCTACTCCAACATGCAGCAGGTACAACCATCATGTCTTTCCATGCAGCAGGTGAAAGCTCCTTCATATGACTCATTGCTCTCTCCCACCCAGGGACTGTTGTAGCCCTTGCTGCCCTCCATAAAGCTTCCTTCAATTGTTCCCCAGGATATTTCTTTCTCCAGTTCCCATATAAATGTTTAACACACAATCTATGTTCAACATTTTGGCTAGTCTCTAGAATAGCTGGGACCAGACCCTGTAGTAAATGAAACGACAATTCTGTGTAAATGACAATTCTGCTCAACATTATGTGAATGACAACTCTGTGTGAATTCTGTGTAAATGACAATTCTGCTCAACATTATGTGAATGACAATTCTGTGTGAATTCTGTGTAAATGACAATTCTGCTCAACATTATGTGAATGACAATTCTGTGTTCAACATTATTAATGACAATTCTATTGAGAAATATTAATAAGTAAATACCTTCTGTTGATCGGATATAAATCCATAACCCTTAGGTTGAATGGACTGTAAGTCATCAAGTAGTAAGTTGAGAAACCATTGCCACAAATTCTTTGTTTCAGCTTCCACAACCACATAAGCTATTGGTATCATCTTATTATTTCCATCTTTACCAAAAGCAACTATCAACTGACCTCCAAACTCCCCCTTTAGAAAACAAGCATCCAAACCAATTAGAGGTCTACAAGTTGTTACAAATGCTGCTTTACATGCTTCCAAGCATACGTATATTCGTTCAAACACGGGCCCTCCAACAGAGTTGTCACACTGAATTTTAACGGTGGAATTAGGATTTGACTTTAGCAATTCCTCAGCATAGCTCCTAAGCTGTTTGAATTGTTCCCGACCAGCACCGTGAATCATCTCTATTGCTCTTTTCTTGGCTCTATAAGCTTGATTCATTGATAACTTAACCCCCCACTTCTCAATACCTATTGCAATCAACCCCTTAGTTTTCAATTCAGGTGTGTGTCTTAATATATACACAAATGTGCGAGCCAACCAATCCGTTTTTGCTTGTCTATTCGTGATTGTCCTATGACAATTATGTTGATCAGTGAAACTAACAAGTTGCCAAGACTGATTTTCTTTTCTCATGCTAAACCTTAAATGAAATGGACATCCATACATACACTTAGCAATTATTCTCTTCTTGTCATTTTTCTTGAATACGAGATTCTTCTTATTCTCCAGTGCATATTCTTTTACGGTATCTCTGATATGCATCTTATCCTTGAACATCATCCCTATTTCAAATTTGGCAGTTTCTTTAAATTTTGGAAACCTTACCATATCACCTTCGTCATCACTAGTAGGTGGTGTACAAAGTTCATCTGAATCACAACTTTCAACATCAGAAATATCATTCTTTCTTGAAATTTTCTCTGCTGAAGCGTTTGGAAGAACATTCGTCCAATCAACACCAACATCATGACCTAAGTTCCACTCATCACTATCATCACTATCATCACTTTCCTCGTAATCATCTGCATCACTTTCCTCAAAAGTAACATCTTTGCAATTAGCATCTTCATCATTTACTTCTTCAACATAAACATCCTCAACATTTACATCTTCACAATTCTTCTCTTCATCATTGAATTCTTCATCATTTACTTCTTCAACATAAACATCCTCAACATTTACATCTTCACAATTCTTCTCTTCATCATTCCATTCTTCTACACTTACTTCTTCAACATCAACATTCTCAACATTTACATCTTCACAATTAGCATCTTCATCATTGACTTCTTCAACATTTACTTCTTCAACATCAGAATCCTCAACATTTACTTCTTCAACATCAACATCCTCAAAAATAACATCTTCAATATTGACTTCTTCAACTTTGTGTTCAACATAAACGTCAACAACTTTAAACCCTCTAACATCTTGCACGAACTTTAACACATCTTGATCATTATTCAAAGGCCGAAGTCCAAGAGAAAATGAGAACTTAGGGTCCCGATACCATAAACACCATATATTGCAATACCCCTCACCTTTAATCAAACCTTCAATATCCATGTAGGACATTAGGTCCACATCCCAATCCCAATTCATTTCTGAAGTAGTCCCCCCAACATACGACTTCTCTGGATGATAAAACAAATGGCCCCTATGGTGTACTCTAAGTCTAACCAATTGATCCTCAGCTGGTCTATTCAAACAAAACAAACATAATCAATGCCAAACCCTAAACAGTGCTAACAATGGGGTTTTTCAACTCTTATAAAAAAACATGAATTGGGGTTTTTCAACCAAACCGAAATTAAAACCTAGCGAATACCTGCAAACAAAAGAAGGTTTAGACATGTCAGGCTGTGTTGTATAATTGCGTTGAAGAAGATGAAAACGGGCACCAAGCGTGACGGCGTGACGAAGACGAGAAAGTGAAGGACACGAACACGACGGCAAAGCACCAAACGTCAGTTGTTTTCAGAAGGGAGCTTGTTGATTTGAGATGAAGAAGACGGAATCATTGTGGATTTCAGATGAAGAAGACGGTGACACTTGTTTTTCTGAAGCTGCCATGAGAAATTGTTCAATGAAGAAATTGTTCAATGAGAAATTACTTTCAATTGTTTAATCAAACAAGCTGCCATGGAAATGACGTGGAAATTAAAATGCCAACATGGACCTGCCGTGTCATCAGTCAACCTGCCATGTCATAAAAAATGGGAATCAAATTGGTAAGGGGACCAAAATTAAAGAACAAAACTAAAAAAGGGACTAAAACTCAAGATTTTAAAATGAGGGGACCAAAAGTTAAAAATAGGGAAAATAGGGGGACCAAAAGTGTAATTAAGCCTTTAGTGTATAATCAAGTTTTAGTGTATTTGTGTATAATTTGATAGTTTTTCATATCTTTTGTAGGTATTCATTCATAATTGGAGTATTGAATAATAAAGTGTCGACGACACAACTTCAAACGCGCGATTTGAGCAAGTCATCAACGAATAAGGCTCAAAAATCAAAGAATAAAAAATCATGAATTTGATTGATATTTTGTCATGGTTATATAGGAAATTGAATGAGATTTCCAACGCTTCAAACCGGGCGCAAATCCGAGTTACGGTTCTCAAGTTATGGCGAAAACAAGTGCTGATATGTTTCAGAACTGCACAGAGCTCGCTGAGCGCCACAGACTGTGTTAAGCGCGACCTGAAATTTTAGAACTCGTTAAAAGGGGAAAACATATTTTTAGGTTATGGGTTGGGTATTTTTGAGTCTCAACACCATCAACATAATTTTTTTGATAAATTGGCTTAGAAAACAATATTGGAACTTGCATTTGGATGATCCCTCGTGGAATCCCTCGTCGATTGGTGTTGACAAACCAAGAAATGTTTGGATCCTCTTCTTCTCTTCTCTTTGTAATCTCTTTTTTGGGTTTTGTATGTATATCTATCTACTCATAAATCATGTATATTTGTCGCCTTGGCGTTGTATAGAGCTTGGTTTATGAATTTGTGTTGGTGATTGTCTTAGATATTTACCTTGTGTTAGGGATTTGAGTTTTGCTACACATAGTTTGCTACACATAGTTTGCTTGAATTATTACGTAGGATGATTATCTGTTAGTTTCTGAATGCTAGGAATGAGTTTAGAACTGACATTTACATAGAGTATCTGTGATTAATGCCTCTGTGTTAGGAATTTTTCGAGCTAGACATAGTCGTTACGAGTGACACAGTTGACTTCTGTGTTGTTGAGGTAGGTCAGACATGGCTATCGAGGTGATTTCATTAGGATTCTCAATTTTGGTTAGAAATGACTTAGGTTGTGAGAGGTATGTGATGACACGAACAAGTATCACAGGCTGAGTATAACTGAATGGTAGATTTAAGTCTGTGACGGGTATTGTGCATTCGTTCCAGACAAGTTGTCTATCCTTTATAGTTTTTGTTCATTTACTTTTTGTCTTTTCTTTACAATCCATTTAACCTCAAACTCATTAACGAACGAATTGTCGAACGGTGAATCAATAATCAATCTCTCTGGACACGATACGATATAACATAACCGATATATCACCCGGTAAAAATAAATACTTTACTATTTGCTTGCCGCTTAATACCGCAACAATAAAATGGCGCCGTTGCAGGGGATTGGTTTTATTGCTTCTGTATTGCGATAATTCCGTTGTTTTTGAGTTTTGTAATTAATTTATATGTTGTATAGACGTTGTATATGAACTTGTATATTGTTACTTGTACATGTTGTGTGTTTACTTTCCATACTTGTGCATATTTGTGTTTTTCATTGTTTTCATGTGATGTTGTGAATTGTATCGGTACCGTAACGTTTGTTGTGTGAATGATTTCTTTAGTTTTGTGAGTGTGACAACACCATGGCATGACGAGGGGAGGTTACTATCTCGCATAATAAAGGCGTCGAGCTTACAACGTAAAGCAAGCATATTTGTTTATGTTTGTTTATGTGTGTGGTGACTTGTGTTTTAACAAGTTGAAATAGGACTTGCTCTTAATTTTAAATCTTCACTTTTCAACTTGTTAATTCACTTTCACCCATTTGTTTTGTTGTGTCAAATTGTGATTTCCGCAAGCTTGTCGTGTTTATCTTGAGGAGTTTTGTTGGTTGTAAATATTGTAAATTTTATTTTTCTAATTCTTTTACTATTGTTTGGACTCGAATTTTGGTCTGGTAGCTTGAGGTTGCATTTTGTAATTTTTCGAGTTTGATCGTTTCAACTCATGGATGTATGGTAATGATAGTTTCAAAGTTGGTACACGTCAGGTACTCGTTTATCGATTTCTATAGCATAACATGTTTAGGAAATTTATATTTTGTATAATTACCATGTCATTCATTCTTTTTGCATTACCTGCTCATGAATTGAATCACTTTAGTTCCCTTTTTAACCATAAATGTAAGGAAGCTTTCCATTGTTCACATATGTTAGAGGCCACATTCTTGTTTTAACTAGATTTTATTATGCTTAATCTTTTGTTTTGTCTTGATTGTATGAATGCATGAAATGATCAAGGAATTTTTGTTTGATTTTGACCACAACTATCTTGGCCAAATCTTCAATTCACCTTGTGAGTGTATGATCATTTGTTAACCCCTTTGAATTTTTATCAATACCCATGTTTATTTGAATTTGATGCTTGTCTATGAGTGTTGAATTCACCTCTTTTGTGTGGATGTTGATTTCTTTGTATCTTGAATCCTCAACTATATGTTGTATGAATTTTTACCTTGCCTTAGAAAGTAGGGAGTATTCACATAATAATGTTGGTTGAATTCAAGTTGGGGAGATAATTATTTATGTGCTTATGTTGTGATTGATATGAGGTTGAGAAAAGAAAAAGAAAAAAATATGAGAGAAAAATTAGAAAAAGAAAGAAAAAAGAGAAAAGTTTTGAAAAAGAAAAAACAAAAAGAGTATGTATAATGTCGTGTTAATAATTGAGGTATTTTAGTTTGACAATTTGTGATAAAAAAGAAGTTTGATTGGAATTGTATTGCTTGAAACTTTGCGAGTTGATCACTCTCTTAGGTTTAGGCAAGTTTTTGTTTCCTTTAGCTTTAGGACTTATCACTTGTTTGTTAACCAAGCCACATTACAACCTTGAAAAGCCCTTGTGATTCTTGTCTTTGTCTTTTCAATGTGAATTTTTGGATGAATGCATAATTTAGTCTATTGTTTGCAAGATTGTGGATGAGTGTCAAAAGTCTCTCACCTTTGTGTGTATTTCATCTACCGATGATTTTTGCTAGGTGTGATTCATGATTGAGCTTGTATTGTTTTAGAATGTTTTTCATGATTTTTGTACTTAGGATTTGTTTCGTTTATATGTTATTGTTGTAGTATGGTGGTAAGTATGTGTTTGTCATGCACGTTTTTGTTTGAACCATACATTTGTTTTCCATTTTAAAAACTTGTTCATGATTCTTTGATTATCATATTTTGTTTCTTTAGGTTTACTTGACTTTGTTTGAGAAAAAACAATGTTTCAAGTTGGCGAGAGTTTGATAAGTTCCAAAATATAGTTATTTTGTATATATGTTTTGTGGCACTTATCGGTTCTTTTGTTGATATTCTTCGAATAAATTCCCCACTTTTTGTATAAATGTGTATATTTAGTGTATAATCAAGTTTTAGTGTATTTGTGTATCATTTGATAGTTTTTTTTATATCTTTTGTAGGTATTCATTCATAATTGAAGCATTGAGTAATAAAGTATCGAAGACACAGCTTCAAACGCGCAATTTGAGAAACTCATCAACAAATAAGGCTCAAAATCAAAGAATCAAAATTCATCAATTTGATTGATATTTTGTCATAGTTATATAGGAAATTTGATAAGCTTTCCAACGCTTCAAACCGGGCGCAAATCCAAGTTACGGTTCTCAAATTATGGCGAAAACAAGTGTTGATTTTTTGCGGAACTGCACAGACCGCGTTGAGCGCCACAGACCAGACTCAGCGCGACTGCGATTTCAAACTCGTTAAAGGGGAAAACACATTTTTAGGTTATGGATTGGTATTTTTGAGTCCCAACACCATCAACATCATTTTTTTGATAGATTAACTTAGAAAACAATATTAGAGCTTGCATTTGGATGATCCGGAGTCGAATCCCTCGTCGATTGGTGTTGACAAACAAAGAAATATTTGGACTCTCTTCTTCTCTTCTATTTGTAATCTTTTTTTTTTGGGTTTTGTATGTATATCTACTCATAACTCATGTATATTTATCGCCCTTGGCGTTGTATAAAGCTTGCTTTATGAATCTGCGTTGGTGATTGTCTTAGGTTTTTACCTTGTGTTAAGGATTTGAGCTTAGCTAGACATAGATTGCTTGAATTCTTACCTAGGATGATTATCTGTTAGTTTCTAAATGCTAGGAATGGGTTTAGAGCTAACATTTACTTAGAGTACATGTGATTAATGCCTCTGTATTAGGAGTTTCGAGCTAGACATAGTCGTTACAAGTGACACGGTTGACTTTTGTGTTGTTGAGGTAGGCCAGACATGACTACCGAGGTGATTGCAGTAGGATTCTCAATTTGGGTTAGAAATGACTTAGGGTCTGAGAGTTATGTAATGATCCATAATCTCTTTCTTTCAAATATAATTTAAAATAAAGGTGAATTATTATAAATGGTTAAACACCAAACTATGTATCAACGCGTAAGAAAATAATATATGTACTGTATCATATTTAAATTTTTACAATGTGATTTTAAAAATTAAAAATTAAATCTAATACCATCTTTAAATGATGGTATTAATTATTTGTAAACTATATGATGAACAAGTATTATTTCATCCAGTGTTGTAAAAATCAGACCGGGCCAGCTGGTCGGTCCGGTTGAATCGGAAATCGGACCAGGCACCATTCTGGTCCAACACTTGGATCGTCCGGTTATTGAATCAGTGAAAAAGAGTAAAAACTGGGTTGGACCGAAAAAAACCAAGAATCGTAAACTGACAGTTTAACTACATTTGTTTTTAATTTCAAAAGGAAACGATGTCGTTTTGCATTTTAATTATTAAAAAAGTGAAAAAATTGTCCCAAAATGCAGAAACCGAAACAGAAGTTCAGTTGTAGAAGAAATGAAGGAGATGAAGTCCAAACTCCACGACAACCATAATCATTGGAAATCAGGTTCCACTTCTATGCCATTGCGTCTTTCTCTTCTATCAATTCGTATTATATTAACGTTTCTCACAGCTCGTCTCTTGCTTCACTGGGTTTTAGCCAAATAAGAATCGATGTAATGAAGTTGGAGTGAGGAAGAATATGATTGAGTAGAAAGGGGTTTTAGCCTTTTAGGGTTTAATCAGACCCATCGTTAAAGAAATTATTCAACTCAAATATTTCTCATTAGTTTTCTTTACACTTGAAAATTAATTGATTATTGTTAGAAATGAAGAATACTTTGCATTCTTGCATTGGATTCCATGGAAAAGCAATATTAAACTTTGTGTAAATTTCTGTTACATCTATTGTTCAACAGATAAGGATTTATATCCTTATTTTCTATTGGACCAAAACTCAACAATAACAACCAATCAATAACTGCCTAACATGCTCTCTATATTGCCTATCACAAAATGACACCTGACCATTATTCAAGTCACATAGAAAGAGACTATATTGCAAATATATATCTAATACTCCCCCTCAAGATCAAGGAGGTGGTAGCATCACAACATTGAGCTTGTTCCTTAACTCCTGAAAGGCAGAGCTGGACAGAGGTTTGGTCATGATGTCTGCTAATTGAGCAGAGGCTGGTATATGTTGTATCTTGAGTTTCTTGGCCATTACTCTTCCTCTTACAAAGTGGATATCCAATTCAATATGCTTAGTTCTAGCATGGAGGATTGGATTATATGATAATAATACAACACTCAAGTTATCACATAGAAGAGTAGGAGAAAGATACTGTTAGTGTTTTAAGTTGGCATCAATTTTGGTAAAACTAGGCTTTAGAAATGTCTTGATAGATGTCATGACAATCAGAGATTGAAGATAAATCCTACTGGACAAGGATGGTAAAAGTACAGCCGAATCGAAGCTAAAGTCGAAATTAAAAATCGATGTCATAACGTATGTTATGACATTCTGTGACATCTGCTAATCGCTTTTTCCCGAGATTTTTCGAAGTTTGTTGAGCATTTTATTTATGTTTTCTCGTTATTAGAAAGCATGCTCACGTGGCTGCTAGGTTAATCTTAATTAAACCTAAATTGGTTGTTGAACAAACCATGTTTTTAGAGAGAATTAAGTAAACCTAGTTATCTTTATGGAATCCCAAAATCAAGATTCGTGGATCGCTTCTATATAAAGAATTCAACCCTTACTCTACACCACGCCTGGATTCCATTGAAGACATTGAAGGTTTTGTTTGTGTACCGTTAAGGTTAGTAACATTGGTATTGTAATTCTAGTTTCTTGTGAGCCAAGCAACTATCAATTGATAAGTGCATGGACTAGGATTTGTTGTAAGGGTAGTTTATCACTCAAAGCTTTAAAGCACGAGTGTTTGTCTCGTTAAAGCTTTGAAGCAAGATCAAGATATTTTATTGAAGTGTGTCTTCACAATTCAATTAGTCAATAGGTCGATATCAACGCGGTGATCGAGGGGAGTGAGTAGAACTCGGATCTAAGTAGGACTTAGGTTGAAGTGTCATTGGGTGGATTACGAGGAGTTGTAAACGGGTGAGTTTAACTCGAATTGATACTACTAATAGTGAATTTCCTCCCGGCTTGGTAGCCTCCGCACGTAGGTTTGTTAGAACCGAACCGGTGAACAACTTATGTGTTATTTATCGCTTTTATATTTATGTGAATTGTCAGCAAAGGTCGACATCGTGTCATAACATTCTTCGTGACATTAAGTATCCGCTGCCAGAATTTCAATTGGTATCGAGTGCACCCCGATTGTTATTTCGGTGAGATATAGGGATAATAGTTTCGCGAATGGATAAAGAAGGAGGATTTGGAGGAAGACCACCTATTCGACGGGTCTAATTATGATTATCGAAGCCTCGTATGGTTGCCTTCTTAAGATCTGGATATCAAGGCTTGGAGAGTCACCGATAAAGGATGGAAACATCCAACCAAGGTTGAGAAAGATGGGACCACCGTCTTGAAACCCGAGGAGGAATGGAGCAAAGAGGAAGAAGAGTTAGCTCTAGGAAACTCTAAGGCATTGAATGCCTGCTCAATGGCATGACGTAAACATATTCTGACCGGTCCATCAATGTGAGTGGCCAAGGATGTTTGGGACACTCGTAACTACTCATGAGGGACATCCAAGGTGAAGATGTCAAGATCGCAGATGCTCACTACCAAATTTGAGAATTGAAGATGAAGGAAGATGAGACCATTCATGAATTTCACATGAATATTCGAAATTGCCAATGCCTCGTGAGCACTTGGTGAAAAGATGTCGAGGAGAAATTGGTGAGGAAGATTTCGATCCCTTCCTAAAAGATTTGCAATGAAAGTAACGCAATAGAAGAGGCAGGACATCAAGACGAAAGTGAAGAACTTATCGATCCCTTATGACTTTTGAGACGGAATCTGAAACCGCTGATGAAGAATAAAAGCATAGCTCTTGTATCAAATTCAAGAAGGATGCAAGGTAGAAGATGAGGAGAAGATATCCGAATCTATAGCTATGCTTGGAAGACAACAAGTTTATCAAGAGGATCGATCCAAAGTCAAGGTCAAATGTCAAGGACATTGCATCCGACATCGCAGATCGCATGACTCCAGCAGAAGATCCAAGTCAAGACAAAGGAAGTCAAAGAGGAGTCCAATGTCATGAATGTGAAGGATATGGACATATTAGAGTCGAATGTCCCACCTTCTTAAGAAACAAAAGAAAGGAATGGTCATCACTTGTCCGATGGTGATTCGTGAAGTGAAAGAAGGTGCCAAATTGTCACCGCACTCACCGGAGTGTACAATTCGATATGGATTCTAGTGATGAGGAAGTAACCTTGAAGAGCTTTCGAGACCTACGAAGTCGTGTGAAAAATGGTGAAGTGTGTCGCCAGAACGAGGAATGAAAAAGTCGATCGAGAAGTCGAAGTCGAGAATGTGAAGCTAGAGGTCGAGAAAAGGAAAACACAACCACTATAAATCTCCTCAATGTTGATATTGTCATGTTGAACTCCAAACTTGATCGATGTCTAAATCACAAAATGTTGACATCCCGTATTGAAAAGTTGGATGAAATTCTTCACTGACAAAATGCGTGAAATAAGCATGGTTTAGGATATGTATCGAAAAGAAACCCGCTGGTGACATCAAGGAGAAGAGACATGGAGAACAATGTCAAAACAAATTGCTACAACACAAAACAGATATGTGTCCGAATGGTATGTGGCGCAAAGAGATTTGCTAATAACCGTGAGAAGAACAAACCGGAAGTCAAAGGCAAAGAGGATGTCATACCACAAAACAGAAATAGGTCCGCTCAGATATGTGAAGGCTAAGAAATTTGTTGATCACAAAAGGAAAAACAGACCTAATGAACCAATGTCAAAACAGATGTCACAACATTGGGTTCAACATCAAAATCATAGAAACCGAACCAAAAGTTTCAAAGATGGAGATGTTATTGTGGAAGGTTTGGTCACATAAAGTCCACCGCTATAGGCTACATGGGTATCCTAATCAAGTTCCATATGTGAAGCCTAAGTCCAACAAGGCATCATACACTCACCGGAAGAAGAAGAAGACTACACCGATAGCACGATTTTCTTAAAGTATCTTCCAAGGAAGATTGGTATTTTGACAGGTGTTCCAAGCATACGACCGAGATGTAAATCTTCTCAATGATGTTAAGCCTCATTCTACCAGCTTTGTTACCTTTGGAGATGGAGCTAAAGGAGAAATCAAAGGTGTTGAAACTCAAATTGGTCCGAGTTCCAAACCGAATGGAGTATCACGGTAAAAGGTTTGACCGCAAATCTCATTAGCATAAGTCGCTATGTGATACGGGATTCATCACAACTTCACTAAGACCGAATGTCTTGTGATCAATGATGAACAAGCGATCATGAGAGGAGTCGATCAAAGGACAACCGCTATTGGAATCGAGAACCCCACCGCCATCCGTGGGCTCTACGCACAAAGATGAAGAGAAAGTGAAGTGGGCAACAAGAACCGATCACCACACCTCGAGGAATGAAAAGGATCAGCCCATAGAGGAGTCAAGATTACCAAGAATTCACATGGGAAAAGGGAAATCTGTGGTAATTGTCAGCCGGACAGAAATCGAATGTCACACTCAATGTCCGGACATTTGATCACCCCAAGTACTAAAGCAAAGCACTAGGTTCGCATGAAAGGTTGACCAAGTGTCTTACCACAAATGTTGCAGGAGAAAAGTATCGATGAAATCCTCATTGTCGAGGAGGAAATAGCATGGTGGCTTCAATCCATGGTAATCACTTGGTATCCAAGAAGTCTCGACAATGATGGATGACTCAACACTTCTTTCACGTAACAAGTGTGCAAAGAATTGTGTCAAGAAGCTTGGTATGAAGAATGGCGCCACACTAGACTATTACCCTTCCATATTGAAGGTGTCCAAAAGAACAAGTGGAAAAGGGGTTGATCAAAGCTTGTGTAAAAGGATTTCGTTGGATGTGTCCCCTGAGAAGTAATCTCATTCCTTGGATCGCAAGAAGCGTAACTATGTGGTCCTATACAATGTTGAAGTCGAACTCACAACAAACCGATAACAATTGTTCTAGGGTGGTCCGTGAAGCAGATCGATCGAGTACAATGTCATGTGATGTCATGACTTTGTACCGTGACATTGTTACAAAAGTTCTCGAGGTTAGTTAAGACTTTAAGGAACAAATTGGGTATTTGTCAATATGAGGAGTTGTAGCAATTAATCGGCCTACATCAAGGGATAAAATGGATTTGTTATGTCAATTACTCATAAGTGGGCTATTTAGGTACTTTCATCCTCATTTTAAAAAGTCCAAGAATAGGAAGAGACACCACATATAAGAGTTTCCCTTCCGAAAGTAGTATCACTCTTTCTTCATCTAAAAGAAACTCTAAAATCCTTGCCATCTTCGCCTCCTCAACAACCAACAAATAAAATGTCTTCATCCTCGCCATCATCCCAACAATCAGATCTTCATCTCCTTCAATGGTCAAGTTAGGTCAAAATCGAAACATGCAAGTCAAGCATCGACAGCTACTCCACAGCACCATGGCAACCGACCCGTAAAGAGTCAAGAAGCTACGCACAAGAAATGCAAGAAGGCACAGCATCTCCTTCGTAAGACTTCTATCCCATCATCCTCCTCTCCCGGACTAGGTCTGCGTGGCCATAGCTAGGATAGTGTCCGACATCCTAAATGGGAATAAAACTGCACTGGATCTCACCCCCGAATCATAAGAAAGCTAGCCCCAAGATGATCCAGATGTCAATGAGAATGTCAAGACATCCGTGATAATGTTGACTTCCAAGGTTGATGAAAACCCTTCGCTTCAGCCTCGCAAGGTATCAAGATGATAATGTAGTGGAATCCTCCGATAATGTGAATGAGATCCCCGATGAAACTCTAGAGAAATCTCCATCATTGTACTCGATAACTCTCCCGGTCTCGCCGATAACATATCCGATGATTCTTGAAGATACTCCCGAGAAGAACACCGATCGAATATAGTTCTCATATCATCAACCTAGATGAGGAGTTTTCCGATAATGACCTCATAGCCAAGGTGAATCCCAAGATTGCCGTAAGGGTTATGAATAGGAAAGGAAGAAAATGTTGTTCTTGAGAAGAAAGTCAAGTTGGATGCAAGACTCCTAAAGAAGGTCAGAGGAACATCCGTAAGGGCAACAAGCTTGGAACTTCCAAAGGGAAGGACAAAGTCAATAATGTTAGTGATACCCCTAAAGCAAAGAGCACTTCAATAGTCGTGAAAAGGAAAGCACCGAGCCCTCGCACTGTGATGATTCTCGACTTTGATGTTACAGAATGTCTCGACATTCATTCAAGAAAAAGGTTGTCTTGGGAAAATACCCTTGTCCCCAAGTGCCAATTGACAACATCTCCTTTCACCACCCCGAAAATGCTAATAGGTGGAAGTATGTGAGTTGAAGAGAATCGCCCGAGAGGAACCGAATAAAGATGCCCGGAATGCAAGGAAGTGGTTGATCCGATCAAAGAAGTCGGGTTGATGAGAACTGATGAAGTTCTCAAATTGTTATGAAGGCTTGGTGAAGAAGTTTGTTGTAAACCTATCCGGATGATGGAAGTTCAGCAGACTTTCAAACCCATTTGTTAGGGAAGAAAAGTGAAGTTTTCCCCAAGAGTAATCAACAAGTATTTGGGAGATCGAGGAAGCTCAACCCGAGCTTGAAGAAACCGATAATCAAGTGTGTCAAACAATTATCGCAAAACAAGTAAAACATTGGCCATCAAGGGAAAACTTATCGCTAGCAAGTTAAGTGTCAATTTGCTATTCGCACAAGATAAAAGAACGGGTTCCCACAAACCATAAGTCAACCATCTCAATTGGTTTGGGAGGTTCATCTTTATCGTTGGAACAAAAGCAAAGTTTGACTATGGAAGCTACATTTTGATCGATCCTAAGCCGACAAACTATGCTATAAAAGGACCAATAGCATTTCCTCCCTCCCGTGTGGTATTATCACCGATCAAGACTCGGCATTCTCGGGGATAGAGATACAGTGCAAAAGAGCTCCCGCCATTGGCTTCCACTACAAGCTATTTCAAGGAAGCATGTTCTCGACATTGTCATGACATCTATCGAGACATCAACCGTCAAGCCAAACTCTCGTAGGCAAATGTCATTGTTGTGCTAAAAGAGACATGTAGGAACTTGAAGCAAGGAAGCACCATAGAAGAACCGATCTCTACTCTTGAAAAGAAGAAGACACAGAGGTGGAGGAAGAAAGGATCATGAGGCTTCGTGAAAATATGGTTGTTAATGGGATATCGATGTCGATCAAGCAACTACAAAGAAGGATCAAGAAGTTTTTCCATGCTTCTTCAGAGAAGAGAGCACCGAGCTGCTGCAGCTCTTTATGTTGCCCCGACTGTTACTTGGTTTTTATTCACAAATTTTCCTTCTTGTCCCGTTGTTTCCAATCAGTATGTTGGATGACCGTAATTGTGTTGATGATATGTAACCCTTGAATATTTATGTTGTTTTCCTTCTGATACTTCTTTATGTTCATTGTTTGGGGCAATTGTATTGTTTCCTTTGGCCCTTTATGGCTAAAAAGGGGGAGAAGAAATACTGTGGGAAGTATTAATGTTTGGGAAACTCAGATGGGGATTATGGCCTAAAATTTTATGGCCTGTTTGTTTAAATTTTGTTTGTGGGAAATTGTGGGAAATTGTGGGACTTTTGTATGGGTAGAATTTATCTTCTCTTAGTTCTAGCTTAGGAAAGCTTAGGAAAACTTAGAACTAGGTTGTTAGTCTTCTGCTGCATTTTGTACTCTGATAGGTCTAGTAGTTTTAGCCAAAAATGTGCCAAAGGGGAGTTTGTTAGTGTTTTAAGTTGGCATCAATTTTGGTAAAATTAGGCTTTAGAAATGTCTTGATAGATGTCATGACATTCAGAGATTGAAGATAAATCCATCGACAAGGATGGTAAAAGTATACCGAACCGAAGCTAAAGTCAGGCGGAAATTCTGCAGAAATAATCGATGTCATAATGTATGTTATGACATTCAAGGTGACATTCTGCTCGAATCGCTTTTCCCGAGATTTTTCGTGAAGTTTGTTGAGCATTTTATTTATGTTTTTCTGTTATTAGAAAGCATGCTCACGTGGCTGCTAGGTTAATCTTAATTAAACCTAAATTGGTTGTTGAACAAACCATGTTTTTAGAGAGAATTAAGTAAACCCTAGCTATCTTTATGGAAGCCCAAAATCAAGATTCGTGATCGCTTCTATATAAAGAATTCAACCTTACTCTACAGCCACGCCCGATTCCATTGAAGACATTGAAGGTTTTGTTTGTGTACGTTAAGGTTAGTAATGCTTGGTATCAGGTAATTCTAGTTTCTCTTGTGAGCCAAGCAACTATCAATTGATAAGTGCATTGGACTAGGATTTGTTGTAAGGGTAGTTTATCACCAAAGCTTTAAAGCACGAGTGTTTGTCTCTTGGTTAAAGCTTGAAGCAAGATCAAGATATTTTATTGAAGTGTGTCTTCACAATTCAATTAGTCAATAGGTTGATATCAACGGTGATCGAGGGGAGTGAGTAGAACTCGATCTAAGTAGGACTTAGGTTGAAGTGTCATTGGGTAGGGATTAAGTGAGGAGTTGTAAACGGGTGAGTTTAACTCGAATTGATACTACTAATAGTGAATTTCCTCCCCGCTTGGTAGCCTCCGACGTAGGTTTGTTAGAACCGAACCGGTGAACAACTTATTGTGTTATTTATCGCTATATTTATCGTGTGAATTGTCAAAGCAAAGGTCGACATCGGTCATAACATTCTCTGTGACATTAAGTATCTGCTGCCAGGAATTTCAGATACTTAACCTTGAGTTTAGTCAGCCATGATTCAAGCTAAAGAACTTCTGAAGTAGTATGAGCCAAAGCCCTATATTTTGCTTCAGCACTAGATTTTGCTACCAATGACTGTTTCTTTGAGCTCCATGAGATGATATTAGGACCAATGAAAATGTAACTTTCAGATGTTGACCTCCTGCCATCAGGATAATTGGCCCAATCAAAGTCGTTGTATGCTATGAGGGAGAAAGTGTGATCAGGAGAAACAGGAGACCGCAACACTCCCATTGTAGCAGATCCACTTAAGTATCTAAGTATTCTCTTTACCATGCTCCAATGATTCTACAAAGGTGAAGCCATAAATTGGAAAGCTTTATTAACACAGTAGGCAATATCTGGCCTAGTGAGAGTAATATACTGTAAGGCTCCCACTATAAATCTGTAAAGTAGAGGGTCTTCCATGAAGTCAGTGCCAAATTTGCTTGGTTTGCAGTGACTGAACATAGGATCTTGAACTCCATTTGCAGTTTCCATGTTGACTCTTGAGAGAAGATCTCTAATGTACTTTGTTTGAGTCAAAATCAGAGAGCCATTATTATGATAGTGAACTTCCAGGCCTAGGAAATATTCAGGTTTGCCAAGCTTCTTTAGAGAAAACTGATCATGTAACTGATTGATCAGTTTATGAATTAGATGAGAGGATGTCCCTGTAATTAAAATATCATCCACATATACTAAAGCATACAAAGTAAATCCCTTGGTAATTATAGATGAATAAATAATGGTCACACCTTCTAGCAACAAATCCAAAATAAAAGAGAGTTTGATGCAACTTTTCATACCAAGACCTAGGAGCTTGTTTGAGTCCATACAGAGCTCTATTCAGTTTACAAACCAAGTTCTTATTGTAAGTTTCAAACCCTGGAGGTTGCTGCATATATGTTTCTTCTTGAAGATCCCCATTAAGAAAAACATTGTTTATGTCTATCTATTGCACTTCCCATTTGTAAGTTAAAGCCAAAGTCAAGATAACTTTTATTGTAGATGGTTTTACAACAAAACTAAATGTTTCATGAAAATCAAAGCCATATTGCTGGTTGAAACCTTTGGCTACAAGTCTAGATTTATGCTTATTGATAGTGCCATCAGAGTTCTATTTTATCTTGAATACCCACTTGCATCCTATGGATTTCCTATGAGTAGGTAAAGTGGCAAGAATCCAGGTATTCTTATTCAAAAGAGCATTGAATTCTTGCTTCATAGCTTCAAACCAAAGTGGTTGTGCTAGAGCTTGTTGGAGACTAGAAGGTTCACGCTGAGCTAAAAAGACTTTAGGCTTAAGACTCCCTGTGTTTGCCTCTAGTGATCATAGAATGGTTATTAAAAACTAAATAAGAGGGGAGAGTATTATCTGGGATAGATGGAGAAAGAGAGGAATCAGGAAATTGTTCAGGGAAGCTAGACTGACTCGAGGCAGTGTTCAGAGAGGGACTACTTAGAGTATTTTGTGGAGATTGAGAGTGCAGAGAGACAATCTACAAGTTCTCATTCACTTGATTTAAGACATTGTTCCTAGGAGTAAGGCTTTGTTGATTTTTAGATATAGGGGAGTGATGTTCACTGGGTAAAGATATGTTATGATTTGGGTGTGGGAGGGAGTGGCTTGTAGTATTATTGGCATGAGCATCAAAGGGTAAATTAGTAGAAAGAGAGTTGCTAGTTGTAGTGTGTGTATTGTCATTATTAGTAGACTTAGGATTGTATAAGAAAACTAGAGGTAAAGACTTGGTGGGGCTTGGTTTACTAGTTTTATCTTTAACAGATAGCATGCTCAAATAGGGAAAAGATAGCTCATTGAACCTAACATCCTTAGATATATATATTCTTCCTTTTTTTTCTAAGACATTTATACCCTTTGTGTTGAGGACAGATGCCTAGATAAACACATTCATAGCTCCTCAGTTCTAGTTTGTTTTTATTATAAGGTCTTAGATGAGGAAAGCAAAAGCAACCAAACACTTTAATGTTAGAATAGTAAGGAATTTTGTCAAAAAGAGTGTGGTATGTGGAAGAGAATTTGGGAAGAGTGACAGTTGGTAGCCTGTTAATGAGATAGACAGATGCAGTAAAGGCATGATCCTAATATTCAATAGGTAAATGAGCATGGGCAAGTAAAGTTAAACCCATTTCTACTATACTTTTATGTTTTCTTTCAACTGTACCATTTTGGTGTGAGGACATGTCAGTCTATGCATAATCCCTAAGTCATTCAGGTATTTACTGAATGGCCTTCACTCACCCCCCAAAATCAGACTAAATGACTTTTATGGTGGTTTGAAACTATGCTTTAACATATGCCAGAAATTGTTTGAATATGCCTAAGGCTTCAGATTTCTGTTTAAGAAAGTATACCCAAGTATATTTGGTATGCATATCAACAAATGCAATATAGTAAGAGAACCCTTGACTAGAGGGACATGGGGAGGATCCCCAAATATTAGTATGAATTAACTCAAAGGGATTATAATATTCAGTAGTAGTTACAGGGGCATATAACCTAAGATGTTTTCCTAAACAGCAAGAATTGCAAAATTCAATATTATTTTTATTACTAAAGGAACATTACACAGTTTAAGAACAAATTTTACTTCTACTGCATTAACATGACTAAGTCTTTTGTGCCATAAGGAAAATTTATTTGACAATAGTTCTAAAGGTGTTGTGACCTCAGTAACAGACGATATAGAAGCAGAGTTTGTTGCAGGGTGCAGGGATGATTCCAAGGTAAGGTTGGGAAAGCAATACAAACCTCCAGCATCAAGGGAGCCTTCTAAGAGTACCTCCTTAGATGCCTGAGATTTCACAAAGCAAGAGTCAGAGTGGAATTCAAAGAAAACATTGTTGTCTCTAGCAAATTTTGACACAGATAACAAATTACGAGTTATACTAGGGACATGAAGCATATTATTCAAAGATAAATGTTGATTTGGCGCAGAATTGGAGGCCTGATCCTGTTGATTTTCTTTGTTTTGAATGGTCTGCTGATTCCCTTTGGGTGGAACAGGTTCAAAGTTCTCAACAAATCAATATCAACAGTCAATGATTGAGTGGCCATATTTTCGACAAAGCTGGCAAGTTGGTCGATTCCCTGGGGTATAGGAGCCACGAGCTCTACCACGGCTGCGTCCTCTAGAGTTATTTCCTCGACCCCTGTGGTGTTGAAAGCCACCTCTAGTGGACTTGTTACTTGCATTCTCTTCAGTGTGGACAAGATTTGATGTAGCTCTATTGAGAGAAAGTTCTTGACGATATTTGTCAAGTTGCGCTTCCTGAACATAGAGGAGCATTTCAATGTCATAGATTGAGAAGAGTTCTCCTTTGCCATAGGTCATCATCACAAAGGGATTGTATTCCTCTGGAAAACCTTGTAGAATGGCATCAATTTGATCTCTATCGGAGATATGATCTCCAATTGCGAGCAGCACATCAGCAATCGCACGAATTCGCAGCACATATTCAGATGTCGTCCGATTAGCTTTCTTGGTGGTTTTCAGCTCCGATCGCAGCTGATGAACCCTAGCCTTCATGACATCATTGAAATGCTTGTGAATTTGATCCCAAAACTGATAAGAGTGCTTGCAAGAAAGAACACGCGGAAGAACAAATTCAGAAATTGTTGAAAGCAACCAAGAGAAAAATGCTTGATCTTGTATGATCCAGGTATCGTACGCATCAGAGACTTGTTGGCAATTCGATCTTCTTCAGAGTTGAAGATTAGTGGAATGTGCGGATTCACGATGAACTTATGAAGCTTGTGTGATAGGATGATACCTTCAACTTGCTGATTCCATAGGAGAAAATTATTCTCCTCGAGCTTGATTGATAGCTCTGGTCCAAACCCGTTGTTGACATTGTTGAAAGATGTGATTGAAGAACTATATTCTTGATTTGAACTCGCCATGATTGAACGATGTTGCAGAACTATGAGGCTTCTCTGAAGCGTTGATCGGAGTTAATAGCGGCGATGATAAACGATACACGGCGGAAGCGAGGGTGAATCGTTTGTGACTGATACCATGTTACAAATGAAGAATATTTTGCGTTCTTACATTAGATTCCATGGACAAGCAATATTACACTTTGTGTAAATTTCAGTTAAATCTATTGTTCGGTAGATAAGGATTTATATCCTTATTTTTTATTGAACCAAAACTTAACAATAACAACCAATCAATAACTACTTAACAGACTCTCTATATTTCCTATCACAAACTAACACGTGGTCATTATTCAAGTCATATAGAAAGAGGCTATATTGCAAATATATATCTAATAATTATAAATGTGAAGGTGAGAGAAACCAATGGCAATTAGAAATATATGGATTACATTCTTTTTAATGGTGAGCTTAGCAGCTGGATTTTTTACATTCTTTTTCCTATTTCAAAATAAATATGGTATCGGTGATACTTCATTCTCAATCCTCGAAGATTAAATTCAATTTTCGTTTCTCATTTGTTGACAAAATTTTAATATGCTACTTTTGTCTATGTGTTTTGGCTCTAATATCTTTTATAATCTTGTTGTAGTTAAATTCATAGAAACAAGCAAATATTTAGATTCAGTTCAAATGTTGGGTCTTCAACTGATTTTCAAGAAATAGACATATTTGTAACATGCTTAGTAAGCCACCATGGAACTGGGAACAGAAGTAAAAACCAGTTGATTAGAAAGACTTTCCATAGATGTTTGTGGGACATAATATATTTTAGTTAGATGGTTTATCAGATTTCATATGACAAGGTGGTAGTGCTCTTTTATTTTATTTTATATAAAATAGTTTTATATTCAATAATTTTTTTAAAAGTGAATGTGATTAGATGTTAATTTTAAATATAACATATCATTTTAGCTAAAATATTTTTTTGCTACAGGATATATGAAAAATACAAGAAAGATTGTTCTTACTAGCTTTAAAGTATTTGTTTAAGGGTTTATAATTCTTTAACTTAGACTTTTTATGATTTTGTATGATTTTTTAGAGAAACAAACTCCTCTGGATTAGGCCGCTTCCAAATTAAATTTCTCAAAAATTACTAATTGTTTATTTATGTTAGAATTATACTGTCAATAAGTTTGTTATTGGATTTATTTTCCATCCTTGTCTGCTTGTTATATTTAAGAAAAATTGTCGTGTGGATGATTTTTCATTTTAATATGCAAGCTTAGGCCGTGCAATCTTTAAAATACACGTAAATATGAATTCACAGTGGTTTTTTTTTCAACTCAAAAAGAATTTTAAAAAATATGATTAATTAAGAAATGATTCAAAATTTTATATTTTAGCACATTGAAACAGATACTATGGTAGGTAAACTTTCAAAAATGAGAACCCAATACAAAAAATAAGTGTTTTCATAAATTTATCTACTATTAGTACATTTTTAGAAGATTTTGTATTTTTTTAGAGATTGAAAGATCTGATTCGACCGATTTTATTTTTATATAGTTTTGTTATAATGATATGTTTATTCAACTTAGTTATTGATTTAATTTGGTTTGATCATGCGGTTCGATCAGTGAACCAGTGATTCGACCGATGAACCACTTATCCAATATCCTTACTGGTTTAATGATCTGTCCAGTTTTTAAAATATTAATCTCATTATATTAAATTGAAAGATTGTAAATTGTTTTAGAGAAATTAAGTATATAAATGTATCAAAATATATTTTCTTCAATTTTTTATAATTAAGAAGTTATTGTTATATGAAAAATATAGAGATGAAATATATAGATTCTTTAAGAGTGTGACATTTTCTAATATAATTCTAGATCATTTAAAAGTAATTTATTTATGAAAATAAGTGAAATATATACTTTAACATTGAAAGTAATTTTATAAGTTTTTGTTGATATGATTTCAAGAAAACAAAAATAATTTCAAAGTGTATCGTCTCTTTTATTTTTGAAATTTTTAATATATATATATATATATATATATATATATATATATATATATATATATATATATATATATATATATATATAATTGGAGTAATTATTGTGCAGTATAGTATTATTTAAAATAAAGATAAATTCCAAACTATTTATTAATATGCGAGAAAAAAATATACGTGATTTTTGTAATATGCTTTTAAAATTAAGCGTTAAATTCAATACCATTTAAAATGATAGTACTATTTATTTAAAATATTACTATTTAAAATGATAGTACTATTTATTTAAAATATTACTATTTAAAATGATAGTACTATTTATTTAAAATATTTGATGAATAAGTATCATTTCATTTATTTATTTTTAAATTAAAAGGTTATTAAATTATATTAAAAATACTAAATAAAAAATATTTCAAAATATTTTTTCTATTATTTTTATTTTTATAGTTAAGAAATTATTTTAAGACAAATATGAATAGTATTCTATAAAATTTACGAAAATAATATATATGATTAAATCAGTTATAGGTTGAAAAACAATTTGTTGAAACTTCTTAAAATTTAATTATATTTGTCTTAAAATGTATTGCATGAAAATAATAAGGCTTAATTAACTATTGATCCTTCTATTTGAATATTTTTAAACTTTTTGGCCCTGTTTGTCCTTACACTTTTATTTTTTTGAGATTTGTTTGCCCCATCCAATTTTGTATATGTGGCAGTGATGATTAGCCTATATTATTTATTTTTAATGAGGTAGAATTGTTGACTAAGATAAAATATTTTAAAAATTAATAATAAACATTTGTAATAATATTATCTTTATTAATTATTAAATTATTTAATTAATTATGGTACTTCCAAAATAAATTATTATTTAGTAAATTAAATTTGTTTCTTAATTGTTGTATTTCCAGATTAAATTATTATTTAGCAATCTTTTAAATTAAATTATTTTTTTAGTAATTTAATTAAATTAATATCAAAATATTTGAGACCATCACTACTACAAAGTGCGCAAACAACAATACTCAAATCACCACGTCAAAGGATCCACCGTGATAGAATCTATTCATCTAGGTGCTTTTTTTTTCTTCGTATTTAAGCCACTTTTCACCACGATTGGAAGTTCCAACCGTGATAAAAATTGGTGCATGGTCATGAGTTTGAATCTTGATGTTGTTGTTTGTCTACTGTTATATTTTTTATATTTTATTAAAAGGCATACAACAACGGTTATTTAATACAACAATTTTTTAATCAATATCTACAAAAATGATTATTCATGTTGGAAGACATTTTATATTGACCTAAAATAAGCTTTTATGCCATGGCACGTAAAGCATAATTGTCACAACTATGTGGCACAAAAAGAAAGCGTGACAAGCTTAAATGGAGTAAAACCATGTATAAAATTAGTCGCGGTTTTAATTAGTGGTCATACCTAGGCAACTAAACCGTGTGCTACATTAAATATGAACCATGGTTGGATTCAACCACTGTTAATAACTGAGGCGCAAGATAAACCCGACCGTAACCTAGATGCCTAAGTTGTGGCTTGTTCAAGCCACAGATGTAAATCAAATGTGGCACAAACATGAAAATCGCGGCTTATACTTTAGGCCACAACTGCATATCCCACAATTACATATTCGTGGTCAAACCGTAGAAAAAGCGTAATGTCACGGTTATTTTATATCTAGCCGCGGTTTTTTGTCGTGGTTGAAGACCTTTTTTTGTAGTGAACACTCTACATAACAACGCTTAGATCCACGTGATTATATATCTTTTCCAACCGTTGTTATTGGTCTTTTCCGTAGTAGTGCATGGGCCATTTATAAACACTTAATATATTACTTACCTAACCATTGTGGGACTTTAAGCATTGGGATCATTGTATTATTGATATATATTTGCTTGACTGAATTTGAGAACTTTTCTAAACCGCATAAAATTTAGAAAAATTTTTCTAAATAACCAAAAAAAAAAAAAAAATTACAAAAATGTCCCTAAAAAAAAAATAATTCCAAAAATGTCCAAAAAAATTTTTCTAATACACATAGGCGCCACTTGATGTGGCGCCCTCACTTTCCATTTTTTTTTTTTAAATTTTTTTTCAAAATTTTTAAATGATTTTAATTGATTTTAATTATAAATAAATTATTTTAAATACAAAAAATTATTTTAAGGTGAAATAAAATATTTAAGAAATTATGAAAATTGTTTTATAATTTTTCAAATTTTGTAAGTGATATTTAATTGTTTTTAATTGTATTTAATTGTTTTTAATTATAAATAAATTATTTTAATTACAACAACCTTATTTTAATTAGAAAGAAAACATTTAATAATTTATTTATTTGTTTTATAATTTTTAATATTTTGTAAGTAATTGTTTTTAATTGTTTTTATTTATAAATTACTTTTTAGATAATTATTTAATTGTTATATAATTAACTTAAAAATTAATTATTTAATTTATATACATTAAATCTTATTAAAAAATTACTTTTATAATTTATATATAAATAATTATTTCATTATTTAATTTTATTATTTAGCATATATATAATTAAGAAATTAACATTTAAAATTAAGTTAATTATATATTAATTATATAAATTATTATTTAAAATAAGAATTATATAATTTATTTAATATATAATTATATGTTATATGTTAATTATTTATTTGTTGCTATTTGTTTTAATTGTTAAATTATATATAAATAATTAATTCATTATTTAATTTTCTTATTTGGAATAAAAAGAACTCTTTATTGATAAATAAAATTGTTACATAGAGTTATAAAATTGAAAACTATGTTGTGGAACTTGATCCACGATTTGGACATTTGTTTTTGTTATGTCCTATTTGTCGACATATGCCACATTTTCTCTCGTTTTCTACGACGCCCATTTCGTTCTAATGCTCATGTTTGGGCCCACTTTTATTCCGCCGATCGATTCTGTGCCAAACAACCTTCATACTCGCCAATATGCCTCTAATGCTACCACCGAAAAGGGATTGTCATATACATTCAACAATGTTGCAACTTTGTAGATGGGAGACACTAACGACAACGCATCGGTGTGTGAGCACCGCAATCACATGGGAACAGGCATACGATAGGCTTGAAATTGACCACCGCACCAACGATCTTGTATTAGGACCCTATACTCTTGTCCGGGCAGCCCCGGTTATGGTCAATTGTTTCCTTGACGCTAAAAGTGTGGCCATGGCGGTCGAATCAGAACCCTATGGTTGTTGGCTTTGGTAGATTCCCGCCTCATAAACTTCATGGCATCACTATACACTTGATTCGTTTGTAACACGTGTTCCCCTCTAGTTACAACATGTTGCCATTCGAAAATAAGTCGCACTCACCAAAGTCAGTATCGGAGGTTACGTATGCCCTTAAAGACCCGCTCATTGACTCCACGAGATTTGTTGTCATGTGCCCCACCTCACCCCATCGTCGTAGGACCTAGTCCACTTTGCTCTGTCGATATTATCGATCCACCTCCCAGCATCAGAATTTGCCAACACTATTTCCCGGCGGTAGTATTGGAATCCAGGTTGGTTTAACGAATACCCCGCGTTTATCAAATTTTGCTTCAAGAATTTGTCTTTGAACTCCCGCACAAAATTTTGGGCAATATGTCTGATACAGTATACATGCGTTGACGGGGGGTCATGCCAACCATTTGCTGGATTGTTGTATGCACTGTTTATGGAAGCGTGCCTGTCGGAAATAACACAGATGTCGGCTTGTGGAGTCACGTGCATTCGGAGGTTCTTAAGAAAGAAACTCCAAGCAGCAGCCGTTTCTCCTTCTACCAATGCAAATGCCACTGGGAAAATATTGAATTTCCATTGTGCGACCGCCATCAAGAACGATCCTTGTATTTCCCATACAACCATGTTCCATCTACTTGAATGAGCGGCTTACAAAAGGTGAAACCTATAATGCAGGGACGAAATGCCCAGAAAAGCCTATGGAAAATCCCATTACCTTCTAGACAATTTCCATTAGGGTCTTGTGCCGGCAATGTCTCCATTATTGAAACCGTCCCAGAGAATACAAATGTAGCGGCTAAGTATCGTGGAAGTTGCTTGTACGACTCCCCCAATTAGTAAACCGTTCAATTGCCTTGGTTTTCGCTAACTGTGCCTTCGATACGACGGTGTATATTTGAATACAGCAACACAGTGGGAGATAATTGTCTTCACCTTCAGTGATGGGTCGGCCTCAACAAGAGGTAAAATGGAATTGCTATTTCCCGAAGGAACAGGAAATAGCATAAACTTTATGTACTTGAGTTTGCTCGAGGACATAGATTTAATAAGCACATATAGTTGGGGTTCACTGTATTGGCTTACTGTATAGCTCGTTGTGTAAAATGCACAAAGGACCACCGTACCTTTTCGGATGTGCTTTTTGCTTCAAACATGGGGTGGTGGAGATTGCCAAGGCTAGCACCGAAAACCCTAACGCCTACTCCTTCCCTACGCAACTAGGTAAATTTTGATGTCATTTCCTTTTGTATATTTATTCTATAAATATTTGTAAATAATATTATTGTTCTTTTTTTTGTTTAGGTTCATTGCAATCGCCTAGATTACACTAACCCCCAAAATAAAATAATATTTTATCGTCAACTATTGGATCGGCTCCGAGAAGACGACATTACTAAATCATTCCTCATCTAACTAATTTATTAATATCAAACATTCTCTGACTAAAGTATTTATTTTTCCTTTGTAGTTTATCCGAGACCGATTGGGATTGGAACACCAACCTAATCCCAAGACGCATTGCTTGACAGAACAACTTCTATCATTCGGTTCACCACAGTGGAGATGCACCAAAGTGACCGTGTCAAACTACAATTTGGCATGCATCAGGAAATCCCAGGCCCCCCATTGTCCTTGGAACCTTGGCATCTTAAAAAAGTCAGCCACCAGTGGTATGAACGAAACTGGAAGGCTTTTGCAAAGGAGTTCCGAAAAATGTGGAAAGAGCGTGCCCACTACGTCCTACAATTCCCTGTGGCGCCCAATGAAATGAAGCCCACAAGGGAATATGTGGATTGGTATAGCAAATACCAATCCAGAAATGATTGTGTCTGACCCTTTTTACTTGGACGACCCTCGGTTGCAACAACCCTATTTCCATCAACAACAGCCACCACAACCAACATATTACCAACAACAACAACAACCAACATATTACCAACAACAACAACAACAACCACCACAACCACCATTTTACCAACCACAACCACCACAACAATCTCAACAATATATACCCCAAACTCAACCTCAACACCATGAAGATTACCAACACGCACCTCAACATTCCCGCCACCATCAACACATGTCCACCCCCATAAATCAAAACTATACCCCCCATCAACACCAATCTCAACACTTCCATCACGACGATGTCCCGGGCTCTTCTAGTCCTCCACTTAGTCCCCGAGCATACAAGAGGATTATCAACCCTACTACTACACACCACAACAAACATACATCTATGGCCAACCCGATTCAACCCAAAACTACCAATTACCGATTTCGAGGGCGCACAAGTAGAGTCGGTTTGTCCCACCAAGGCAACGCTTGAGGCGTGAGGGCACCCGCCTTTCCTACGACCAAGGGACTTCAACGCAACCACAAAGGCAAAGGCCAAGGGACGCGGACGAGGGGAATAGGAAGCACCACCACCACGTGAACCATCTAGGAGTTGTTAGACCCCTGCGGATCATACAAGGGACCGCATTAAAAATATGTAACCTTTATTATTTGTATTATTTTCAATATAAATATATTGTCTTTATTATTATAGTTTAGTATATTTAAATTAATATTATTTAATAACTTATAAATAATATTATTTAATTATTTATTAAGTTAATATATAAATATATATATATATATATATATATATATATATATATATATATATATATATATATATATATATATATATATATATATATATATATATATATCAACTTAATAAATAATGCAATTACAAAACAATTGCTTAAAAATTTAAAATTATAAAAAAATTAAATAAATTTCAAAATATTTTTAAGAATAATTAAAATACATTTTTGTATTTAAAATAATTTTTATAATTAACAACAACAAAAAACAAATAAATATATAATTGAGAAATATATAATTTATAAATAAAAACAATTAAAAACAATTGCTTAGAAAATATTACAAATTATAAAACAAATAAATAAATTCTTAAATATTTTCTTTCTAATTAAAATAATTTATTTATAATTAAAAACAATTAAATACAATTAAAAACAATTAAATATCACTTACAAAAATTTGAAAAATTATAAAAACAATTTTCATAATTTCTTAAATATTTTATTTCACCTTAAAATAATTTTTTTGTATTTAAAATAATTTATTTATAATTAAAATCAATTAAAAATCATTTAAAAAATTTTGAAAAAAAAAATTTAAAAAAAAAAAAAAATGGAAAGTGAGGGCGCCACATCAAGTGGCGCCTATGTGTATTAGAAAAATTTTTTTGGACATTTTTGGAATTATTTTTTTTTTAGGGACATTTTTGTAATTTTTTTTTTTTTTTTGGTTATTTAAAAAAAATTTTCTAAAATTTATTGGCAAGCCAATCATTGGTTCTTCTAAAGGTTGTCAACAACTTCAGATGACATTAAAGCCTAGTCAGTGTTGAAAAAGAATTCATGGAAAAACATGACCATAAACATTGTAGGTTAAAAAGAAATAAGGTTATATGAGACTTTGAATGGACTATAGGCAACTAAACAAGGTGACTATCAAGAATAAGTATCCACTTCTGAGAATTAATTATTTGATGGGTCAATTGGTTGGTGCAAGTGTGTTCAGTAAGATAGAGGTATCAGTATCATTATATTCGTGTAAAGGATGAAGATATTTAGAAAAATCCTTTTAGAACGAGGTATGGTCACTATGAGTATTTCGTGATGTCGTTCGGTGTGACAAATGCATCAAATGTATTTATAGAGTATATGAATATGATTTTCCATCTGTATTTGGACAAATGTTTGGTTCTTTTGATTGATGATATTTTGATCTATTCGAAGAGTGAAGAAGATCATGAGGAGCATCTGGAGATTGTGTTAACAATATTGAAGGAGAAGCAGTTGCGTGAGTGTGAGTTTTTGTTGAAGGAAGTGATTTTCCTTGACCAAGTGATTTCGGGTTAAGGTATTATAGGTGATCAGTTAAAGGTTTAAGTTGTATCCCAGTGGAAAGCTCAGAAATTTGTTCCTGAGATTAGAAGTTTTTTGGTTTGCCAGGTTATTATCGGAAATTTATTGAAGGATATGCAAAGTTAGATTTATCGTTGATGCAATTGACTAGAAAGGGTCAAGCTTTTTTTTTAGGATGCAAAATGTGAGCAATGCTTTCAAGCACTTAAGAGAATGTTGACGACAACTCCTATTTTTATTTTGCCTAATCCGACATAACCGTTTGTTTTGTATTGTGATCCTTCGCAGATGAGATTCGGAGGTGTGTTAATGCAAAACCAGCAAGTTGTAGCTTATGCTTCAAGGCAACTTAAAGTGCATGAGAGCAATTATCTGACACATGATTTAGAGTTGACTGTAGTTGTGTTTATATTGAAGCTTTGGAGGCATTATTTGTTTGGGTCGAGATTCTATGTGTTTAGTGATCGTAAGAGTTTGAATTATCTCTTCGATCAAAAAGAGTTGAATAGGAGGCAGAAGAGATGATTAGAATTTCTAAAATATATTGATTTCGGTTTGAATTACCATCCAGGTAAAGAAGACATGATAGCTGATGCATTTAGTAGGAAGTCTTTGCATATGTCGATGTTGATGGTGCAAGAGTTAGAAATGATTGAACAATTTCGAGATATGAGCTTGGTTTGTGAAGAGACTTATTATGGATTTAAGCTTGGTATGTTGAAGCTAATGAGTGGTATTCTTGATGACATTCAGGAAGGTCTGAAATCTAATTTGAGTTTGGTGGATTGGTTGACTTTGATCAATCAGGGTTGGCATAGTAATTTTTGAATTGATGAAAATGGTATTATGAGATGTCGTGATAGGGTTTGTTCTCCGGATATAGTTGAGTTTAAAAAGAGCATTTTGGAGGAGAGCACATGATCTCCGATATGTATTTTTTCGAGTTACTATGGTAACTGGTGTTGGCCGAGCATTGAAGTTGTGTAAGTTAATGTCGTGTTTTATTGGTCCCTATCAGATTTCATAGAAGATAATAGAGGTGGACTATCGAGTTACTTTTGCTATCGCTTATTGCTAATCTACATGATGTGTTTCATGTATCTCAATTGAGGAAATACATTGTGGATCCGTCTCATGTGGTCCAAGTAGATGATGTGCAGGTGAGAGATAACCTGATTGTTGAGGCGTCACCTATACAAATAAAGGACTGGGGTTGAAGTAGATTTGAGGTAAAGAGATTTACTCAGTGAAGGTAACTTGGGGAGAGCCGGAGGGCAGAAACGTGACTTGTGAGCTCGAGATTCAGATGAAGTGGTCATATCCCGATCTGTTTATTTGAGGTAATTTTCGAGGGCGAAAAATATTTTAGTGGAGGAGAGTTGTAACACCGCAATTTTTCTATTTAGTTATGAATTTGATTAATTAATTAATTGTTTCATTTTTTGAAATAAATGATTATGTGAAGTATGTTGTATATGACGGGTTAGTTAGATGATATTGTCGGTTAGTGAAGAAATATTTAAATTAGCAAGAGTTGTAGAAAATAATAGAATAATGGCATATGGGCCTAAATGAAATAACGTGATGACTAATATAGGGGTATGATAGGTGCCCATTACCTTGGTTACTAGGTTGGTGTTATTGTGTAAGGGTTTAATAAAAAGAGAAATAAGAGTTAGTAAGAGGAATAGCAAAAGAGAAGAAAAGAGTTTCTCGAGAAAAGAAGAGAATAGTGTGAAAGAGGAGAAAAACGCAAGAACACAAAAGTCATAAAATCGACTTAGAACAAGGTTAGGGTGAATTTTCACTAAGATATTTGGATTTTTTATGATGTGTGATGGATAGTAACATGTGTAGGATCAATTTTACTATTTTCCATGTTTTGAATCACTTATATTTTGATTGAGAATCCATGAGATTGGTATGTAATTGTGTTTTGATGTTTCTATTTAGATATGTATGTTAGATATAGGTTATAATACCTTAAATCATGATAAACTGTATGTTAAATGTGTTTCAGGGTCAAGGAATCGCATGGGTTTGCTGCTATCATCGCAGGAATTTTCTGGTTTTTTTAGAGGGCGCTTAGCGCCGTTTAGCGTGCTTAACGCGAAAGCTTCTGTAATTTCGTGCTAGAAGCTCCCATAGTGCAGCCTAGGAGATGAAATTTTATATTTTTCTTAGTTTGATATGATATTATGTGTCCTTATGTTTTATAGTAATTAATACTTCATTGTATAATTTTAAAACCACTTGTTTGATGTGTTTTGAAATGCTAATTGTGAATGACATGAAACATGTTTATATGAGTTTAATATGATTTGTGAATTGATATTGGAATGTAATGATACTTTGTGTATTACTTGTTATGTGTTGTTATGTTGATGTGGTATGGTGATACTATGAATATGAGTATGTGTGTATATAATTATGTCGAAATTCAAAGGTGATGAATTGTTGAGATATGCATGAATGTCAATATTCGAGAATGGTCTTAATTGCCTATGGTTGCTGAGATTGCACATTCATCATTTTTTGTCAAGAGGAAATGTTTATTAGTTATGTAGGAGTTAGTGACTTGCCCCAAATATAGAGAGCTTGAAAGCTTAGAGAATGGGCTTTGGTGTGTTATCGATTTAGAGAACGGACCTTGTTTAAAGTAAAAACCGAAAAATGATAACAAGAGATTGGTACCATATACACGAGTATTGGATTTGAGTTGCATTGAGTCATATTGTATGTATGTTTGCAATATGGAATTATGTGAAATTTTTATATTTGTGGAATTGTGCATTGTACTTAATACTTATGAACAGTATGATAAACTCGGTGATGTTATGTATATAAAATGCATGAAGTGTAAGAATTTTTATTTTATGCATGAATATTATGAATTATGTATTGTTATATAATTTCTATAATTATGTGATTTCTCACCCTTCTGTTGAAATGATATTTTATATACCACCACTCAGGTACTGAAGATTAGAGTTGCTTTTGGTAAGAGCGGTGCTAAAGTAGCTATCTTTATTTTATTTTTTCTGTATTTGGGTTTGAGTCATGATATGGTTATGTAATGTGGGGAACATTTGGATTCATAATTTTAGAGATACATTGTATACTCTATTTAATTTTGTTATGATACTTTGAGTTATGTGATGATTGGATTTTTGCCTAATTTATTTAAATAAATAAGTTATTATGAAACTTCAATATGTTGTTCATTTGGATGATGATTATTTCGCTGCTACATGCTTGTATGAAAGTGTATGGAAAGCGTGATATTTAATTTAGTTTTAAGGAGAATGACAAGTATATGTGGTATTTTAATTATGTGTGACACCCTTGTTTGAGAAGCATGGTTAAATTACTTGTATTTATATTGAAATATTTTGCGGGATTTTAAAAGGTGTTAGAAATGATATAGGCATGATGCATCAAACTAATAAGTTTTCCTGGTCTTGTATGTTGATAACAAACTACTTGTCACAAATGATATAGGCATGATGCACCAAACTAATAAATTTTTATCAAGAAATTTTGAAATGAAAGATCTTGGTGATGCCTCCTTTATATTAGGAATTCACATTCATCGAGACCGGTCTCGTGGTGCTTTCTCTTTGAGATTGCTTTGCATGTCGAAAAACCCGTTGAACTGAGTCTTCTCTTATTATTTCTCATTCTCTTTATTTTTGTTTTTGATTTTATTTGCTCAGAAGTTGAGGAAATTTTCAGGTAGAATCAAACCTTAATTAATCTAGCCACCACTAAGTGAACTCTTCTCCCAAAATAATCTTGATATGTTTCTCATGGTTCAAAATTCAATTATTTTTTATAAGAGTATTTTTATTATTTTGATTTTGATTTTAATTTAACTGAGGTCAGTGATGTTTTTCATTGCCTACATTGGCTGATTATCTAGATTATGATGTATTTACAATTAAATGGTCTGAGACCTCTTTATCATATATATATATATATATATATATATATATATATATATATATATATATATATATATATATATATATATATATATATATATATATATATATATATATATCGATTTGATGATTGTTGAAAACCACCCAACACCAAGTCATGAGAGTCAGAGCCCTCAATCGACTACCTTGATTTAAATTTGTTATTTTTAAAGCATTATAAAATTCTACTATGTTCATCAGATCAAAATAGAATGGTTAATAAAATCCTGATTGCTGACATGTTAAAGCAGAGCCTTTCCGCCTCCATTTCAGAAATATTTTAAGTCGTCATTTTGGTTTTTCACCATTAGTTGCACTGAATGAATGTATTTTGTGTTGGTTTTTCACCATTAGTTGTTGTTGTGGCTGATTTTTGAATGATTGATATCATAAATGTTAGTAATGGTATATGAGCAAAGGATGATTCAAAATGGGTTTCTTATGAATGCGTTATTGTTTTCTTGAGACTGCCTTTATTAATGAGATTGGGAGATGTTGGAACAAAGTATGATATAGAAGGAATTGAGGTGTTTGTATGAGGTAAGGTTTTTGAGAAGGAGACACAAGTAAGTTAGTTAGATTTAGAGGTGGATTTAATGTCAAAACCCTAGAGGTTTTTTTTATGCGATAAGTATTGATAATTTGGGACTGTTTTGTTTAGAAACTAAATGAATAAATTTGAGATGTTGTTATCTCTGTGTTTATCAAAGTTGTTGTTGTTATAATAGTTTTGGAGTTAGTTGATGGAATTTTTTTGGAGTTAGTATTGAGATTATGTTAATATGTTGAGAAGCATAAAAGTTAAGTGATAATTGTGATTACATGATGAAGTACATGTTTGTTTAAATTGAGTTCTGAAGAGCAGAAAGTTTGGTATATGGATAGAATTCACAAAAAATGGTTTGAGATGTTGTGAGTAAAAGTCATTATGCTGTCTGTGATTGATGTCTTTTTGAGTAGAATATCATGCTTTCTTTGTATTACATTTGAGTGAAACATAGATGTCGGTATTTTTATTCGGATTGTTGTGCGAAAGTATATCCTCATTACAAAATTATTTCTTTAAACATTGCTTGAGAACTTAAGTGATGAACTTACTAACTTTGTGAATTTGCTATTGGGGTTACTTGTGAAGAGTTAAAGTCTGATCGTTTACAAGAATCTTACACTGTGTAGGTCTAGAAGTTGCTTACTTCTCTATAGGTAATTAGTTGTTCTCTGTCGTCACTGTAATTAGTTGTGCTTTGAATGAACTGCTATGATGGATCGTTTCCACTTTAATTAGTTTCTTACTTCTCTACTTGTGAACAAACTATAATTAGTTGCTTTGAATGAACTGTAATTAATTGTTTACTTCTCTACTTGTGAAGTGTGAAAGTCGGATTTGGGTGTTTGATTATGAGAAGTTTTAGATTCCTATATTTGGTTGCAAGTGGGTTGAAAATAATAATGGCATACGAATGGATAAGTCATGATTTTTGCAAGTGGATCTTAATAGGGTGGGGTACAAAGATGAGCCTTTTATTCTAGCCTCTCAAGCTAAACAAGTGTTCTATGTCACTGGTCCGACAAGTACGAAATGGTCTATAGTGCTTTTATCTAACAATATAATTGATGAAAACATTAGAGATCAAGATGATATTGATGTTGAGATTGAATCGTTTACTAGAAATGATCAATATGAGAATATTATAGCGAATGAATCATATCTTAGAAATGATCATCATGAGGGTATTTGGATCAATCCAATCGTCCATGTTGTTAAGAGACGAGTAGAACATATTCCAACCAAGAAAAGAAAGAGACATTAGTGAAAAAGGTACTAGTATAATTATAGCTTATATAATTCAATAAAATTTAATTATTTGTCATTTCATTTTTATTTTTTTCTTATTACAGGTCAAATGGCTAGCAATCAAGAAAACTCACACGATACAAATGATTCAGTTCAGAATAGAGAAAGAGAAATTACATTAGGCCTAACTATTATGAAGGGAATCATTCGTGATAGAGATAAAGGAATAAAATATGATTTACATTGGAATGCTGATGAGCAACTAATTGAGCCTAACAGTGTAAAGTTGACAAGCTACATTGGTTCACTTGTTCGTCTGCACATTTCAATCACCTGTGATGATTAGAGAAAACTAGCGTTGTAATCCAGTAAAGATAAAATATGGATTGAGATAAAGGTACCATATATGATTGATGTTATTTGCTTTTTTTTGACGATTATGTCTTTAAATTACTTATACTAATACACTCTATGTGTATGTTTTTTCGTAGAGGTCTTTTAACATTGATGAAAACCAAAAGAAGTATTGTCTTCAATTGACCGGAAAAAGACTCAGAGGGTTTCGAGCTTTTTTATCAAACAAGTTTCATAAGGATAAGCAAGGAAAGTTTGTTGAAGCGGAACGTCCAATGAATTATGCGAACTTGATTACACCTGAAGAATGAGATACTTTTGTAGCCAAACGAAGATCCGAAAAATTCCATGTAATGTTAATTTGTCATGTCTATTAATTGTATTATATACCATGTTGCATTAGTTTGTTTTGATATAACTTAAACTTGTTTATCCAGGAAGTGAATGACACAAATCGCCAGAGAGCATCAAAACCCGCGTATCCATAAAAAAAAATGGCGTTTGGGATATGCACGCTTACAACAAAAAATGATAAGTATATATAAATGTTATGATCTTATTAATTGTCTCAATGTGTTATAATTGATGATCTTATTATTTGTATCAATGTGTAGTTAGAAGAGACGAAAAATGAAGAAACATCACTTCCGGCACATGTTTTGTGAAAGGAAGCTCGTGGGGGCAAGGATGGAGTTGTTAGGGAAGATGTTCAACATATTTATGATGAATGTGTAAGTATAACATTGTGCCTTTAATTAAATAAAAAATTTAGTAACATATAATTAATTTTTAATATCCACTAATAATTTTCGATATGTAAATGAATTTCAAGAGACTCTATCTCAATCAGTAACCATAGGTGCAGACCAAGATAACGAGATCATACTTAGTCGAGCTCTAAATGTTATTGAGTATTATGGTCGGGTGAGGAGTAAAGGAGATGGTGTGACTTCATCTTCCTTGTATAAGCATATAAGGAAAAAAATCCAAGAAATTAAGAATTTATGTAATCGTTGGAGGAATTAAAAGCGCAAGTCTGTGAACTGCAAAAGGATAAAGAGAGATATATGGCGGAAAAGCGCAGTTCAGGGTTGAAAGAAACTAGTGACAAAGCTAGTAAAAATTGTCAAAATAAATTTCCCGAGGTAGTTATATATGTTATTATGAAATTAAATTAGCACATTTATTTTAATGGACATATATATGCATTAACAGTAACATATTTATTATTGATTTAGGGCATTTCATCTTGTTAGTTATATTTATCGCCACTAACTTATCGCATTGTTGGCAAGGGAAAAGTGCATAACACTTTGTGGAAGATTTACTTCACCATAGATCGCTCCCTGATGGACATCTGAAAGTATCGGTTGATGTTGCATTAGATTTGGATGTGTTCCTACCGATACCTGACATTGTTTTAGAGGCAACATTGTTGCGAGATGCAATAGGATCGTTTGTTGCATGGCCGTCATACCTCATTTTCGTAGATGATGAGGTATGTTGAAAACCATTATGAATCTTTCAGTATTCAGATGTCAATTTTGAATCATTACGTACATTTTTTTTACATGGAAATGTTAGACTCCTACAAAACCCGCATATAAGGATAAAGGGATTTTGCTGCACAACGAGTCTGTTGTATCACAAAAAGAGGTACATTGAAAGTTTTAATTCTATGATCTGAATTAAAAAACTGCATGATTTTATAATTTACCTAAGTTATATAATTTTTAGGTACCTTCTCAAGAGTCACAACAAGTCAGTCAGAAAATTATTAACGTATCCAACAAAAAAGAAGATCTTCCAAGGACCGTGCCAAAAAAAGCTTTTGTACCTCGATTTCGGATGTGTCTTGAAACACTTGTGGGAACATCAGATTTGATGCATGGTGCTATTCATCAAATAAATATGGAGGAAGGTATCTTTGGTTTTTCTTAAGCCGAAAACAATGTAAAGAGGACATGGTTCAGAATTTTCAGCATTCACAATTAGGCATCGATGTTGTACATTCATACATTTGGTACTCTGATCAATCTATTATTTAATTAGTTGAACAATTTATTTACACATTTCAATGAAAATAGTCTAATGTTTATTATGTTTTTATTTAAGGTTCTTGTATGACAAATTGATGCACGAGAATCAATTGTCAAACAGATTCTATTTTGTGTCTTCCGCCCGTGTCAACGCACTGACAATTGTTAAGGATCCAGATTCAGAAAGAGATCACTAAGTCGAGATATTTATGGCCAGCAGTACAAAAAGTTTGTATCTTTTACCGTATAATACTGGCCCAGGGTTAGATTTTCATTATAAGTTCATTCTAATCTTTGTATCTTTTGCATAGAAAATTTACATCTAAATTTTTGTTTTAATTTATAAATGTCACTAGTTGTTGGTTGCTATGAATCCTATAAATGAAGTGGTGTATCATCTGAATTCGGTAGATGGTGATTGGACAAATTATCTAGATATGAAGTTAATGATTGATACGTAAGTGAGATTGTTCTAAATATTCGTGTGTATTTATATATTTAATTATTTCTGTGAGCTTGTTCTAAATATATGTTTTTATGTTGTAAGAGCAATACAAGTATTCTGATCTCAAAGAGACGCTCGAGTACCACGGTCAAAATCAAGCAACATTACATGGATCAAAGTGCAAGTACACTAATTTCCACAATTACATGGAGGAAGGTATCTTTGATTTTTCTTGCACCGAAACAATTGCAAAAGAGGACATGGAACAGATTTTGCAGCATACAGAATTAGGCATCGGTGTTGTACACTCATACATCTGGAAATGCGATCAATCTATTATTTAATTAGCTGAACAATTTATTTACACATGTAAATGAAAATAGTCTAATCTTTATTATGTTTTTATTTAAGGTTCTTGTATGACAAATTGACGCGCGGGAATAAATTGTCAAACAAATTCTATTTTTCGTCTTCCTCTCGTGTCAACGGACAAACAATTGTTAACGATTCGAATTCAGTAAGAGAGCACTTAGTCGAGAGATCCATGGCCAACCGTACATAAAGCTTGTATCTTTGGGCATATAATACTATTCCTACAAGGTTAGATTTTCATTCTATGTTCATTTTAATCTTTGTATTTTTTGAGTAGAAAATTTCCATCTAAACTTTTGTTTTAATTTATAGACGTCACTGGTTGTTGGTTGCTATGGATCCTATAAAAGAAGTGGTCTATCATCTGAATTCGGTAGATGGTGATTGGACAAATTATCCGGATATGAAGTTAATGATTAATACGTACGTGAGATTGTTCTAAATATTCTTGTGTATTTATATATTTAATTATTTATGTGGGCTTGTTCTAAATATATGTTTTTATGTTGTTAGAGCAATACAAGTATTTTGATGTCAAAGAGAAGCTCGAGTACCACAGTCAAAATCAAGCAACATTACATGGATTAAAGTGCAACTATACTAATTTCCATAATTTTGCTTATAATATTTATGCTACTTGATAAAACAAGACAACTATATATTCTTATTTGTTTTTCTATGTAGTGTGCTCGACAGCGCAACGATATAGATTGCAGATACTTTGTTATGAGGTTTATAAGAAAAATCATTCATTTGGATCGAATAGAGGTTCCAATCATGATATGGATTTATAACTTAGGATTTGTTTTAATATTTATCGGATATTTCATATAATTTATTTTAACTAAGTCATGCATATTGTGTTTTGTTATGTAGTACTTCGATGAATACAAGTGTGCTCATTACACGAAAAATCTGTTCAAAGAAATCAAGGAGGAATTATGTGAATATTTTATTGAGCAAAGAATCATATAAGGTATTCGAAGTTGAAAAGTGTTAAGAAAAATTAGGTTATATGTTAGCGTTGATTTTGGTTATGTTATAACAAATGGTTTATGTGTATTGAACTATAATATAATAGTGTATATATTTTTGATTATAATGGTTTATATATTTTTAATTATAATAGTGTATATATTTTGGATTGTTTGTTTATAATGGTGTATATGTTTTTTTATTATAATGCCTATGTTTATAAAGACTTGTTTGTTGAAATAAAGGCCAATAATGGTATATAATGTTGTAATGGAATTACAGGTTTATGGAATTACAAGTTTATGAGAATTACAGGTTTATGGAATTACAGATTTATGGAAAAATAAGTCAAATATATAAAAAAAATTCATTGACTTTAGACAACGCTTATATACAAAAGTGCCGCCTAAAGAGATCCAATGAAAGCACTTTATAAAAGCGCGGTCTAAAACAGAAAATAAGAGAATTTTTATAAAGTCTAAGGTAGTGCTTTTAAGAAAGCGTTGTCTAAGGGTATAAATAGATAGCACTTTTGATTAAAATAGCGCTACATGAAGTGGCATTTAGGCAGCACTTTTTTTCAAAAGTGTTGCCTAAAATAAACAATAGACAACATTTTGACTAAAAAAAGTACTGCCTAAACCTATTGCAGCGCAGGCTTAGACAGCGCTGCCTAAAACCAAAAAAAAACGTTGTCCATGTGTTTGTACGGTATAGTGTCAATTGTTAGTATAAAAAATATTACACAATCAGTCCATCACAATCATTTATAATTAATACTACTTTAGATATATTTAAAATAAACATTACATGTAATTTTAAATTTCATGATTATCATTCACTGACAGTGTAAAACTTCTGTACACTTTTAATGTATTTAAATTTAATTCTGATATAAATCTGTAAAGAGTCGGAACATGTAAATTAAATAGTGAATACTCCGATATCCTTTAAATTTTAATGGAAACCAATATCCTCACACATTAAATAAAATTATTCATTGCCATGTCATCTTTTAAATTATTTTATATTAAAATAAATTAGATTTTTTAATTAATTTACAGATAAGAATGGATACCTAATTTACCAAATTAAACATAAAACACTAACCAGCAAATTCAGTCAAAGGTTACATTACAACACCAGAAGTTTTAATTATATTAGGAAACAATATTATATATTATATCTGGTGACAAATCGCATCCAGGTTCGACTGAAATTTTGAAAGCAATGTTTAAACAATGTATATCAATTTTTGGCAGAAAGTAGACCTGATGTAGCAACCTCTCTCAACTCCCTCTTAATATTAAATAAATACAAAACTATCCATTCATCATTCTATAATAATTGTATTTTTAATTGGTCCATGCTCACACGTCATGTTTCTATAAAATTTATAAAAATCAAATAATGAAGAATAAATATAATATTTCTATAAAAATAATTAAATATATTGAGATCCACGATTTGACGATTCTTATTAAACGTCTCATTCTATTTTACATAAAGTTAATAAAATTGCTTTAATAGTAATAATAATTGAAATTATTTTATTAATTGATTTTATCTAAGAACCTCCTGAAAGTAATCTGAAGATAAATTCTTACAATTTTAAATTAAAAATAGTAAATTTTGTAAGAATAAGAAAATAGACAAATAGATGTAATATTTAGTACAATTTATTAAAATAATAAATATTTGCCTATACTATACGCCAGTGGGAGAACATTTTAATTGGAGGAAATAGAAAGAATATGATTTTTAATTAGTTTCTTTATTTGTCCTAATTGGAGGAAGATAGGTGATGTTGGACGAGTCGCAAATATTTAGGGGTATATAAATTGGTGGATTCAATGATGGATTTGGATTGTCTCTACGAGAGAATTCATTGATTTTTTGTCCAGTTAAATCTAAACCATAAAAAAAATTCACACATTTATTATTATTTAAAAAATTCACACATTTATTTTTTCAATGGAGGTCACTGAAAAAATTTCTCACGGCAGTTTAATAAAACATCTCTTTCTTTACAAATTTCTTTTCAAACATCATTTATTCTTAAAGTGAAAATTTAGTTTTACTTAGCATCTGTTTGTTTCTCCGACAGGATTAGAAAAAAAAAAAAAACTCTTCTATATGAAGCTACAATTTATAGCTTCAACAAAACCACTGTGCAAAAGCATTGGAACATGGTATTTGATACTCTCTCTCGCATCCAAACACAATATTAGTAGTTTGGTTTCTTAGATTCCTATCAAATCTATGAATTAAGGTTTTTTAAGGATAAAGTAATTTTTTAATTTGATTTTTTGATACTTAATGTCTCAATGAGTAAATGTTTAATTTGTACCCTTCCAATTAAAATTAAATTCTTACACACAAAAATGTTAGAAATAAATATCTTTGTATAAATTGTTTATATTTTAAAAGGTTTTAATTTTTTTTTTCGTTTTAGAGAAAAAATTTCGTAACACTGAAAAATATAAAATCAGATCGCTTTTTCAAAATATTTCGATAAAAGAAACTAATTTTAATATATTAAAACATTTCGAAAAAAGTTTCGATAGTCAAAATTTTTAATTTGCATACCGGAACGCTTAAAATAAGTGTTCCGGTGATTTAATTTTTTAAAACCAATTTCAAGACTTTAAGCAACTAAGCGTTGTTAAAAGTGGTTTTTATTGCAAAAAGTGTCCTTAAGCAACGATATTTCTACACCAACTCGGTTCGTTAAAATCATTACTTAAAGTTTTTAATCTTTTAAAAAAATTAAGCTACCGAAACATTTTAAATAAGTGTTTCTTAAGTCAAAAAATTTAAGTTGCATACCGAAACACTTATGCAAAGTGTATAGGTGGTTTGACTTTTTTTAAAATTCAAGATTTTAGGCAACGGTTTTAACCCATTCGATGTTAAAAGAGAGTTGTTGTAGAAAAACCGTTGCCTAAAGAAACCTTTTTAAAAAAGCTATTTAAGCAACGAGTTTAACCTTTGTCTGAATTCTTGAATAAACCACTGGAACACTTTAAATAACTTTTGTGGTATGCAAATCGAAAATTTTGACTACCAAACTCTTTTTCAAAGTGTTCTAGTATATTAAAAGTTATTTTTTTATTAGATTTTGAAAAAGTATTTTAATTTATATATTTTTGGGTGTTTCAAAAGATAAACTATTTATACAAGGCTATTTCTATCTAAAATATTTGTATGTAGGGGTATAAATATAGTTGTATGGATACAAAGTAATTTTTCCTCAATAAGATTACAATACATAATATTTTAATAAACCTAAAAGCCCAAACAGTAATTCAACAAAACATTTAAAATAAAATAACTAACATAATTATCTAATTGCACCTCCAATAGTTGAAAGTAAACATAGATATTTTTTATAATGGTTAAACTTTTCTATCTCATGCCTTATTGTCTTCAACATTAATTTGACAATTCCTCATCCCACTCTTGGTATAGGGGCGTATTTTTGAAAATTTAAAAATACTTTTGAATGAATTTGGAGATACATCTCCGACATCCTAAATCTCTTTCTTGCAAAAATTAAGTTTGTAAATACATCTTTAAATTCATTCAAATTTAGTTTAGAAATATATTTTCGAGGATACCCATTTTTCTAATTACTATAAATTTTTCAATAAAAAACGGTTTCAATTCATCAAATAAATTATATGGTCAATAAATATATATAAATTCTCAATAAAATATATTAAAAAAATCTATAATAATTAATCATATTTATGAAAACGTCTTTTAAATAAAAAATCCGGAGTAGCTTCTAAATTTATGCTGCATTGCAGGAAAAATAAAAAAGCATTGAACCAACATATTACTATTGACTTTATGATTTTTGATACTAATGTAACAAGATTAAGACCATGATGAAAATTAATTTTATATATTTCTTATTGAGTTTAATTAGGTTATTAATTGAGATAAAAATATTAATTAAACATTAATACTCGTAACAATATACTTTTACTTGAAAATAAATGCTTATAAGTTAATAGTATCATTTATAATATACTTTTTCGAACTTACACAATTTTCAAAAAAAAAATTTGATAAATTTTTTTTATTTATTAACTTTTAATTTGTCTTTATCACTATTTAATATTTTTTATAATTATTCTTATAATAATTAAATATACTTTTTTTGATACATAATTTATTAAACAATTATATATTTATTGGACATAGAATTTAATTGATGAAATTAAAATTATTTTTTTTAGAAATTGATGGTAACTCAAACAAAGAGTATCTTCGGTAATACATCTTTGAATTAGTCTTGGGTGAATTCAGAGATGTATTTTCGAATTAAATTTTTGCAAAATTAAAATTTGGTGCTTCTGAAGATGTATCTCCGAAAACGGAAACCATTTTGAAAATTTCTCGCATAATTTGAGAGAATGTACGAGGATGCAATGAGAAATTATCTCAAATTTTGGGATCACAATTGTGCCATTCGTGTTGACATCTTTAATTGATTACCAACCTTTCCACCAACAAAGTTCAATTATCACTTTCATGTTCTTCTGATTCTTTTCTAATAGATTTGAATGCTGCAAGCTAACTCTATAAAAAGTTTAGGTGAAAGTTATGAAGTTTAGCCTGAGTAAAAATTTCAATTGTGAAGTTTATTAAGTTAAACTTGTGTAAAAGTTCTCATAAGGTTATTGAGATGAATCTGTGTAAAAGCTCTAGTTGCTTGTGAAAGGTATTTATGTTGATCCTATGCAAAATCTCAAATTGTTTTGTAAGGTTGATGGGACTAATCATGAGAAAAAACTCAATTTTATTTTAGCATACATATCAAAGAAAATATAAGGAGGTTGGAGCAGGCTAAATTAAACAGAATCAAGATGAATTTTTGGTGTAATCTTTTATCTTCATCTCTTTTATTTATATTACATTACTTATTTCTCTATCTCTTCTCATTTCTAGTATTCTACTACTCATAAAAATTTGTAAATCAATGTATTTTTATAAATTGATATTTGAAATCTGAATACATAATTCACCCTCCCTCTCATTTTCTATTTGTTATTGCTTGATCAACAAAGACGACGACATTACTAATCTTCTCATGTGATGGTAACGATTGCAAATTATTAGAGCACTGTGATAGATTATGCAAAAGCTAAAATTAGATCAGAAAGACATTAAATGAAATTGACATAAGAATAACATATTAACTTTCTTAATTTCTCATGAGCAGCCAAGAATACACTTAAATAGTTAGGGTTTAAAGATACTAATGGGCCTGGGCCAAGGGCTAGCAAAAAAATAAAAATAAAACAAGAATAGTCCCAATAACATAAAGGCTATGTAAACACCAAAAAATTAACAATAAAAAGTCCTTGAGGTGGGCTGGTTTCTTCTTTTCTCTAATGGGTTGTGGGCTCTTCTTATCAATACTCATTGGCCCATTGAGAACCTTGTCCTCAAGGTTCATCTTGAAGTTGGTCTTGGATAAGAAAGGAGAACGTAGGCCGAATGGAAAATTGTTGGTGGGCTGAGGCGTTGGGCCCGGTGAAACAAGAAGCCTTGAAGGAGTCACATGAGCAAGTGGCAGACAATTGGAGTTTGAGAAATCCTGTTCCCAAGGACAGTTGTTGGGATGCATGTATGGAGCTGCACGCGGAAGTGACACATCATAATTAAGGGAAGCATGCGTGTTGGGTCCCAAGACAAAAGAAGGACCGTTGAACGAAGAATTCTTATTATTATCCAAGTACTTCTCACTTTCCTCTCTCTCTAACTGGGTTACAAAATGCTTAGTCTTGACAAGTTCTCTGTACTTCTCTGCTTCCAACATGTTTGTACTTCGTTTCTCCTCAACCGGTGTCGATTCTGCAGGTGTTCTCACAGTGTTGCCATGGCTTATGGACTCTGCATGCGGTGTAGATCCAGACACATCAGTGTAAGTGTTGTTGGTTCCTTCTAATATTGAGTTTCTCCCTAGAACTATCTGATGTTGCTATTTTGTTTTCATAGATGTTTCAGAAAAAGAAGAATATGGGTGGTTGGAAGAGGCAAGATCCATACAATAATATGTCAGCTTGCTTTGAGGAGGTAGAGGAGAGAAATCAGTCTGGGGGTTCTTGCCGAAATACGGTCGAAGGAGAGAGACATGCACTACTGGGTAAATACGGGATGATGAAGGAAGATCTAACATATACGCGACCATGCCGATTTTCTTGATGATGGTGAAAGGACCAAAAAATCTGGGAGGTAATTTCTGAGATGCACGCCTCTGAACTGTTTGTTGGTGATAAGGTTGGAATTTAAGGAGAACAAAGTCACCGACATTAAAAGAAAAGCCCATTCTTTTGAGGTTTGCTTGTTTTTCCATCTGAATCCTACTCTTTTTCAAGTTTTCTTTTAGTTGGAGAATGACCTCATCTCTATCTTTCAAGGACGCATCCAATGAAGGTCCAATGGCACTTCCTAGAAAGTATGCATAAATTTGAGGTGTTGTTCCAGTATTCGGCAAGATGGAGGTATTTATACCACAGACGGGGTTGGGAGCTAGCAAAACATCTCAGGTAAGTTTCCACGAACCGACTCATAACCTATGTTTGTCCATCTATTTCTGGGTGGTATGTTGTGCTGAACTTTAATGTTGTGCCTTGAATTCTGAAAAACTCTTTCCAAAAGGTAATCAAAAAAAGAGGATCACGATCGGAGACTATGGATCTAGGGATACCATGACGTGTAATGTCAATTGAGAAACAAATGGCAATATCTTTTGATGTGTATTTTGAAGGCAACGCAAGGAAGTGAGCAAACTTGGACATACGATCACAGATGACCCAAATACTGGTTTGGCCAAAAGAGTTGGGTAGGTGGGTGTCATACCCCAATTTTTGACCTAATATACCACCTCACATTTTCATTATTTCATCTTTAACAGTCTAGAACAGAATTAATCGGGTGTGGTTTTCACATGTCAAAATTAGGGTTTCATCAAATTTTCATCTGATTCAAGAGGCAACCAATTAGGGTTTGAGTCTTACTCACTTCATTTGATCTATCTTGATCAAATCATCAACCTCTGATCTTCAGATATCAAATTTTTCCTCATGATCTATTAAGGATCGACCAATTAGGGTTTTTGTCGAGGATGAGTAATCTCTGATTTTCTGATCAATGAATGAATTTTTTGATTGAAGATTCATCTTCATATCTTAGATACAACATGTTGACCTAATTTCTGGATTCAAAACATCACAGAAGTTTATAGACTTCATCAGTCAATTTCTGAAACATCTAATGAAATTTCATCTGCACTGAAAAGTCAAACTTTGACTTTTGGTCAACTTTTTCAAGACAAAACTTTTTCAATCATCAAAATACTTCAAATGATCCATCATGATCATAAAAAATCAAGAAATTTGGAAAAGTCAACAAAAAGTCAAAATTTTCAACACTTAAAAAAGTTTTCAAGTGTTAAAATTTCTTACTTTTTCCAAACTTCATGGCATTTTTTCACATAGTTCCACTTTGAATTGGAAAAACCTCAAAACATGAAAGTTGTAGCCCTTGAAACAAGCTTTCCAAAATGTCCAAGAACTCTCAAATCCATGGAGTCTAGCTATACTTTTGAGTTTGAAACTTAGAGCTCCAAAATCCTTGATTTTCAAGAGCAAACTTTCAAAATTATAGGTCATTTTGAGTTTTTCTTTCTTTCTAGAAGCATGCCACCTAGCCAAGAGGTTTAGAGCTGATAAAAATCAGAGGGAGAGTTTTTGTAAAGAGATAGGATCAAGGTAAGATTTAACCATGGTTAAAAGGAAGCTTCCTTTTGCATTTAATGCAAAAATGACTTCCTTGCCCTCTAAGGCAAGTTGTAAATACCAAAGCCAAACTTTCTCACTTATCTTTCAGAATTTGTGACCTATAAATAGAGGTCTTGTTTGCAATTTCAAACCACACCAAAGCCATGCAAGAACATGCTTTCTCTCTTCTTTCTTAAAAATTAAGAAACATAGTGTTATTTGAGAAAACTTGCATTTTTGAAAACTTGTGAAAAACCTTGAGTAATTTTGTGTCTAACATGTTTTAATATCACTATGGAACTTTTTTGAAACATAAAATCAACATAAGCAAAGCTAAAAAACAGATTTGCATTCCATACTTTCAAACTTGTCAAAACTGCCATAACAATCAAATTTGAACATTGGCTCGAGCAACTTGTGTTTTGATCATCCAAACATCATCAATATACATTATATGAATGATCCAAACCATTAACATCAACCTGTAACATCTCTAACCACGATTTCCAGTTTCACTTTGAGCTGTATGCAGGTCGACTTGGTCAGAACATTCCAAGCTATTCCAGAGCAAGTAGACCACTCATACATGATCCTTGAAGGCCGTTGGTGCTATAGGAATCACAAAAACTCAATTGGAAACTCTCCAACACAGAATTCGATCTCAGCTTGAACAGGTAAGAACACGAACTTCAAACTCTATGATTCTTTGATTCCAGTCCAAAAAACTCTTGGCCATTTTGTTTCTGCACTATCAACGATCAATAACCCTCAATCAATTGACAAAATCATTCACCATACACGATTTCAATTAGATTTTTCAGTTTTAGGGTTCTTCATATTCTTCAGAAATTTAATCATGTTAAGATTTAAATAAATGAAATTAAAGGACACCATCATGTTCCTGGGCTCAAAACGATCAAGTTTCATGTTTACATCTTTTGATATCATCAAGAAACGAGGATTTGAGGATTGATTGAAGGATTGGAGATGAAGAACAAGCTGCGTGCGTTTTTTTTTAAATTCAAATTTCCAGTTTTAAAATATATTTAGTTGGTTTCACTACAATACACGAATGTATTGCCGCCCCAGCGGTTGCCAGCTCACTCTTAAGACTCTCATGCCATGCCTTGCCTAACAGGTCCCGGGTTCGAGTAGCCTTGGGACCATTTTGCCAAACTTTTAAATTTTTCACTTCAATTTTTTTACAAACTTTGACTTTTTCAAAACCCAATCAAAACTCCTCATTTTGAGGTGATTTTTTGTACACTTGTCAATTAATGTATCTATTTTGAGATAGTACAAAAATTTTCAGAAAAAACTTTCATTCGATTATATTTTGATCGAGTCGAAAACGGTACTTTTGAGTACTTTTCAAAACACCTTTAAAGGTGATTTTTTCAAACTTTCGAAGCCCGATTCTTTTAAAAACTTTTCACAAATAAATTTCATCTTTCAAAAAAAATTTCAAAAACATTCTTCAAAACTTTTCATCAAACTTACATCTTTTTCCATGATCGATCCGATTAAACGATAAAACTGAATTCGTTTTCTCTCAAATTTCTTAACCGATCATGGGCCTCCCTTACGGTGTAAGTCCCAATTCTTTTATGTACATATCAATTTTACTTGTACATAATACAAACATCTTTGTAAATATTCAAGTATAGCAAACTTTCGTTCGTTTATTCGCTTGTTTATACACCAATTCCATTGGTATTAAGAGAGGAATTATTCCCGGTGAAACTTCTCTTTAAACCAATGGGCCTCCCTTACGGTGTAAGTCCCAAAATTCTTTTTATGTACATACATATTTCCTTGTACATATCCAATTCTTTCATGTACATATCAATTTTTTACCTGTACATAATACAAATACTTTTGTAAATATTCAAATACAGACAAACTTCGACCGTTTGTTTTCCGTTTCATCTGTATATACACTGAATACCATTGGGATTGAAAGGAGCATTATTCCCGGTGAAACTGCTTTTAAACCAATGGGCCACCCTTATGGTGTAAGTCCCAACCCTCCTATGTACATCCACAACTCCTCGTACATAAATACTCGTTCGTGTATATATTTACTTTCTTGTACACATTCAAACTTGTAAATAATCAAGTTACGTTCGTTTTAAACGTCCGTTTCACAGACACTTGTTTATATTTCCTTCATAAACTCTTGTAAATAAACATCATGCATTGTTTATATTTCCTTCATAAACTCCTGTGAATACATATCACACACACTTGTTTATACAACTGTCTAGTTATAACATAACAACTAGTCTAACCAATAGGTTCCCCACAGTTATTAGCCTCCTTTTGGGCTTTGTACAAGGTAACTCATTCATCAGAGTTCAGCCTCCTCTTAGGCTTCATATAAGAAAACTCATTCATCTGAGTTTAGCCTCCGCTTAGGCTTCATATAAGACGACACTCCCCTGCTGAGTCAGCCTCCTCTTGGGCTTCGTACAAAAGAACTCCTCATTGAGTTTAGCCTTCTCTTGGGCATCATACAATGAAAGAGACAGGAAATCTCTTAACAGCCTCCTATTGGGCTTCCAATACAAAGAATCGCCCGCGCTAGGATAGAACCCAGAGAGTATAATTTCCCGATGAAATTGCTCTTAATTCCAAAAGGATGGTTTCCCGATGAAATCCCTTTTAAAGACAAAACCAGCAATACCCTATAGCTTCCTCTTGAGCTTCATACAAGGACCCTCGATGACCCTCGATGACCCTCGGAATGCCTCCTTTTGGGCTTACAATACAAGGACCCATGGGTTTCTTAAAAGCATCCCCTTAATCCAACCAATTTCTCCTTGAGATTTAGACATCTATCATCTCTATGGAAGAAGTATCTCATCTATCACATCACATACAATCAAAAACTTTTCAAAATCTTTTCAAACAAAAAACATCTTTTAATCGTAAGTGGTAACGCTTGTACACTCAAGCAAAACACCTATAACTTACGATGAAAGATTTTTATCAGACAAACTTTTCAAAATGTATGTGATAAAATAGATTAGATGCATTTTTCATTAAGATGACATCTGTCTGTGTCTCTTACTAACTCCCGTTGCTTCCACTAGCACAAGTGGGAACTACGATTGCTCTGACTTTCTCGACATCCTTTTGAGAATACGTAGGCACAAGGTCTCATCCTTGGCGAGAAAATTTCTTTCTTTCTCAGACCAAGCAAACCATAGATCCCTATAGATCCGAGCTACAAATGCTCTGATTCCCATTAAGGGATATGTATGCAGAAGATCCAAAGATCTTTGCGAGCACAATAATAACAAACACTAGGATCCTACATAATCTATCCTTCTTAAAATCCCAAAGGAGAAACTTTCCCAATCATAGAAATAGCAATTAAAACATATAAACATATCAAACATATTCATATATAAAGCTATGGATAACCATATATATTTAGGGTGCTCCATCTATTCCCTTTATATAACAAACCCCCTTATTCGGAATCTCCCCAATACGTTACGTCTAGTTTGCGCTAGTCATAATGCATATCATAATCAATTGAGGGTATTAACAGCTTTCCCCTTTTTCATAATCATTAAATCATCTTTTCTTGTGTTGAAAATAATAAAGCTTGATGCTCGCGGCATCTTTATAAACAAATCAAAAGAGTAAATCGTTTCGAGCTAGAGAATCCCAATTCAGATTCGATTCCCTAGCGCGTCACTTTTTAACGCGAACAGGAAAAATGGCGACTCTGTTGGGGAGTACGCTGAAATTTTGATTTTTCAAAAAAAATGTGACTCTTGCTCAAGAGCACCAAGCTTTTTTGTTTTCAAAAAGAAAAAAAGGGGTTCAGCTTTCATATGTGCATATGTTTGTTTTTCTTTATTGTGTGTTTTCGCGATTTCATCTGATGGAAAGAAATCCTAACCCAGATTTAAGAAACATTTTCAGATCTAGGTGGGGGTATAATCCTATTAACTTGTGAGAAGTCTCAGTACTTACGGAGTTAATTTGAGATCCCTCTCTCAGTCAGTGGAGGTTGTCTTGAGAGTATTTGTGTTTAGCAAGTATTTGCAAAGACATTTTGCTTTCAAGAGAACTTACGAAGCTGAGTGGCTGTAGAACACATAACCCATCCTAGCCATTTAGGATGTAGTGCAGAAGTTATTCGGGCGTACGCCTAGAATAATTGTCATGCGAGACTACGATCAGGCGAGTTTTTCTTGAAAAATATTATTGGACTTCGAGTATTCAACAAATTCGATAATATTTCAAAGAGAAGCGTTGAACCTGTATTATCAGTAGAACCCGTTTCACAGATGAATAAGCCCTTAGAACTTACCCACGTTTGATTCTTATCGTTGGCCTCATGCTCGTGACTTCGGACGCTTGACCGTGTGTATAACTACTAACCATGTTTATAGCATTCATGCATCCATTCAAAAACTTCATTTCTCTTCTCATTTCCAAAGAATTTAGAGATTTTTCTTTGTAAATATTTTAGGTTAGAGTGATGGACGTCAGAGGAAGATTCACCAAAAGATACAGTTTTTAGAATTCCTGACGTAGGGAAGTTAAAAGAGTTAGCATCCTTGGTAGAAGATCCCTCGGATTTCAGAAAACGCTATGGAACTCTTTTAACTATTCTGAACACTAACGTTGATGAAGGACTTCTCAAAACTTTCGTTCAAGTTTTACGATCCGGTCTATTGCTGTTTCACATTCCCTGACTATCAGTTGATGCCTACTTTGGAAGAGTACGCACACATCCTAGGTATCTCAGTATCGTACAAAGTGCCTTTCAATGGTTTGGAAGCCATTCCTAAGTCACCAGTCATTGCAACGATGACTCACCTAAAGAAATCTGAGATAGACTAAAACCTAACTACCAGAGGAAAACTCTTAGGACTAACTTCAAAGTTCCTAATGGAGAAGGCTCTTAAATTCTATGAGGCTGGTAGTATGGTAGCCTTTGAAGCTATTTTAGATTTACTCATCTATGGATTGGTGTTGTTTCCCAACGTCCCAAATTTCGTTGATATCAATGCCATAAGGATCTTTCTGATAGGAAATCCCGTTCCCACTCTGCTTGGTGACACGTACTTCTCCATTCATCATAGGAATCATCAAGGAGATGGAACTATCGTGTGTTGTGTACCTCTGTTTTTCAAATGGATTGTCTCACACTTGCCTAAATCTCCTATCTTCCGCGAAAACAAAGACGATTGGCATTGGTCTCGAAGGCTCATGTCTCTTACAAACAACGATATCCATTGGTATACCTTAGCAGACAATGAGATGGAAATCATTGAGAGCTGTGGAGAATTTGCCAACGTACCTCTCATTGGTACAAAAGGAGGAATCAACTACAACCCATTCCTGGCAAGACGACAACTCGGATACGCAAACTCTAGTAAACCTCTTGGATTTACGGTAGAGAGTTACTTCTATCACGAAGGAAAGGATTCTCAAGGTTTGAAAGCCAGAATGATCAGAGCTTGGCATCACATCCGAAGGAAAGAAAAAAGGGAAAGCAAAGAATTGTGTAGCCATGGAAATCTACACTTCTTGGGTGAGGAAAAGAGCAAAGGAATTTCGAATGCCTTATGCTTATGAGGAACCCATGTTCTCAACATCTTCCAAATCAACAATTTTTCCCGTCGAGACTATGGGAGAATACCAAGAAGCTTTGGCCAAGATGAGGCTTGAGAAAGAGGCTTTGGAAAACAAGTTCCTTAAGACTGATCTCGAGAATGAAAAGCTCAAGAAGCAGGTCAAAGATCATGAAAAGACGCTTTACTTCCAGGATGAATGGCTCATGGAGAAAGATGAGAAGATTCGCCAGAAAGATAACGCGATCAAGAGATACATCAAAGAAAGGAAAAGGAAGCTTGAGGAAATGACAACCAGCGATCCTGCTCCCGACGAGTGGAAGAAAGTCATTAGCAAGCTGAAAGCCGAGAAAGCTGAACTAAAAGCTCACTATGGGAAGGAAATCCTGAAGTTGAAGCTACATCAAGCCTTTGGATCTTCATCCGACGAGTGTCATACCCCAAAATTTTCCCTCCATCTACTCAAGAGATTTCATACATCTATGCTCAAGGATTCCTCAAGAGTTGATCAGACAAACTCTCTCCTAGACAATCAACCCAAACTAGGGTTTGGTATCTCTCAAGTCAAGATGAATTTCCAACATCTCCAATGGTCTTCATGCCTCCTCATATGCTTCAAAGATTCTCCATGTCAAGTTTCAAGCCTCACAAGTCAAGTTTCCTCAGACAATTGCTCAGATGGTTGAAAATCAGTTGTATTGGACAAAAAGTCAAATGTGGTCAACATACAGTCAAACTTCATATTTTTTGGTCAACATCCTCATTTTGAAGTTACATTCATCATTTGATCAAGGGTTGATCATGATTCATCAAGAAAACTCAAGATTTGCTCAAAAGTCAAACTTTCTAAATTAGGGTTTCTAGGTGAAAAGTCAACTGAACTTTGACTGATCATAACTTTCTCATACTTTCTCAGAAATTTTCCCACCAAAGCTCATTTTGAAGGAAATTCAATTCTCTACAACTTCATGTCTCACAATAATGTCCAAAAAATGCTTCATTTGAGAGGTATAGCTCAAAACATTACAGGTCATTTTCAAAGTCAACAAAAAGTCAACTTTTTATTTTGAAGATATATTGAGCATGGTAACTCCAATTGATATGAGACCAAAAGGGTTGGTTAGAGGACTCTTAGAGCTTTCTAAAAAGTCTAAGAACACTCAAAAATGTGGAAAATTGAGCAAGATGCATCATTCACAAGTTGGGCAATTTTGAAAGAATGCACAAAGAGAGATACTCCTAAAAATCAAAAACTTTGCAAATGGGCCTACTTTTTCTTCATCCTAACTTATTCCTCATGCAATTAGGAATATCCAAGCCCAATTCCACGAATTTTTATTTCATTTTCCTATTTAATTTGGAATTTATTCATTTAAATACAAATTAAATTGAAAAATAAAGTATAAAATCCAAATTAATTGCAAATTTGATTTTTATTTCTTCTTTGTGATCCAATCAATTCATTAAAAGCCAGCAAATTCGAAATTGGATCAATATGGGAAGATTAGATTGAAAATTGACCAAAGTTTGAAGATTTGATTTTTTGCAAAAAATCAAATTTGATTATCATTGATTATTGATCAATTCTTTCCCAAAACAATGCCAAATCCTTCCAGTACTTATACTTGATGCATACCAATTGCAAGAGAACGAAAAAATTGCTCCAGAAATCCTAACCTAAAAGCCAAAAAACCGTGTTCTTGAAGCAACTTGCAATCCTTGTTCCAGCTCGTTTCAATTGATTTTGAGGATCCAAACACGTTCCTTGATACCCCAGGAGTGATTCCAGATACTTACATCATCCAAAAGCATCAAGAATCGAGCAAATCAGAACTCGGTTTGTCACTTTTTTTCCAAAATCGATTTCTTGTTTCCATGCATTATTAACATGTTTGTTGTTGTTTTTGTGTTTAGTGATGTGTTTGCAAGCTTTCTGGGCAAACCAATTAAATTTCCATGGCCTGAATCGTGTTTCACCATAGCTAGGGTTTCTGAGCTCGATTTAGGGCTTTGCTTAAATGGAAAAATTGGACAACAAGACCTGTACCATTGCATTCGGAATGACCTGAGGAATCGATCCATGGTCTTAGATATAATTTATATTATGTGTTCTGCGTTTTTGATGTTTGCCAGGGACCTAGCGTCGAACCATGGCCGACGCTGAAGATTCAAAAATTCAAAAGGTTGAAGACGAAGCTTGGCGCGAGCGGGAGGAGACCAGGAGGCGACGCGTGTTATTTTCCATTCAATCCGTTTCTAAACAGTGAAGCACACTTGGCTCAGTTGGTTAAGGCGTGGACTGTTCATGGATACTCTCCCTGGTCACGAGTTCGATCCTCATCAGGACCAGTTTTGCCTTTCTTTTTCCAAAACTCAACTTTTTCATATTTTTCATATTTTAATATTTTGCATCTATTTTAATTAATTTCCACATTTTATTTAAGCATTAAAAATTCATCAAAAAAATATTTTCTTTTTACATTTACATTCTGAAAATCTTTATTTAATTTAATAAATTTAAAAATACATTTTTGCATGCATATTTATTTTTATTTATAATTTAGCATTTAAATCATTGTAAATTCATTTTAAATTACTAAAATGCATCTAAAAAATCCCAAAAAATTATTTTAACTTATTTATCTTATTTCCAGCATATAATAATTTTTCCATATAAAAAATTGCATTTTTTCTAACATTTTCTCTTATTTCGATTTTATCATATTTCCGATTTCGTTTGTTTCAAGTTAATCCGATTCAGACGATTCTTCCGTTTTCATTTTATTTTTCAATAATGTAATTGTATACGGGATGTAATAGTTTTAATTAGGCTTTTACTTTTCGCATTTTAAATTATGTATCTGCCCCAAAGCCTTGTAATAGCGTAGGATTTACCTTTCCGCATTTTACATTCCGCATTTTACTTTTCGCACCTTATCAATTGCTAGTAACTAGGCGTGTATGGCAAGACTAAAATTGAACTTAACCCACTAATTTGCAAGATAAAATATCTGAAATCAACACACTTCTTTCACACACGCACCCCTTAGGGTAATTCTCTCTCGTTGCCTTTGCGAATTCAAAATGGTCATGTCCCTCGAACGTAGAGGTATTCTAGCACCGTTGCCTTCAAAAACAAATCATCATAGTCCCTTCGATACAAAGATCATAGACCCACGATGTCGCCTCCGAATACATGATCTTGACCCTCGATTGTCGCCTACGAAAAATGATGATAGTCCCTTCGAATGTGCTAGGATACTTCCAACAAGTTGCTTTCTATGACCATCCGATGTCCCTTCGAGTGTCCCGCTTACATCCAACGAATGGAGCTACCTACTAACTAATGGTACGGCTAGCGCTATTCTAAAGGAACGTAGAAGTACAAAAACGACCAATTCTGAGTGGGTAAATAAAGTCTTTTAGTTGCTTGCTCTAAATCAAATGCTTTTCACACCACACACTCTTTTTCAAAATTCAAATTCTTTTCAAAACAAAACATTTCCGAACACTTTGTATACACTCCTACATGAGTCATTACAAAGTCAAAGCGAAATGCCTTTTTCAAAACACTTTTGTCAAACACACAGAAAGCAATTTTAAAAAGTGATCTAGAGCAACTAAGAGCCCGTAGATAACTACGGATGGAAAGGGGTGCTAATACCTTCCTTTTCATAACCATTCTCCGAACTCGAATCTAACGAAGGTCTTTTCATTACTTTTACCTTCCCTTAATTGGATAAAAATAAAAGTCGGTGGCGACTCTTGCTATCCGCACATTTGGATACAAAATCCTACAAAGTCGAGTTCACCGTATCACGAGGCTGGCGACTCTGGGACTACACCTAAAGAGAGAATTGCCTTAGGGATTTTTAGATCATCTTTACTGCTTTTTGTTTGACTTGTATGCTTTATCTTTAAGGGTTGCTTGGGTATTATATTTGTGGGGGATCCTACACCCGGATCCGGGTTTCCTTTTAGGTAAGTAGCATTAGATCATCGCGACCGCTAGACGTATAACTAAACGGTCAACATGATGGCTACGTTAGCGTGACACTTTGGTTGTCCCGATACTCTTCATTCCCAAGTTGAAGATAGTATTTGGCTTCTGCGTGGTGTCATCAAGCGCTAACTAAACTTTTAGAACCTTAATTGACCCATCTTGGCCATTAGAAGGTAGTGAGATGGCCGACTTTGGTGTAGACCGAGGTTGGTTGATACTCGATGCTACGCTCATTGAGATTAGACTTTTGGGACATTTTCGATCGACCACTTGGCCGTCGTATTGAAATAAGCGCCTACGAGAAAGATCTGTGATATGAGATTCCTAGAACCCGGTTACTATTATAGGACAGGATGAACCAACTCAAACTTTTGGTAGGGTAATCACCTATACCTCATGCAAGCCTTAAACCTAGGCTCATTGTGTGAATTGCTTGTGTGTGCCAAACATGACATCATGACATCATTCGCATTGCATATCATTTCTAACTATTTCAAGGACCTAGGGATTTATCTTTGCTCTGTTTTGTAGGAATTATGGCTTCTAGAAAGACTATCCAAATCAACTTCATGGGTATACCTTCTCAGCTCAAAGAATTGGTTTCAGAAATTCCCGACCATGCTCAGTTCATCAAAAGACATGGTTATCTACTTGATTTGGTTATCTCCAGTTTTGAAGAAGATATGATGCATGTCCTATTCCAGTTCTTTGATCCGAAACACCATTGCTTTACATTCCCAGATTATCAGTTGGTTCCTACCTTGGAAGAGTTCTCTAAGCTACTTGGGATACCTATTCTTGACCAATTGCCATTCACCGGTCTAGAAAAGGTTCCTAAGTACGAAGACATCGCATCCGCCTTACATCTTAAGCGTTCAGATATTGAAGCCAATTGGGAAACAAGAAGCGGAGTTAAGGGTTTACTTGCCAAGTTTCTAATTAAGCCAGAATTCCTCAAAGTTATGAGTTTCCATGCATTTGAAAACATTGTGGCCTTGCTAATTTATGGTTTGGTTCTATTTCCTAACTCGGATCAATTCATAGATATCAATGCCATCAAATTATTTCTTACCCACAATCCAGCGCCTACTTTACTTGGAGACATCCTACATTCTCTCCACACTCGTACTACTAAGAGACAAGGAACTCTCATGTGTTGTATACCGTTACTTTCCAGGTGGTTTATTTCGCACCTTCCTCCATCAGTTTTGAAGAACGAACAAAGGTTGAGATGGTCTCAAAGATTGATGTCACTCTCTCATTCAGATATCCGTTGGAGCGTTTTCTCTCAAAAGGACTTCACGTTCATTGAGCGTTTTGGAGAATTCCCTAATGTACCACTCCTTGGTATAAGGGGAGGTATTACTTACAACCCTTCTCTAGCTTTACGTCGGTTTGGTTTTGCAGAAGAGATGGTCCACATGATATGCTTCTCCAAGACATTGTGTTCGACTACAATCACGACCTCGAATTAGCGAAGGTTCATACATGCTTGGGGCATGGTAAGAAACGATACCAAGACTGGGGCACCGAACTCCATTCCTTGGGAACCTTACCTCAAATGGGTGCGAGCTCGAGCTCAAAACCTCATGATGCCATTCACACTTGTTCTACGGTAATTATGGAACTGTTGCTATAGGTGGCGTACCTATCTTGTTCTCCATCCCGACATGCCTCTGATTTTGAAGACTTGAAGAGATCCGGATTCAACTAAAAGAAGAGGGATACCTTTGAAGCTCAGTGTTGTGCAAGCGAGAAGAAAGTGCTAGAGTTGACCAAGCTACTTCACGAGGCGAAACATCAACGCTTACATCGGCACCAAGAGGAAGCGCCCATGGGAGACTTAGAGCTTTAGGATGTTTATGTTATCTTTTATTGTTTTGAACTATCTCTTGTACTTAAAAGAAAAGAATAATGAAAAGTACTAATAAATGTTTGTTCATTGCTTGTTTAACAAATTTAAATCTCTAAGGTCCTTGAAAACATTGCATTGCATTCGCATAAACATTGCATAGCATAGCATAACATTGCATCACGGTACATTGGAGATTGGTTTTCTCATTTGCTCGCTATTTATTTTAGCGAAATGGCTCTTGAGCAGATGTCAAAGATCTCCAAGCTCGGAATGCTCGGTTTGAGATGTTCACCACTTGGTCCAAGGCCAAGAAGATTTGAAGAAGCTCATCAACAAGAAGAAGAAGGTTGTTGGTCTCCTCAACATGGGCGGGCGCTACAAAGGTGGTCCTAAGGTGGTCACCGTATTGAGCTCTCTGAAGGAAGTGTCCATCTTGAGGAAAGTAACAAGGGTGATGGTGAAGGCGGTCGGCTGAGCTTGAGAAGAACTATGATGATGGCCAATACTCTAATGAAGATGACAAGTACAAGCAACTTGAAGATCGTCGAATCTTGTGGAAAACTGAAGATGTCGGGATGAATTTTGATGATCGAGTCTGTTCACGTGTTGTGATTCCCCAAGTTCAAAGTTCCACTTTTGCTAAGTATGATGGCGTGTCTTGCCCAAAGCGCATTTGAAGTCCTATGTCGGAAGATCAATCCCCACTGATGACGAGAAAGTTGTGGATGCACTATTTTCAAGAGAGTTTGTCCGAACCCGGTTGGAATGGTACTATCACTAGAGAATGACCGTATCCGTACTTGGGTGATTTAGGCGATGCTTTCTGACGAGTATGAGTACAATGCTGAGTTGACACCCACTCGCATGCAACTATAAAGCATGTCTATGGGTCGTGACGAGAAGTTCAAAGAGTATGCTCAGAAGTGGAGAGATCTAGCGGTGAGTTCAACCACCCTTGTCCAATAGGGAGTTGGTTGATATGTTTATGGGGACCCGGCCCATTCTTCAATCATCGATTGGAAACTCTTCACCGGATTCACCGTGATATTGATGACAGCGTATTGAGGCTGGTATCAAGAGTGGGAAGATTCAAATAGAGACATCTTCAAACGCTGCGAAGAAATATTTTGGTGGTAAGAAAGAAGCCAATCCTGTGTATGGTCGGAAAAACCGAGCCAAGACCGACCGTGCTCAATCTATGGCGGTTGTGATCTCGATCCTACATCAAGCACAACCTCGTGAGACAACGTCGTAACGAGCAGCGCGAGGCAGTTCACGATCAACATGCCATTGTCGCAAGCCTTGCAACACATGTTGAGCAGAGTGATAACCTTGAGGATCCTCCTCGAATGTCAACACTTCCTCTCCAGTACAATCCTAATGCTAAGTGTGCTTACCACTCCAATAGCCGGGACATAATCGATGATTGTTGGGCTCAAGAACAAGATTCAAGATATGATTGAAGCTAAGCATTGAGTTTGACCCTCTGTTGAGACTCGAATGTGATCAACGCGCCTATGCCTAACCATGACAAGAGTTCCAATCGGTGATGATACTTATGTTTTCAACATAGATGACTTGACCATCCCTCGATGTTGTTAAGAAGAATTTGTTGCAAGCGGTGTCAATCCGGGATGCCCGGAGAATTGTCGTTGGTGCCCATACGCACGATGGTTGTGCTTGGTTGAGAAGGCGTGTTCGATGCATGATGGATAACCGTGAGATACTATTTCGAAACCACGTGCGAGGTGTGTGAAGAAATGTCTAAGTTAAAGATTGACAATGCGACAAGCTGTACCATCTGTGTGGGATACCTTGGGGCAGCCAGTGGAAAGTATGATTACATGGTGAAGTACAGTTCACGATAGTTACAAGATTCCTATTGAAGATGTTAAGGTGACCGGATGGGGTGACGATTTCCCGAAGACAGTCTTGATGTTAACACAATAAGTTTCCTCTGCGATCCTGTGCCTAGAGTGGCACCTCTCATCATCACTTCTCAAGGCCGTTCCGTATTCCTCGACAAGGCTATCCCTTGGAATTATGGGTGATGTTTACTACCATGGCGTCAAGCAAGACCCTCGACCATTGAAGATCTTATTGAAGCTACCATTCGACATTGACAACATCACCGGATCCGAAGGTGACGAACCGGAAGAGTATTCTCTCGGATATCTCTCCTCCAAAAGACACGCGACTCCATTTCGCATTCCATTATTCAACCCATTCCCAAGCTAGAGGAAAGAACGGTGGCTCATCCCGCTCAACCGAAGTACCAAAGGAAGTTCTTGAAGACACCTCCAAACAAGAAATGGAGAAATTAAGATTATCAAGAAGAGTGACTACAATGTTGTGGAACAATTGGACGAGACTCCAAAATCTCCATGCTTGCTCTGCTCTTGTGCTCGAGGCTCATGCTAACGCCTTGGTGAAGTTTCGAAGAATGCTCATGTACCGCAAGACACTACCACCGATCAATTCGAAGTTTGTATTGCTAGCGGCTGCCAACAACGGCCTAGGCTTCTCGATCTTGATTTGACTCCTTAGGAAAGAAACATAACAAGGCCTCGCACATCTCTGTTGAATGCAAGGGCACTACACTATCTCATGTTTTGGTGGATACGGTTACGCTCTGAATATCCTTCGAAGGCGCTTTTGATCGACTTGATGTCGAAGGGTTTCGAGACCAGTGACATAATTGTGAGAGCTTTTGATGGTTCTAAGCGCAGTGCTTGGAGAGCTCATTCACTGTAAAGTCGGTTCCGGACTTTTGACTCCACTTTCTTTGTCATGGACATCCGTCCGACCTACTCTTGCCTACTTGGGCGCCTTGGATACATGGGGCGGTTTTTACCTTACATCGAGCTGAAGTACCGGTGAAAGGAAGGTTGTTACATGTGGTGAAGAAGAGTATATGGTCATCATCTACATCATTCGATACCTTGAGATGGAAGGTGAATTCTTGAGACTCCTGTCAAGCTTTTAAAACAATACCCAGTCATGCTGTGACTCTCTGTCACTCTGGTTACACAAGTTCCGCCGAATGGTATCACGAAAGATGCTCAAGCTCTTGTTGAACAAGGAGGTAGTACTATTTGGGGTCGACTCGATCTTCCTTTCAAATCCGACAAGATGGTTTAGGCTTCACCATCAAGGGTCGAAGATGATCGCGCGAGCGGGCGGCCAACTTCCCTTCCGCATCGGCCAGTGGAATCCATGCTATGAAGGCGGCGACAACGACTTGACATCGCAAGTGGATCTTCCCAACTCGGATCATGGGCTCAACAATTGGCGAAGACATCATACCAATCTCCTTTAGTCGAGTAATTGCTCTTGTTTTGTTTTGCTTTTCGTATTTCTTTATGTTTTGAACAATAAACTTTGAAAGCCTAGTGCCTTGCCGGGGCATCATGGCTCGTTGCGAGGTTATTATCTATCGTTTGCGTATTTTCATTCAATAAATTCGTTGGACTTTTGCATTCAATTGTTTGTTTTCTTTCTTTACGTTATCACCCTTCAAAAGCTATGTGTTTCTTACACACACCCCGTGATACCTGCGAATCACTCCGAATCTAGTTAATAACATATGCTAGTGCTAAATATGACTTTGATAATCCGATCTACCAAGTCGAAGATGAAAGTGAGGAAGATTGTGAAGTGCCGGAGAACTTGCCGGGCTGACAAGAAGAGTGAGTTATCCACCACGAAGAGCAAGTTGAGGTTGTGAATTTGGTCTTGTGATGTGAAAAGAGATCAAGATAGAGCGGGTCTTGAGAGCAGTGTTAAAGAAAAGTTGGTTCGGATGCTACGAGACTATATTGAGGTTTTGCTTGGTCATACGAAGACATGCCAGGTTGGACATTGATATCGTGGTACACGATTGTCGACAAAAGAAGGTTTTCTCGGTGAAGGAAGGTTCGTCGTGTCGTCACGAGATGTCGAGAAAATCAAAGCGAAGTTATGAAACAATTCACGCGGTTTCTTAGTGTTACTTCTTATCCAGTGGATTGCAAATGTGGTACCGTACCCAAGAAGGATGGCAAAGTACGAATGTGTGTGGATTTAGAGATCGAACAAAGCGAGTCCGAAAGACGATTTCCACTTCCTCATATTGATGTTCGGTTGACAACACCGCTCAGCATAAGGTTTTTCCTTCATGGATGGTTTCTCCGGTTACAATCGGATCAAAATGGCTCCGAAGACATGGAAGACTACTTTTGTTACGGTGGGGCACTTTCGCTACAAGGTTATGCCGTTCGGACTAAAAAACCAGGCGCCACTTATCGGCGCTATGGTGACATTGTTTCATGACATGATTCATCACGAGATAGAGGTCTCGTCGGCGACATGATAGCTCAATCCATCAAGAAGAACATCTTGATCATTTGCGTAAACTGTTTGATGATTGAAGAAGTACAAATTGAGACTTAATCTAACAAGTGCACCTTTGGAGTTAGATCCGGAAAACTCTTAGGGTTTGTTGTCGTGGAAAGGTATTGAGGTTGACCCGCCAAGGTTAAAGCTATTCAAGAGATGCCAGCTCCCGCACCGAGAAGTAAGTCGAGGTTTCTTGGGCGATTGAACTACATTGTCGATTCATTGCACACTAGCGCTACTTGTGAGCCAATCTTTAAGTTACTAAAGAAAGATCGTAGTGGAATGGAATGACGATTGCGGATCGCTTTGACAAAATCAAGGAGTACCTGAATCCTCTATCCCGATGTCGCCCTTGAAGGAAGACCTCTTATCATGTACTTATTGCTAGAGAATTCAATGGGGTGTGTGTTGGGGCAACATGAGTGCAGTCGAAAAGAGCATGCAATATACTACCTTAGCAAAAGTTTACCGATGTGAAACAAGATACTCACTCGAGAAAACTTGCAACGCTTTTTGGGCTTTCGCCGACTAAGGCGTATATGTTGACTCACACTACCTTATTGATTTCAAGATGGATCCGATAAAATACATCTTTGAGAAACCAGCTCTCTCGGGAAGAATAGCAAGATGACAAATGATCTTGACCGAATATGACATCCGTACACTTCTCGAAAGCAATCAAAGGAAGTGTAGTAGCCGATCATTTGGCTCACCAAGCCGTAGATGACTATCGATCTATGCGGTTAATTTCGAGATGAAGATGTTTTACTAGTCACAGTTGAAGAACCGAGGCCAGACGAAGGACACGAACAGGATCCCGATGGACTATGGTCTTTGATGGAGCCTCAACGCGCAGCAATGGCATTGGCACCATCATTACATCCCTGCAGGACACACGTCTTTCACCGCCAGATTATGTTTCGATGCACGAACAACATGGCCGAAGGCGTGCATCATGGGTCTTAAAGTGCTATTGACTTAAGAATCAAGTTCTTACAAGTGTATGGAGACTCACTTTAGTGATCGATCGATTAAGGCGATTGGGATACGAAGCATCCGAATCTCATTCCATATCGAGCATGTTACGAGTTTGATTCCTACTTTGAAGAGATCACTTTCAATCATATTCCACGAGAAGAGAATCAGTTGGCAGACGCATTAGCTACTATGTCGTCTATGTTCAAGGTCAAATGGGACAACGAGGCTCCCGGATCATCATTGAGAAGTTCGACGAACCAACGTATTGTTGTGAGCTTGAAGAGAAACCTTGGTACTATGCGTGAAGAGGTATCTTGAGACTCGGGAATATCCAGAGGGCATCATCAATGATAAGAAGTTCATGAGAAGATTTGCTTCCAAATTCTTTCTCAAGAGCGACATCTTATACAAGCGCAACCACGACTTGTGCTTACTCATTATGTAGACCCGAAAAACAATGCGTATCATGGAAGAGTTACGGGCGCATTTGGTACCCACTCCGGTGGACACACCATAGCTAAGAAGATTTTGAGAGCAGTTACTATTGGTCCACCATGGAAGCTGATTGTCACCGCTATGCTCGATCTTGTCACAAGTGCCAGATATATGCCGACAAAGTACACGTACCTCCAGTACCTCTGAATGTTCTTACAGCTCCTTGGCCGTTCGCAATGTGGGGCATTGACATGATTGGAGAAATTAAGCCCACAGCTTCCAGTGGACATCGTTTCATCCTTGTGGCAATTGACTATTTTACCAAGTGGGTAGAAGCAGCCTCGTTCGCATCTGTTACCAAGAATGTAGTGGCTTGATTCATCAAGCACAATCTTATCTGTCGATATGGCAATCCCAAAAGGATTATCACAGATAACGGCTCTAATCTCAACAACAAGATGATCACCGAACTCTGCACGCAGTTCAAGATCAAGCATCACAACTCTTCTCCTTATCGGCCTAAGATGAATGGCGAAGTGGAAGCCGCCAACAAGAACATTAAGAAAATCATACAAAAAATGACAGTGACTTACAAAGATTGGCATGAGATGTTACCATTTGCTCTTCATGGTTATCGCTTTCTGTATGAACATCAACAGGGCAACCCCTTCTCTCTTGTATACGGTATGGAAGCCGTCTTACCCATCGAGGTTCAGGTACCCTCAACTAGAGTCCTCCAGGACGCAGAGTTAGGTGAAGATGATTGGGTTCAGACTCGCCTTGACCAGATTAACTTGATCGATGAGAAACGACTCGCGTCCATCTGCCATGGACAGTTTATCGAAGCGAATGATCGGAGCATTTAACAAGAAGGTCAAACACCGAGTCTACCAAGTCGGTGATCTAGTAGTCAAGCGCATCATTCTTCCACAAGGTGATCCCGAGGGCAAGTGGACTCCCACCTCGAGGGACCATTTGTAGTCAAGGCGGTATTTTCCGGCGGAGCTATGATACTTAGCACCATGGATGGTGAAGACTTCCCACACCACGTGAGCGAGACATAGTCAAAAAATACGCATAAAAGAGACCCGCTAGGTCGGCCTAGGCAAAAATAAGGGCATCTGGCGAACCAAAAGGGTTCGGGCAAAGTTAAGGATATATACAAAACATGTACACGGCAAGTCGAAAACACGAAAAGGCGGCTTGGGCAAAAAGGTATCTGAAAACCCGAAAGGCGGTCTAGGCAAAAGTTAGGGATTTAAGCGTGCGACTATGTCTCTTCGGATCACACTTCTAGACTACTATCGCATTCAAGGTTCGAATGGCGAAGATCATTCACTCACTTTCTCTGGACAAGGAGATGAGATAGTTGAAATATATGAGTACTAGCATAGTTGGAACTTAACGAGATTGTTTCGCATAGATTTTTACCTTTCTTGTGTACAAACTACTTGGCCATCGCCACCTCTTCAATAATACAAATTCTTTCTCTTTACAATTTTCACTGTTGTTGTTTGCAATAAGTCCAACGTTTGCTTTGAATGACTATACGCATTTGACAATAAGAATCTAATCACAAACATACGAAAAGTGAACATACAAAAGTACTTACTACGGGCTCCGGGGTGGGACGACGGCGAAAGTCACCAAAGCATTCCCCACGAGCATGATCCGCAAAGGTGTCACTCACAACACAATTTCCCCGGCAGAGCAAAAGGGAATCCATGAGCTGCAATTCCACTCGACTAAGTAATGTTACATCAGTCTCCAAGCAGTAACACCTCACCCCCAGTCAAGGTATTTGTCCCCAGCGGGTATCTCTCAGTCCGTCCCTTTTCCCCAGCGGCAGTATCCAGACCCAAGACTTGGTCAGATAGTGCATCGGAGGAACCTACATCTTCATTCCCGGCCAGAGATTACAACGGGATCCTGACTCTTCCAGCCCGGTCTCGCAGCAACTATCAAATGCTCTCCAGCGAGATCTGCACCCAGAATCCCCAGTAGAGCGCCTCCTAGATTTCCTCAGCAGGATCTACATACAAGGTCCCCAACGGATCGCCTCCCAGATTCTCCTCAGTAGGGTCTTTATATGAGATCTCCAACAACGAGCCTCTCAAATCTCTACCTTCCTCAACAATATCTAGGCCCAAGACTTGGTCAGATAGTGCATCGGAGGAATCCCAGATATCTTTCTTCTCCTTCAAAAGCGAGGTTCTCACCTACTCGAATCCCCAAGCAGAAGTCAGAAATCTTCAAACAGAACATCCGCATCTTCTTCAAGATGGATATGTCTTGAAATATCACAACATTTATCATTCATACATTACTCATCAAGTCATAATTCATGCATATGTCATTTACACTGTCATGCATCATACTTTGCATAAAACTAACCAATATTCTATCAAAGTTCCTCTTGTTTTCTCCAAAACAGGTAACAGTCGCTTCTGACGCAAACAGGTCCAGGATTAAGCCCCGAATCGACGGGAAAACTATCTGAAAGACCGCCCTTGGTTGTCCTCCGACGACAGGTCTAGGATTAAGCCCCGAATCGACGGGAAAACTATCTGAAAGACCGCCCTTGGTTGTCCTTCGACGACTGGTCTAGGATTAAGCCCCGAACCGACGGGAAAACTATCCGAAAGACCGCCTCTGGTTATCCTCCGATAACAGGCAATGGATCAACACCCGATGCACAACAGGGAAGCTATCCACATTTTTGCCAACTACTATCTCCCTCAGAGTAATCGGCACGAAGATTTATTCTAACCCCTTCCTATTATCAACAGCAACTACAGAGTCTAACGTACGACTCAGTTACCTTGGATGGCATCTTAAGCCCATCTCCGACCATTTATCAACATTTCTCCACTTTCAGAATGCTGCATATATGGTTAAAAATAAATACAAACCAATAACTTCATTCAAAAAATGAACACGAAGTCTAACGTAGGACTACCTCCAGATGGCATCTTAAGCCCATCTCCGTGCTCCTTCCAGAAACGACTACAGAGCCTAACGTACGGCTCACTCCCCAGCATCGATCTTTCCAGATGGCATCTTAAGCCCATCTCCGTCAATTCTCCTATCAACATTCTCGAGTCTAGCATACGACTCATCTTCCAGCAAAGTATCCAGCTTCTCCAAATGGCATCTGTAAGCCCATTCCCGCATCATCCACCAACAGCGAGTGCAAATTTTCAGGTGTACTCGAGTGTTCAATCATCTTCTACCTCCAGGTCACAAAAGACAAGCGTGTCAATCTAACCCTCCAGTACAAGAAGATTGAACAGGGTCAGCTGTCATACCCCAAAATTTTCCCTCCATCTACTCAAGAATTTCATACATCTATGCTCAAGGATTCCTCAAGAGTTGATCAGACAAACTCTCTCCTAGACAATCAACCCAAACTAGGGTTTGGTATCTCTCAAGTCAAGATGAATTTCCAACATCTCCAATGGTCTTCATGCCTCCTCATATGCTTCAAAGATTCTCCATGTCAAGTTTCAAGCCTCATAAGTCAAGTTTCCTCAGACAATTGCTCAGATGGTTGAAAATCAGTTGTATTGGACAAAAAGTCAACTGTGGTCAACATACAGTCAAACTTCATATTTTTTGGTCAACATCCTCATTTTGAAGTTACATTCATCATTTGATCAAGGGTTGATCATGATTCATCAAGAAAACTCAAGATTTGCTCAAAAGTCAAACTTTCTAAATTAGGGTTTCTAGGTGAAAAGTCAAGCGAACTTTGATGATCATAACTTTCTCATACTTTCTCAAAATTTTCCCACCAAAGCTCATTTTGAAGGAAATTTAATTCTCTACAACTTCATGTCTCACAAGAATGTCCAAAAATGCTTCATTTGAGAGGTATAGCTCAAAACATTGGTCATTTTCAAAGTCAACAAAAGTCAACTTTTGTTTTGAAGATATATTGAGCATGGTAACTCCAATTGAGATGAGACCAAAGGGTTGGTTAGAGGACTCTTAGAGATTTCTAAAAGTCCAAGAACACTCAAAAATGTGGAAAATTGAGCAAGATGCATCATTCACAAGTTGGGCAATTTTGAAAGAATGCACAAAGAGAGATACTCCTAAAATCAAAAACTTTGCAAATGGGCCTACTTTTTCTTCATCCTAACTTATTCCTCATGCAATTAGGAATATCCAAGCCCAATGCCACGAATTTTTATTTTATTTTCCTATTTAATTTGGAATTTATTCATTTAAATACAAATTAAATTGAAAAATAAAGTATAAAATCAAATTAATTACAAATTTGATTTTATTTCTTCTTTGTGATCCAATCAATTCATTAAAAGCCAGCAAATTCGAAATTGGATCAATATGGGAAGATTAGATTGAAAATTGACCAAAGTTTGAAGATTTGATTTTTGCAAAAATCAAATTTGATTATCATTGATTATTGATCAATTCTTTCCCAAAACAATGCCAAATCCTTCGATACTTATACTTGATGCATACCAATTGCAAGAGCGAAAAAATTGCTCGAAACCCTAACCTAGAAGCCAAAAACCGTGTTCTTGAAGCAACTTGCAATCCTTGTTCCATCGTTTCAATTGATTTTGAGGATCCAACACGTTCCTTGATACCCGGAGTGATTCGGATACTTACATCATCCAAAAGCATCAAGAATCGAGCAAATCGAACTCGGTTTGTCACTTTTTCCAAAATCGATTTCTTGTTTCCATGCATTATTAACATGTTTCGTTGTTGTTTTGTGTTTAGTGATGTGTTTGCAATGTTTCGAATCGTGTTTCACCATAGCTTTTCGGAAAAATTGGACAACATGCATTCATTGAATCTGAATCGAATTCATTATTGGTTGATTTGACAATTCGGTTGGTTTGTTTTTAAAACTCTTTTCTGGCCTTATGGATTTATTTCATTCATTTTTTTTTTTCAAAACTACTTTTTCAAATTTTCATATTTTAATATTTTGCATCATTTTTTAATTTATTTTATTTAAATTAAAAATCTATTTTTTACATTTACCAAAAATCTTTATTTAATATTTAATTTAAATATAATAATTTTTCCATATTTAAAAATTGCATTTTTCTAACATTTTCTCTTATTTGATTTATCATATTTTTCGATTTCTCGTTTGTTTCACAGGTTAATCCGATTCAGACGATTCTTCCGTTTTCATTTTATTTTTCAATAATGTAATTGTATACGGGATGTAATAGTTTTAATTAGGCTTTTACTTTTCGCATTTTAAATTATGTATACGCTAAAGCCTTGTAATAGCGTAGGATTTACCTTTCCGCATTTTACATTCCGCATTTTACTTTTCGCACCTTATCAATTGCTAGTAACTAGGCGTGTATGGCAAGACTAAAATTGAACTTAGCCCACTAATTTGCAAGATAAAATATCTGAAATCAACACACTTCTTTCACACACGCACCCCTTAGGGTAATTCTCTCTCGTTGCCTTTGCGAATTCAAAATGGTCATGTCCCTCGAACGTAGAGGTATTCTAGCACCGTTGCCTTCAAAAAAAATCATCATAGTCCCTTTGATACAAAGATCATAGACCCACGATGTCGCCTCCGAATACATGATCTTGACCCTCGATTGTCGCCTACGAAAAATGATGATAGTCCCTTTGAATGTGCTAGGATACTTCCTACAAGTTGCTTTCTATGACCATCCGATGTCCCTTCGAGTGTCCCGCTTACATCCAACGAATGGAGCTACCTACCAACTAATGGCACGGCTAGCGCTATTCTAAAGGAACGTAGAAGTACAAAAACAACCAATTCTGAGTGGGTAAATAAAGTCTTTTAGTTGCTTGCTCTAAATCAAATGCTTTTCACACCACACACTCTTTTTCAAAATTCAAATTCTTTTCAAAACAAAATATTTCCGAACACTTTGTATACACTCCTACATGAGTCATTACAAAGTCAAAGCGAAATGCCTTTTTCAAAACATTTTTGTCAAACACACAGAAAGCAATTTTAAAAAGTGATCTAGAGCAACTAAGAGCCCGTAGATAACTACGCATGGAAAGGGGTGCTAATACCTTCCCTTTTCATAACCATTCTCCCAAACTCAGAATCTAACGAAGGTCTTTTTCTGTTACTTTTACCTTCCCTTAATTGGATAAAAATAAAAGTCGGTGGCGACTCTTGCTATCCGCACATTTGGATACAAAAATCCTACAAAGTCAGTTCACCGTATCACAACGAGGACGATTAATTAGTTTAGATTGTAATTTTTATCATTTATTTTATCATTTGTGTGAGCAATGCTCAAAAATAAAATGTTGTAATCTTCTTTCAATAATTAATAAAATAAGCGTTTTCCATCCAAATATTTGCCAGAAATTTCTCTTTTAGCATAAATTCTTTGGAAATCTTTCTTTACATTCATAATCATGCATCATACTTTGCATATTGAGTCTATTGTCTAGAGTCTGATCTTTTGGAATTCTTTCCAGAAAGGAAAAGATCGCCAAGCTGTCGCGTCTTAGAGTTTCTCGACCACGCCCACAACCTACTCGAACATACAATACATGTTCAAAAAGAAGGAAAGTAATGGAAGGATTTGAGCAAGAAAATGTTGAACTTCGTAGCACAGTAACGACACTGCAAGAAGAGGTGAAGAGACTCACTTCTTTGGTCAACTCATTGGCAGCAGCGCAAAGTCAGCAAGCAACATCGAGCAGTCAAAATCAAGCGGCGATTTTAGAGGTCACTACTACTCCAGTTTCAACTGTTGCAGCCAGTAGTTCACCCTTCAGTATGCCAGAAGGTTATCCATGGGGCATGCCTTTCAATTTTGGCATCGGATTTCGTCAACCGACTTCTCAGGTACAAACAACCACGCTTGAAGTACCTACTTTGCAGAACTCAACACTTACTCCGCAACGTGGAATAACTCTTCCGCAAGTAACAATAACGGTTTCTCAACCGATCATGACGAACTCAGTTTCCGTAGTACACACTACTGCAGACGAAGAAGTTCACTATAGTCCAGGCGATAACATGAATCCTCGTGGTCCGATGGAGACTCTCCAGGAACAGCTCCTCAAAATGCAGCTTGAGATTAAGACAATCCGAGGAAAAGAATTGTTTGGGAAGAACGCCCATGATTTATGCTTAGTTCCTCGCGTAAGGATACCTGCGAAATTCAAAGTGCCTGACTTTGAAAAGTACATAGGAAACTTCTGTCCACAGAGTCATCTTACGATGTATGCCAGGAAAATGTCTACGTACAACGACAATCACCAGTTGTTAATCCACTACTTCCAAGATAGTCTCACAGGTGCCGCACTGAAGTGGTACATGGGGTTAGACAACGCGAATATCCAAACATTTAATGACTTAGGTGAAGCTTTCGTACAGCAATATAAGTTCAACTTGGATATGGCCCCAGATCGGGATCAACTCCGCTCCATGTCTCAAAAGGAAAGAGAGACATTCAAAGAATACGCTCAACGTTGGAGGGAAATTGCTGCCCAAGTCAACCCACCATTAGAAGAGAAGGAGATGACCAAGGTTTTCTTAAATACTCTTGGACCATTTTACTACGAACGAATGATTGCTAGTGCTCCCGGAGATTTCACCGAGATGGTAAGCATGGGAATGCGGCTAGAGGAAGGAGTTTGAACCGGACGCCTAACCAAGGAGGCAGGATCTTCTAGTGGAACAAAGAAGGTTGGAACTAGTTTTCCAAAGAAAAAGGAACATGACATAGGAATGGTATCCCGAGGGAAACCGCGAAAGAATGTCTATCAACAGCGACAGATAGCTGCCATAACGCCCGCTGTTAACACAAGTCCAAACACAGGAATTGCTCCGCAATTCCAACAAACGCAACAGCAGCCTCGTCAACAGGCTCAGAAGTTCAACAATCAAAACCGTGCGCCTCGGGTCTCGCAATTCGACCCAATTCCGATGACGTACACAGAACTATACCCTGCACTAATAGAAAAGAATCTTGTACAGACAAGGTCACCACCTCCGGTCCCAGAAAAATTGCCGTGGTGGTACAAAGCGGACGTATCTTGCCCTTTTCATCAAGGGGCACCGGTTCATGATCTTGAGCATTGCGTAGCGTTAAAAGCTGAAGTACAGAGATTAGTAAGGTCTAATCTTCTCTCCTTTAGAAATACAAATCCAAATGTGCAAGCAAATCCACTTCCCAGTCACAGTGGACATACAGTGAATCTGATACTAAGGAATACGAATCGGTATCTCGTCACAGATTTGAATCTGATCAGAGGAAACTTGGTGCATCTCCATGATATGTACAGTACAATGGGTGCCTTCACTAAACACGATTATGCAACTTGCAACGTATGCTTCAAGGATCTTCGAGGATGCTCAACCATAAGAGCAGACATTCAATGATTGCTAGACATTGGTGACATACAGATCTACAGAAACAGAGATGACTATGACGTAAATACAGTAAGGCATTTTCCGCATGAGCTGTTAGTCTCAGATATCAACTCGGAAAACCCCGAAGTAAACGTTATTGTCCCCTGTTTCAATACGCCCAAGCGTGTGGAGATTGAATATAACGGTTCAAACGTTCCAGGGTCTCCTTTGGTGATTTGCCTACACGGTCCTGTTCCATACAGTTCTAACAAGGCAATTCCCTATCAATACAATGCGACTGTGATAGAGGATGGGAAGAAGAAACCCATGCCAACTTTTCCAGCTAATGTCAACATAACTGAGATAGGACGAGTATCACGAAGTGGACGAGTACATACTCCATTGCCACCAAGACCGCCTGCTGTTCCTGTTATTAGACAAAATCCAGTTAACATATCTCCCGAGAATCCCACAATGATTCCCGTTGTTAATCCAAGCGCAAATGTTGGTCCGCCTGATAGAACCAACGTCAACACAGATTTTGATGAGATACTGAAGTTAATCAAGAAAAGCGAGTACAGAGTCGTGGATCAGCTAATGCAGACTCCCTCCAAGATTTCGATACTATCTCTACTTTTGAACTCTGAAGCTCACCGAGAAGCTTTAATGAAGGTGCTAGACCAAGCTTATGTAGATCATGACGTGACTACAGACCAGTTTGGAGGTATTGTGGGCAACATAAAAGCTTGCAATAATCTAAGTTTCAGTGATGAGGAACTTCCAGAGAAAGGGAAAGATCACAATTTGGCTCTGCATATCTCGATGATTTGTCAATCAGATTCCCTGTCCAACGTATTAGTAGATACCGGTTCATCCTTAAACGTGATGCCGAAAACGACTCTCGCTCGTTTAGCTTACAAAGGAACACCAATGAAGTTCAATGACATAGTGGTGAGAGCCTTTGATGGGTCAAGAAAGTCTGTTATTAGGGAAGTTGATCTCCCAATGACAATTGGTCCGCATACCTTCCAAATCACCTTCCAGGTCATGGATGTGCCAGCTGCTTACAGTTGTTTGCTAGGAAGACCATGGATACACGAAACAGGAGCAGTGACTTCCACTCTCCACCAGAAGCTAAAGTTTACAGTAAATGGGAAGCTGGTGACCATCGTTGGAGAACAAGCTTTACTAATAAGCCATTTACCCAGTTTTTCTTTCATCACAGCTAACGACGTTGAAGGAATACAGTCCCCCGAACATCCGTTAGAAGATGAATCTACTAGAAAAAGCAGATCATCTATTTCTTCTTACAAAGAAGCAACACAGATAGTGAAAGATGGTAATGCTGCGGGTTGGGGACAAGTAATCAAACCTGTCAACAACGAGACAAAAGCCGGACTCGGGTTCACACCCGTATTCTCCAAAGACAAGCAAAGGGATGAAACACTTCGTCTGATCAAAGAAGTATTCCACAGTGGGGGTTTCTTAAACCCTGTTCTTCAAGAAGTCAACGTTCTTACCGATGAAGGTGATGAAGACGACCTCTCCAGATCTGAAGAATGGAGCACTTATCTAAACAGCCCCGAATATGTGTCTTAAGAAGAATCTTATGCACCGTACTATCCTTCGACTGATCAATTCAAAGACATGTCCCTACAAAGGAATAAAAATCCGCCTGTCCTTTCTGAAGTTTGGGATACCTTGGGAGAACCAAGTGGCAAGTTTGACTATATGGTGAAATACACTGCGCCCGAAAGCTCGAAAATCAGAATTGAAGATATCCAGCCCACTGGATGGGGTGATTCTTTCGAGTATCCTAGTCAACCAGAAGAGTTATATACGTCTTCTCGATCTCATCAACAAATCGAGGTCCCCAACGAAGATCTCTGCTTTAACGTGCCTGTGGAGTTTGTTAAACCAGATCCTAACTATCACTACATCAACGTGATTACTGAGGATCAAGGTTACGATTCGGGATACGAATTAGAAAGTGTCGCCGACAATGAGTCTCTTCACTCAGAAGATTGGAGGGTACATCCCCAGAATTCAACGCAAAGGCCAATAGAAAATACATATGATGTATCCCATACTTCTCGATCTATTCATCAAGCCGAAGAAGATCGCTTTAGCAGCACAAAAGGCAAGGTCCGTCGTCCAGAGTCTTCAAAGCCTGCTCGGCCAACGACCAAAGTTTACTCAAGGGTTAAACCAAATGGAAAACTACCGGAATACCTCGACTTCCAAGGAGTTCGCCACTACTGGAAACCTGTCGAAGTTCGGACTAATGTTCATAGTTCTAAGTAGTTTATCTTTGCTTTTGTTTTGAACTCTCGCTCCGCCCAAAGCGAAGAGATGTTTTATAGGGTTTAGCTTTTAAATAATTTCTCTTTGTCTTGCCCAAGACAAATGAGTTTGTATTTTAGGGCCCTGTTTCATATTGTGAATCATAAATAAACGCGTTGCTTTGATTCCACACTTTGTGTTTGTTTTTTATTTTTACCCTTTCTTGGAAATGATAATCCTAAAAAACACAATAAAAATCTTCAAAAAAAAAAGCAAAAAAATTAATCTGCATACACTTTCACATTAACTTTTTCAACAAAAAAAATGAAAAAAAAAGAGTTAATTAATCAGACATAAATCAAATATGCAGATTAACAGATGGACAAATCCATTGAAAGCAATAACTCTATGCTCTCTCCCAACTTTGAAATCCCCTGTGAAGTCGCCAGATCCCATATGAGATTTCTCGACTACTTAAGCATGAGGAAAGAATCATTCAGCCTCACAAAGAGCCTCTGGAAGCAATCAACTTAGGTTCTGAGGAAGACAAAAGAGAAGTAAATATCGGAGCTTCACTCGACAGCAACGTCAAGGGGAAACTGATAGATCTTCTCAAAGAGTATGTTGATGTGTTCGCTTGGTCCTACCAGGACATGCCGGGTTTAGATACCAGCATCGTAGAGAGCATCACCTGCCATTAAAGCCGGAGTGTCCATCAGTTAAACAAAGACTGAGAAGAGTTCACCCTGAAATGGCCGACAAAATCAAAAAGGAAGTCCAAAAGCAGCTCGACGCAGGTTTCCTCGTCACTTCTAAGTATCCTCAATGGCTAGCCAACATAGTGCCTGTCTCCAAGAAAGACGGTAAGGTCAGAATGTGTGTTGACTACCGGGACTTGAACAAAGCGAGTCCAAAAGATGATTTCCCACTACCGCATATCGACATGCTAGTGGATAGCAATGCAAAATTCAACGTCTTTTCCTTCATGGACGGTTTCTCTGGTTATAATCAGATCAGAATGGCTCCCGAAGACATGGAAAAGATATCCTTCATCACGCCATGGGGCACCTTTTGCTATAAAGTAATGCCGTTTGGATTAAAGAATGCAGGCGCAACTTACCAAAGGGCAATGACTACTCTCTTTCACGACATGATGCACAAAGAGATCGAAGTTTATGTAGACGACATGATAGCAAAGTCTGACACTGAAGAAGAGCATATAGAATATCTCTTGAAGTTGTTTCAGCGATTAAGGAAATTTCAGCTTCGCCTGAATCCTAACAAATGCACCTTTGGGGTAAGATCCAGAAAGCTCCTAGGTTTCATTATCAGTCAAAGAGGTATTGAAGTTGACCCTGACAAAGTCAAGGCTATTCAAGAAATGCCTACGCCACATACAGAAAAGCAAGTAAGAGGATTTCTCGGACGGTTGAATTATATCTCCAGATTTATTTCTCAAATGACTGCTACCTGTGGGCCGATATTCAAGCTTCTCCGCAAAAATCAAGAGGTTGTGTGGACAGAAGATTGCCAAAAAGCGTTTGATAGTATCAAGGAATACCTGTCAGAACCACCAATATTGATTCCTCCAATCGAAGGAAGACCACTAATCATGTACCTTACCGTGCTAGAAGATTCCATGGGCTGTGTGCTTGGACAACAAGATGAAACCGGTAAGAAAGAGCATGCCATTTACTACCTGAGTAAAAAGTTCACAGACTGTGAAACCCGTTACTCCATGCTCGAGAAAACATGTTGTGCTTTGGTGTGGGCTTCAAAACGTCTCCGCCAGTACATGATCAATCACACGACTTGGTTAATCTCCAAAATGGATCCAATCAAGTACGTCTTTGAAAAGCCTGCCTTAACAGGGAGAATTGCTCGATGGCAGATGCTATTATCTGAGTATGACATCCAGTACCGTGCTCAAAAAGCGGTCAAAGGAAGCATTCTCGCCGATCACTTGGCTTATCAACCGCTCAACGAAAGATTGTGACGAACCGCTACCTGGAGAAGGTCCTGATCCAGAATCTAGATGGGGCTTAATTTTTGATGGAGCAGTTAACGTTTTTGGCAATGGAATTGGGGCAGTCATCATCACGCCCGAAGGTTCTCATATCCCGTTTTCCGCCAGATTTCTATTTGATTGCACCAACAACATCGCAGAATATGAAGCTTGTATCATGGGTATCGAAGAAGCCATCGACTTGAGGATCAAGATCCTTGACATATATGGAGATTCAGCCCTTGTGACCAATCAAATCAAAGACAAGTACGAAACTCATCATCTTGTTCTGATTCCCTACAGAGATTATGCGAGACGTTTGTTGACTTTCTTTAACAAAGTTGAACTGCATCATATCCCTCGAGATCAGAATCGAATGGCAGACGCCTTGGCTACTCTATCTTCCATGTTCAAAGTCAACGATTGGAATGATATGCCTAAAATCCGCATCAGACGCCTTGAAAGACCTGCGTATGTATTTACAACTGAAGCAGTCTTTGACGATAAACCGTGGTTCCACGACATCAAACGTTTCCTTCAAACACGAGAGTACCCACTCGGGGCATCGTACAAGGATAGGAAAACTCTAAGGAGGCTTTCTAGAAATTTCTTCCTGAATGAAGATGTGCTATACAAAAGAAACTTCGACATGGTTCTGCTCAGATGCGTCGACAGACAAGAAGCAGACACGATCATCCATGAAGTGCATGAAGGGTCCTTTGGAACCCATTCAAATGGGCATGCTATGTACAAAAAAATCTTGAGAGCAGGATACTATTGGATAATAATGGAATCTGATTGCTGTAAACACGTCAAGAGGTGTCACAAGTGCCAGATCTACGCAGATAAGATCCACGTGCCGCCAACTCTACTCAACATTCTCTCCTCTCCGTGGCCTTTCTCCATGTGGGGCATCAACATGATTGGGATGATCGAACCAAAAGCGTCCAACGGACATCGCTTCATTCGGTAGCTATTGATTACTTCACCAAATGGGTCGAAGCGGATCACGCCAGCGTCACAAGACAAGTGGTTGTGAGGTTCATCAAGAACAACCTCATTTGATCGAATACCAAGTAAGATCATTACGGACAATGGACGAACTTGAACAACAAAATGATGAAAGAACTGTGCGAGGAATTCAAGATCGAGCATCATAACTCATCTCCTCACGGCCAAAGATGAGCAGCTGTTGAAGCGCCAACATGAACATCAAAAGATTGTCGGAAGATCGTCACTTACAAAGGCGGCACAAAATGCTTCCATTTTCTACATGGGTACCGTACTTGATCGCACTTCAAGGGCAATGCTTTTCTCTAGTATACGGCATGGGCGGTGCTCCCGTAGTTGAGATTCGTCAATGAGAGTACTCATGGAAACTAAGTTATCGAGGCGAATGGTGTCAAAGCGAATCGACCTGAACTTAATCGAAGAAAAGCGTCGACCGCTCGTGTCATGGACAACTATATCAAAGAAGGATGAAGAAAGCTTTTGACAAAAGGTCCGACCTCGTGAATTCGAAGGCGACCTCGTGCTTAAAAGATTACATCTTTTCAACCGATTCTAGGGCAAATGGACTCCTAATTACGAAGGCCCATACATCGTCAAAAGAAGCTTTTACGGCGGTGTTATGATTCTCACAACCATGGACGGATGAACTCCGCATCTGTGAATCTGATGTAGTCAAGAAATACTTTGTCTAAAAACAAAAGAACACTCGGTAAGTCGAAAACCGAAAAGGCGGCTTAGGCAAAAATAGCGTCTCGGTGGATTGAAAACACGAAAAGCGATCCAGCAAAAATTAGAGACAATAAGCGAAATTATCACGATAGATTGAAAACACGAAAAGGCAATCTAGGCAAAAATAAGGATACAAAATGACAAAGTAAGCGCAATCGGTCAGACAAATCAAGAATCTTCCATCAACGGATCTTCAATCAAATCTTCTGAAGCCACAAGCACAGTTGGAATTCAAAGTTGTTAGGGATAATAGCGGTTATTTGTTTTCAATGTAGCCTTTTCCCAATAAATTATCATTTCCAACTTTTGTAAATAGTTCACGGAATCACGCCTTTGGCTGATTACCACTCTATCAATAAATTTGAGCCTTGTGCCTTTTTGTTTGCAATTCTCGCTTTATTCAGTTTTGCAAAATGACGCTTTTATTGTGAAAATCACTTTTTGAAACTAAAAAAAAAAAAAGTTTTAAATGAATTTTACTTCAAATTTTTGAAATAAAAGCAAAATTTTCCTTTGAACTATGAACACAGGAGGAATTTCAACAGTTTTCTCCATAAAGTGTTTCGACCTCTGACAGAATAGAACAGCTGCTACAGAAGTTTTCTTCTCCTCAGCAGAGATCATCAAAGGACGGTATTCTTATTCAGCTGAGAATTCCTAACAAAGTTGTCAATGAAATGCCTTTTTCATACAGTTTAAAGCATGCAACTAGTGTTCATCAACAGTAACATCTACGCCATTGCTGCAGATTTTACTGAGTATTTGTTTGAACTGTGACGTGGTCCTTTTCCCCAAATACCTCTTTGTTGTCTTGTCAAGTATTGTCAGCATGCATATGACATTCATCATTCATACATCATAACATCATTAATGCATTTCTGCATTCCTCAATGTTTGCTTCCATATCACTGGGTTAGATTACATTTACTCATGTGGATGTGTCATCTCCCAGCAAGTTATCCCCAAGCAAAAAAATACATTTTTTTCTCTTCTCTCTTGTTCCCCAGCTGAGATCATTCCTCATTAAGAACAATGTCTTGATTGACCATTTCTTTCCATTTCATTCCTGGATAGAACCTCGTCTCTAACCAACAAGACAATAAGCAATAGCCTCGTCATCCGAGCCGCTTATTTCCTTTTCATCTTTAAACTTGTCATAAAAAGATTGTTCTTCTCAGCAAGTTCAAGTCATGAAAGTTCAAGAAATCTCCTCAGTTGTCTTTTTGTCTAAAAGAAAACCTGTGTCTTTCAATCAAAATGCCCGCATTTTCTCAAAAGAGAGATCCTCGGCAAGATTGTATCCGTGAAAATAGGAACTCATTTGAGGTCTGTTTCCATTATTGACTGTTATTCACAAGGCTGAATATTCAGTAATATATCTTAAGATTTACCTTGTTATAGTTATCACTTTGCTGATAATTGGTAATATCTTCAGAACTCGTTTGAGATCTGTTTCCATCATTTGTCTGTTATTCGCAAGGCTGAATACTCAGTAAATTTTTCAAAGATTTACCTTGTTATAGTTATCACTTCGCTGATAATTGGTAATATCTTTAGAATTCATTACCATGAACTATCACAAGGCTAATTATTGGTAATATCATCTTCGCTTACCTTAAACATTGTCACAAGGCTGACAGAAGGTAATCTCTTTGTTTCCCAAAGCAAAACGGATATTCACATGTTTTGTGAATCTCTTTTTTCCCCCAGCGAGACATATCGCTTGTTTCCCAACAAACAAGATCCTCTTTTCTTAAACAGATCGAGTCATCCTCACAAATTTTTCCCCACCATGTCATTTCTTTGATATCATCTGGGTGAAAATTATTACAATCATTTTGCATCATCCGCACTTTTGGTATCTTAGGTCCAAAATTTGCGTATTCTGATATTTAAGTCTCTTTACACCTATCAAAACGAAGATATTCATCTTCATATCTCAGGTTAAAGAAACTTAAATAGGGGCATCTGTCATACCCCAATTTTTGACCTAATATACCACCTCACATTTTCATTATTTCAACTTTAACAATCGAGAACAGAATTAATCGGGTGTGGTTTTCACAGGTCAAAATTAGGGTTTCATCAAATTTTCATCTGATTCAAGAGGCAACCAATTAGGGTTTGAGTCTTACTCACTTCATTTGATCTATCTTGATCAAATCATCAACCTCTGATCTTCAGATATCAAATTTTTCCTCATGATCTATTAAGGATCAACCAATTAGGGTTTTTGTCGAGGATGAGTAATCTCTGATTTTCTGATCAATGAATGACTTTTTTGATTGAAGATTCATCTTCATATCTTAGATACAACATGTTGACCTAATTTCTAGATTCAAAACATCACAGAAGTTCACAGACTTCATCGGTCAATTTCTGAAACATTTGATGAAATTTCATCTGCACTGAAAAGTCAAACTTTGACTTTTGGTCAACTTTTTCAAGACAAAACTTTTTCAATCATCAAAATACTTCAAATGATCCATCATGATCATAAAAAATCAAGAAATTTGGAAAAGTCAACAAAAAGTCAAAATTTTCAACACTTAGAAAAATTTTCAAGTGTTAAAATTTCTTACTTTTTCCAAACTTCATGGCATTTTTTCACATAGTTCCACTTTGAATTGGAAAAAAATAAAAACATGAAAGTTGTAGCCCTTGAAACAAGCTTTCCAAAATGTCCAAGAACTCTCAAATCCATGGAGTCTAGCTATACTTTTGATTTTGAAACTTAGAGCTCCAAAATCCTTGATTTTCAAGAGCAAACTTTCAAAATTATAGGTCATTTTGAGTTTTTCTTTCTTTCTAGAAGCATGCCACCTAGCCAAGAGGTTTAGAGCTGATAAAAATCAGAGGGAGAGTAATTGTAAAGAGATAGGATCAAGGTAAGATTTAACCATGGTTAAAAGGAAGCTTCCTTTTGCATTTAATGCAAAAATGACTTTCTTGCCCTCTATGGCAAGTTGTAAATACCAAAGCCAAACTTTCTCACTTATCTTTCAGAATTTGTGACCTATAAATAGAGGTCTTGTTTGCAATTTCAAACCACACCAAAGCCATGCAAGAACATGCTTTCTCTCTTCTTTCTTAAAAATCAAGAAACATAGTGTTATTTGAGAAAACTTGCATTTTTGAAAACTTGTGAAAAACCTTGAGTAATTTGGTGTCTAACATGTTTTAATATCACTATGGAACTTGTTTGAAACATAAAATCAACATAAGCAAAGCTAAAAAACATATTTGCATTCCATACTTTCAAACTTGTCAAAACTGCCATAACAATCAAATTTGAACATTGGCTCGAGCAACTTGTGTTTTGATCATCCAAACATCATCAATATACATTATATGAATGATCCAAACCATTAACATCAACCTGTAACATCTCTAACCATGATTTCCAGTTTCACTTTGAGCTGTATGCAGGTCGACTTGGTCAGAACATTCCAAGCTATTCTAGAGCAAGCAGACCACTCATACATGATCCTTGAAGGCCGTTGGTGCTATAGGAATCACAAAAACTCAACTGGAAACTCTCCAACATAGAATTCGATCTCAGCTTGAACAGGTAAGAAAACGAACTTCAAACTCTATGATTCTTTGATTCCAGTCCAAAAAACTCTTGGCCATTTTGTTTCTGCACTATCAACGATCAATAACCCTCAATCAATTGACAAAATCATTCACCATACACGATTTCAATTAGATTTTTCAGTTTTAGGGTTCTTCGTGTTCTTCAGAAATTTAATCATGTTAAGCTTAAAATAAATGAAATTAAAGGACACCATCATGTTCCTGGGCTCAAAACGATCAAGTTTCATGTTTACATCTTTTGATTTCATCAAGAAACGAGGATTTGAGGATTGATTGAAGGATTGGAGATGAAGAACAAGTTGCGCGCGTTTTTTTTTTAATTCAAAATTCCAGTTTTAAAATATATTTAGTTGGTTTCACTACAATACACGGATGTATTGCCGCCCCAGCGGTTGCCAGCTCACTCTTAAGACTCTCATGCCATGCCTTGCCTAACAGGTCCCGGGTTCGAGTAGCCTTGGGACCATTTTGCCAAACTTTTAAATTTTTCACTTCAATTTTTTTACAAACTTTGACTTTTTCAAAACCCAATCAAAACTCCTCATTTTGAGGTGATTTTTTGTACACTTGTAAATTAATGTATCTATTTTGAGATAGTACAAAAATGTTCAGAAAAAACTTTCATCCGATTATATTTTGATCAAGTCGAAAATGGTACTTTTGAGTACTTTTCAAAACACCTTTAAAGGTGATTTTTTCAAACTTTCGAAGCCCGATTCTTTTCAAAACTTTTCACAAATAAATTTCATCTTTCAAAAACAATTTCAAAAACATTCTTCAAAACTTTTCATCAAACTTACATCTTTTTCCATGATCGATCCGTTTCTCTCAAAACTGAATTCGTTTTCTCTCAAATTTCTTAACCGATCATGGGCCTCCCTTACGGTGTAAGTCCCAATTCTTTTATGTACATATCAATTTTACTTGTACATAATACAAACATCTTTGTAAATATTCAAGTATAGTAAACTTTCGTTCGTTTATTCGCTTGTTTATACACCAATTCCATTGGTATGAAGAGAGGAATTATTCCCGGTGAAACTTCTCTTTAAACCAATGGGCCTCCCTTACGGTGTAAGTCCCAAAATTCTTTTTATGTACATACATATTTCCTTGTACATATCCAATTCTTTCATGTACATATCAATTTTTTACCTGTACATAATACAAATACTTTTGTAAGTATTCAAATACAGACAAACTTCGATCGTTTGTTTTCCGTTTCGTCTGTATATACACTGAATACCATTGGTATTGAAAGGAGCATTATTCCCGGTGAAACTGCTTTTAAACCAATGGGCCACCCTTATGGTGTAAGTCCCAACCCTCCTATGTACATCCACAACTCCTCGTACATAAATACTCGTTCGTGTACATATTTACTTTCTTGTACACATTCAAACTTGTAAATAATCAAGTTACGTTCGTTTTAAACGTCCGTTTCACAGACACTTGTTTATATTTCCTTCATAAACTCTTGTAAATAAACATCATGCATTGTTTATATTTCCTTCATAAACTCCTGTGAATACATATCACACACACTTGTTTATACAACTGTCTAGTTATAACATAACAACTAGTCAAACCAATAGGTTCCCCACAGTTATTAGCCTCCTCTTGGGCTTTGTACAAGGTAACTCATTCATCAGAGTTCAGCCTCCTCTTAGGCTTCATATAAGAAAACTCATTCATCTGAGTTTAGCCTCCGCTTAGGCTTCATATAAGACGACACTCCCCTGCTGAGTCAGCCTCCTCTTGGGCTTCGTACAAAAGAACTCCTCATTGAGTTTAGCCTTCTCTTGGGCATCATACAATGAAAGAGACAGGAAATCTCTTAACAGCCTCCTATTGGGCTTCCAATACAAAGAATCACCCGCGCTAGGATAGAACCCAGAGAGTATAATTTCCCGGTGAAATTGCTCTTAATTCCAAAAGGATCGTTTCCTGGTGAAATCCCTTTTAAAGACAAAACCTGCCATACCCTATAGCTTCCTCTTGAGCTTCATACAAGGACCCTCGATGACCCTCGGAATGCCTCCTATTGGGCTTACAATACAAGGACCCATGGGCTTCTTAAAAGCATCCCCTTAATCCAACCAATTTCTCCTTGAGATTTAGACATCTATCATCTCTATGGAAGAAGTATCTCATCTATCACATCACATACAATCAAAAACTTTTCAAAATCTTTTCAAACAAAAAACATCTCTTAATCGTAAGTGGTAACGCTTGTACACTCAAGCAAAACACCCAATGCTTACAGTTAAAAGATTCAATCATCTTTTTTCAAAACATCTTTCTTAAACATGTAAGTGGTAACGCTTGTACACTCAAGCAAAACACCTATAACTTACGATGAAAGATTTTTATCAGACAAACTTTTCAAAATGTATGTGATAAAATAGATTAGATACATTTTTCATTAAGATGACATTTGTCTGTGTCTCTTACTAACTCCCGTTGCTTCCACTAGCACAAGTGGGAACTACGATTGCTCTGACTTTCTCGACATCCTTTTGAGAATACGTAGGCACAAGGTCTCATCCTTGGCGAGCAAATTTCTTTCTTTCTCAGACCAAGCAAACCATAGATCCCTATAGATCCGAGCTACAAATGCTCTGATTCCCATTAAGGGATATGTATGCAGAAGATCCAAAGATCTTTGCGAGCACAATAATAACAAACACTAGGATCCCACATAATCTATCCTTCTTAAAATCCCAAAGGAGAAACTTTCCCAATCATAGAAATAGCAATTAAAACATACAAACATATCAAACATATTCATATATAAAGCTATGGATAACCATATATATTTAGGGTGCTCCATCTATTCCCTTTATATAACAAACCCCCTTACTCGGAATCTCCCCAATGCGTTACGTCTAGTTTGCACTAGTCATAATGCATATCATAATTAATTGAGGGTATTAAAAGCTTTCCCCTTTTTCATAATCATTAAATCATCTTTTCTTGTGTTGAAAATAATAAAGCTTGATGCTCGCGGCATCTTTATAAACAAATCAAAAGAGTAAATCGTTTCGAGCTAGAGAATCCGAATTCAGATTCAATTCTCTAGCGCGTCACTTTTTAACGCGAACAGTGGGTGATAAAGTTCACGGAGATATCCTCCCACACTTTGCCTGGTATAGGTAAGGGCTGAAGTAACCTTTTCTTTTTCTGATTTAAATACTTGTTATGTTGACATATATCACACTATTTCACCAATTGTTTTTCTGCTTTGTAAATGCCAGGCCAGGTAAACAAGGTTGAGATTTGTACCACAGTTGCTTTCACACCAGAATTACCAGCCATGGGGGTGGCATGGAATTCATGAAGGGTTATTTGGCGCCAATCATGGCCATCAAGGTATATACAGTTTGTCTTTGTAAAGTAGTAATCCATTAGAGAACTTGTAAGAAGTCTGGTCCAGATTATTTTGGCTGAGTTGCATAACTAACTATTGGCCTTCTTTTTTTTTCATAATACACACGCAACTTGGCTAAGAGATCTGGAATTGGGGAAGAGATGGGGAATAATATGGGATCCTCAAAATAAGATTTTCTGCTCAGAGCATCCGCGACCACATTCGATTTACCAGGTTTGTATAAAATCTCAAAATTAAATCCTTGAAGTTTTGCAGCCCACTTTTGTTGTTCTGGAGCCGAATTTTACGAAGCAATAAGTTTATAAACTCTTCGATCTGTATATATGTGGAATACTTGTCCAATTAGGTATTGACGCCATTTCTTGACGGCTTCTGTGATAACAAACATCTCCCAGACGTACACAGACGCAGCTTGAATCCGAGGACACTTTTTTTACTGAAGAAAGCAATGGGATGGCCTTCCTGTTAAAGAATAACACTAATGGCGACGCTCGAAGCATCGGTCTCAATTATAAATTTCTTTGTAAAATTAGGGAGATCTAAGACCGGCATGTCGGTCATTGTGGTTTGTAATTTTGTAAAGGCTGCTGCTTGTGCGGTACCTTAAACAAACTTAGTGGATTGTAGCATATTCGTGAGAGGTGAGGTGAGGGTTGCATAATGGCGAACAAAACGCCTATAAAAAACAGTCAATCCTAGAAATTCGTGGAGAGCTGTGAGTGAACGGGATTGCGGCCAATCCAAAATGGCATGTACCTTTTCTGGGTCAGGTGCAACTTTTCCCACTGAGATAACATGTCCTAAATAGTGCACTTGATTCATTGCAAAAAACACATTTTGATAACTTAACCGCAAAGAAATTAGACTATAATAATTCAAAGATCACCTACAAATGGGTTAAATCTTCACTAAAAGTATCATAAAAACAACGAGAACAAATTTTCATAAATAAGGCCTCAAAAGATTTTTCATGGCCGACTAAAAAGTAGAATGAGCATTGGTTAAGCCGAATGGCATGACCAAAAACTCATAATGTCCATCGAAAGTTCAAAATGTTGTCTTATGTGTATCCTCTAATGCCACTCTAATTTGGTGATAGCCTGAGCGCAAGTCTAACTTGGTAAAAAGCTTAGCAGACCCAAGTTCATCAAGTGGTTCATCGATTGTGGGAATTGGGAATTTATCTTTAACTGTAACAAGAGTGGTATGTTAGGGAATTCTCCACAACGCTCAATAAAAGTGAAGTCCTTTTGAGAAAAGAGACACCAACGGATATCTGAATGAGAGAGTGACATCAGCCTTTGAGACCACTTCTATCTTTGCTCGTTCTTCATCACTGATTGAGGAAGGTGCAAAATAAACCACCTGGAAAGTAACGGTATGCAACACATGAGAGTTCCTTGTCGTTTGACGGTACGAGTGTGGAGAGAATGTAGGATGTCTCCAAGTAAGGTAGGCACAAGATTACGAGTGAGGAATATTTTGATGGCGTTCAGGTCTATGAACTGATCTGGATTAGGAAATAGGACCAACCCATAGATTAGCAAGGCCAAAACGTCTTTGAATGCATGAAAACTCATAGCTTTGAGGAATTCTCGAGCTTTCTTTATCAAAAACTTAGCAAGTAAACCCTTAACTCCGCTTCTTGTTTCCCAATTGTCTTCAATGTCTGATCATTTTAGATGTAACGCTGATGCGATGTCTTCGTACTTAGGAGCCTTTTCTAAACCTGTGAATGGCATCTGATCAAGAATAGGTATCCCAAGTAGCTTAGAGAACTCTTCCAAGGTAGGAACCAACTGATAATATAGGAATGTAAAGCAATGGTGTTTCGGATCGAAGAACTGGAATAAGATGTGCATCATATCTTCTTCAAAATCGGAGATAATCAAGTCAAGTAGATAACCATGTCTCTTGATGAACCGAGCATGATCGGGAATTTCTAAAACCAATTCTCTGAGTTGAGGAGGTATACCCATGAAGTTGATTCGGATAGTCTTTCTGGAAGCCATAATCCCTATAAAACAAAGCAAAGATAAATCCTTAGGTCCTTGAAATGGTTAGAAATGATATGCAATGTTATGATGTCATGTTTAACAAGCACAAACAAATCACACAATATCCCTAGGTTTAAGGCTTGCACGGGGTATAGGTGTCTACCTTACCAAAGTTTGAGTTGGTTCATCCTGTCCTATAATAGTAACCGGGTTCTAGGAATCTCATATCATTGATCTTTCTCATGGGCTTTAATTCAATACGACTGCCAAGTGGTCGACCGAAACATCCCGAAAGTCGGATCTTAATGAGTGTAGCATCGAGTATCAACCAACCTTAGTCTGCACCAAAGTCGGCCATCTCACTACCTTCTAATGGCCAAGATGGGTCAATTAGGGTTCTAAAAGTTGAGTTAGTGCTGATAACACCACGCAGACGCCAAATACTTTCCTCAACTTGAGCATGAGGAGCATCAGGACATCCAAAGTGTCGCACTAACGTAGCCACCATGTTGACCGTTTCGGTATACGCCTAATGATCGCGACGATTTATTGCTACTTACCTGAGGAAACCTGGATCCGGGTGTAGGATCCCCCACAAGTATAATGCCCAAGCAACCCTTAAAGATAAAGCAAGCAAGTCAAATAGAAAGCAGTAAATATGATCTAAAAATCCCTAAGGTATTCTCTCTTTAGGGTGTCTCCCCGGCAGAGTCGCCAGTTCTGTAATACGGTGGGAGAACTGACTTTGGAATTTGTTTTGCTTTTGATCGCAAATGTTGCGGTTAGCAAGAGTCGCCACCGACTTTTCTTTTATCCAATTAAGGGAAGGTGAAAAGAACAGAAAAAGACCTTCGTTAGATTCTGAGTAAGGGAGAAGGTTATGAAAAGGGAAGGTATTAGCACCCCTTTCCATCCGTAGTTATCTACGGGCTCTTAGTTGCTTTAGCTCATATTTAAAAATTTGTTTTCTGTGTGTGTGTTTGAAAAATGTTTTGAAAAGGCATTTCGCATTGACTTCGTAATGATTCACGCTGGAATGTATACGAAGTGTTTGGAAATGTTCGTTTTTGAAAAGTGTTTTAAGTTTGACAAAAGTGTGAGGTGTGAAAAGTATTTTGATAGAGTAAGCAACTAAAAGTCTTATTACCTACTCAGAACGGTCATTTTTGTGTTATTTTACGTTCCTTTAGAATAGTGCTATCTGTACCATTAGTTAGTAGGTAACCCTATTCGTTGGATGTAAGAGGGACATTCGAAGGGACATCGGATGGTCATAGAATGAAACTTGTAGGAGTATCCTAGCACATTCGAAGGGACGATCATCACTTTTCGTAGGCAACAATCGATGGACGAGATCATGTATTCGTAGGCCACGTCGAGGGACTATGATCTTTGTATCGAAGGGGCTATGATGATATATTTGTAGGCAACGGTGCTAGGATACCTCTACGTTCGAGGGACTTGACCATTTATTCGAAAGGCAACGAGAGAGAATACTTTAGGGGGTGCATGTGTGAAGAGAGTGTGTCAAATTCAGATATTTTATCTTGCAATTAGGAGTGACCTAAGTTCGTTTTTATCTTGCCATACACGCCTAGTTACTAGCAGTTTATATGGGTGCGGAAAGTAAATTGCGGAAAATAAAGTGCGGAAAGTAAATCCTACGCTATTACATGGCTTTGGGGCAGTTACATAATATAGGAGCGGAAAGTAAATCCTAATTAAACTATTACATCCCATGAGCAGTTACATAATATTGGAAAAAGAAATGCGAGAAAATTAATCCTAACTATTACAGCCTGGAAGCAGATACATAATAATCGAAAAAGATAAGAAATTCGCATAAGAGAAAATATGTTAGTAAAAAAGATTTGAGTTAGGAAAAAGTTTTTAGGTTAGTAATCCTAATTAGATGATAGAACAATTTTTTGGGAATTTTCTGGATTGGTTTTAATAAGAAAAAGCAATTAAAAGTCAATTTTATGGTTAATTAACAATTATTTAAAATATGCATGCAAAAATATTAATTTTTATGCCAAAAATTAAATAAATATTTTTCTGTCCTAAATGCAAAAAGAAAATATTTTTTGGTGATTTTTGATATGTTAGAAAATTATTTGAAGAGAAATTAAATGAAATAAGAAAATATGAGAAATAATGTTAGAGAGGAGAATCAGAATGCTTCTGATTGGAATTCTCCTAGAAGCTGGGATTTCTGGGGAATCCCTGGCTGGAGGTGCCCAGAAATTGGAATTTCTGGGGCTTTTTGGCCTGGAGGCACCCAAAAGTATGCACTTCTGGGGTTTTCTGGGGAAGATACGCCTAGAAGTATGCACTTTTGGGGCCTTGAGCGCGGCATAGAGGGCCAGAAACTGTGGTTTCTGGGCAAGCTTTCTGTAGAACCTGCAATTTTAAAACGTTAAGTAAAAAGGGAGGGTTCGAACCCAGGACCTTCTGAACAATTGCGCGCTGCCTTGCCATCTGAGCTACATGGACCATCTGTTAACAATATAAAACAAAAAGAATACAAAGGGTTTCTAGGAACCCTTTAGAACAGAAAGCGCGCGCAGAGTCATCTTCTCCAATTCAAATGTTCAGACTTTTGGCTACGGTTTTTGCTTCTCCGTGGCTAAATCCCTGCAAGTCATAACTCAAGCAATATGCAATATAAATTAAATGTAAAGCCATGGATTGATTGCAAATTGTCCCCTGAACATGAATATGTCCTTAGATTGGTCCAATTTTTCCTATTCTGAGAACCCCTAATTCGAGCTTAGGAACCCTAACAATGGTGAAACTCGGTTTATGCATTGAAGCTTAAATCAAGTCATCCAGATAGCTTGCAAACATCATTCTAAACACAAACAAGCAATCAAAACATGTTAAATATGCATAAAAATAAAAAATCGAATTTGAGATAGAAAGGTTCAAACCGAAACTGTGATTTCGTGATTCTGCACGTTTGAATGGCTTGTGAGTATCTGGATTGATTTAGGGAACCTCCAGGAATGTGTTGGAATCCTTAGAATGCCTTGAATTGATCTGAAACTAGGGCTGCCAATAGCTTGCAATGCACAGTTTTTTTGAAGTTGGGTAGGGTTCTTGGAGAAAAGGATTTCGTTCTTTGTTCTTGTGAATGCAGTGTACTTATAGTGGAAGGATTTAGGTCAAGAATCATGAAGAAATTATATGCCAATCAATGAGAAAATATTTGATTTGGTATGAAACCAAATATTTCCCTTTTTGATCAAATCTCATTCAATTCCTTTGCCAATCAATGCAATTTCGAAATTGACAGCTTGTATGGCTTGCTTGGACCTCAAGAATGAGAGAAAAATCCAATTTGCAATTAATTTTGATTTTCTATCTTTTATCTTAATTAAATTGGTTTTTAAATGATTAAAATAAAAAATAAGCTAAGGAACATGCTTGAACCAAGAAAAGTTAGGTCCATTTGCAAAATTTTGGGTTTTGTCAAGTATTTCTCTTTGTGCACCTCCTCAAAAATGATCAACTTGTGCAAGGTGTATCTTGCTTAATTTTTAATATTTTTGGGTGTTTTTGGACTTTTTAGAAAGCTCAAGATTTCCTCTAAACAGCCTCTTTGGTTTCATCTCATTTGAAGTTTCCATGCTCATGAACACTTCTTTACAAAAAATTGACTTTTTGTTGACTTTGAAAAGGACCTGTAATGTTTTGACCCATAACTTCCAAATGAAGCATTTTCTGCCCAAGCTTGTGAGACATGAAGTTGTAGAGAATTGAATTCTCTTCAAAATGAGCAGTGGTGGAAAAATTTATGATAAAGTATGTGAAAGTTATGCCTGGTCAAAGTTCTGTTGACTTTTGTCTAAGAAAGCCCAATTTGGAAACTTTGACTTTTGATCAATTCTTGACTTTTCTTGATGAATCATGATCAACCCTTGATCAAATGATGAATATCACTTCAAGATATTGATGTTGACAAAAAATTATGAAGTTTGACTGTATGTTGACCACAGTTGACTTTTTGTCCAATACAATTGATTTTCAACCATCTGAGCAATTGTCTGAGGAAACTTGACTTGTAAGGCTTGAAACTTGACATGAAGATTCTTTGAAGCATATGATGAGGCATGATGACCACTGGAAATGTTGGAGGTTCACCTGGACTTGAGGATAGCCAAACCCTAGCTTGGGTTGATTGTTTAGGAGAGAGTTTGTCTGGTCAACCCTTGTGAAATCCTTGAGTATGGATATGTGAAATATCTTGAGAAGTAAGAGGGAAAATTTTGGGGGTATGACAATACCTCAGAAATTGGCTGCTGTTTGAACCAATGAAGAAGGTTGCTGCTCCTTTGCAACCAACTTTGTGAGTGCAGTCATGATAGAGTCATATCGAACATCTGCAGTGTGTTTTTCGCTGTCCAACCTCGAAGTGAGTTATCCCACAGTTTGCTGTAATTCTGCAGCAGCTGCATCAACTTTGTCAAAATGCTGATCCATATGTTGTTGAGTCTCATTCATTGCATTATCAAGATGTATGTGAGTTATTTGAACAATTGTTTGAATAGCCTCATCAATAATCTCTTTGAAGTTGGATTGGAAGGTTTGGCAGGGGCTATGAGTGCAAGATGAAAGCACCAATTAAGAGATTACGCAAAATCTAAAATTAGATCAAAAAGGCATTAAAGAAAATTGACATAAGAATAACATATGAACTTTCTTAATTTCTCATGAGCAGCCAAAAATACACTTAAATAGTTAGGGTTTAGAGATACTAATGGGCTTGGGCCAAGGGCCGACAAACAAATAAATAAATAAAACAATAATAGTCCCAATAAAAAAAAGGCTATATAAACACCCAAAAATTAACAATAAAAATCCTTGAGGTGGGTTGGTTTCTATTTTTCTTTAATAGGTTGTGGGCTCTTCTTATCACACTGCAACACTTAAACCAGTGTTTTAATAAAATGTGAAAAATTTCAAATTTGTATAAAAATAATATATTCATGTGACTCAATGTCACACTTATATGGAAAAGATTGCTAGAATCGTTCTCTACATGCGACAGTTGCATGTGAGAGGTCGTGCTTCTATGCGGAGTTCAAGAATGATATTCACTCGTACGTGGTGATATTAAAGAATAATCACTTTTACTAAATTGAGATTATAAATTGAACCAGTTTTAATGTGTCTTTGGTCGCTAAACAAAATATTTCCTTCTATAATTTAATAATTGATTCTTAAGAAATAACTAGAAACATAAAATGCATGCATGCCTTAACCTTCAGAAGACAGGGCCTAGTAAAAGTTAGTGTGTCAGAGTTGTTTTTATATATGGTCTATTATTGTTGTTTTTTTTATAAGCAAATTTTATATCATAAAAGTAAAAGGAAAACATTGGAAAAATTACAGAGATAAAAACCATAAAACTATAGCATACTATTTTCCAGCCAAGACCATATTAGATGAAGTCTAAAGGATTATGGCACCAATCATATAAAGAGCAGAGAATATTATTCTTAGCTTCTATAGCCAGCCACCACCAAGAAAACATTTTGGCATTATGAAAAACTTCATCTACATCACCGACAACATTTTTAAAGATCATCTCATTCCTTTGTTTCCAAATGCACCAACTCATAGTTAACCATATCACTCCTGCTCGGTTCTCTGCACCCATATCACGAATAGAATCCACCATTTTTTAAAAATGATCCCCACACCTAGGCATGATATTGTAATGAATATCCAACCAAGCCATTATGAGTAGCCAAACTTTCTGCAGAAAGGGATATAATGAGAAAAGATGGTGAAAGGTTTCCACTTGGGTACATCCAAACACGCAATGACAATCTGCAACATTCAAAATAATTCCCCTATGTTGAAACTTCAATGCTCAAGTTTGTGTTTGGACTTCTTCAGGTTCTTCTTGTTCTTCTAACAAATCTCCATCATCTTTACTAGGTCAATTATGGTTAAGAGAATCATTGGACTCAAATGAATTAGCTAAAGTTCAATGGACGCAAAAGAATTATATGATTTATAATTATTGCACCGATAATAAGCGCTTTCCACAAGAGCCTCCTTCTGAATGTCTAGCTTAAAAACTATTTTGTGTTTTATCACATAAAAAATTTCAAATTTACATCTATGATGCATTGATTTTTAGAAAGTCTTTGCACCATACAAAAGATATGGATGTTCTAAACACGTTAAACCTCGTACGTATTTTACGTGTGACAAATTTGTATTTTCTTGTGTAAATTTACAATTAAATCTCTATTGTTGATTGATGCATACTTGTATATGTATTGTGCATAATTGCATTGTTTGTATGTTAAAAGGCATTCATGTAATTGGTAGTGATAAATGGTGAAATTGTATATTATGTTGTTCAAATATATAATTGTTTGAATTTTAGTTTAATTTTTAACTTTGCAGTTCGATTTTTCTTTTATTGTTGAAATACTTAAGTAGTAACTTCCTTACCATCAAAGTGTCAATGTTAAATAATCATACATTTTGTTCTCATAGAACAAGTTTCAAAGTGCTACTCCGACATGATCTATTAATAAATATTTTCTTTTAGATTTATTGAATAATAAATAAATTTGGTATAAAAGACTAAATACATTCATTATTTAATGAACTTTAAAAAGAAATATTTGCTTATAAATCAGTCCGGAGAGAGTATAGTTTAAAATAATACAATAAATTTTTTGTTATTTTGAAAAAATGGACCAATATGTTAATTTTGGTTTTAAATTACACTTCGCAAAGGCAATTGCGCCGCAATACAGTGGATGATGTAGTCTTTAATCCACATTAGAAACTACATCAAACAATTTCATTCTTATTTTTTCAAGTATTTTCATCAAATTTAAAAATTTGAACACTCAATTTATCTTGGATGTAATGAAAAATCTTAACTCATTGATTATTTTTTAACATAGATTTCAAAAATCTCTCAATCAAAATTTATGCTTGCAACTGTTGCCATAAATACTATGCTATTACGCGCAACTACAAATGTATTGAATATCGGAACCACAATTTAAAATCAGGATGTAAAGAGTTCAAATGCTAGCAGATAGGTGGTGCCTCTATTGTTGAAAGAGCTCAAGCTGGAAAATATATTGGTCCAATGTGATGCTTGGTGGATTGTATCAACTCCTTGATAATGATAGCGGCCATTTATTGTTTAAAAAGTAAATGGAAGAATTGACATACAAATTCTATGTCACAATTGGAATCTTGCAATTCAATACCCTTTATTGAAAAATTGACATACAAAAATATCACATTATTTTCACAGTTGTTTCTTCAAAATTAGAAAAAAAACAAAACAATACAATGATATTTTTCTTGTAGTTGAAACTCAAAATCTAAGATGAAATAAAGGCCTAGTGATATTCCGAATGAAATAAAGAACAGTGTTACAAACTTCAACCTTGAACATCAACTAACTGTTGTCAAACCTCTTAAGTCCCAAAAAGTCCCTTCAACATAGCTGACGTTTTGATGGATTCAATTATCTCAGAAATCTCATGTTTTCAACTCATGCATGATTTGATCCAGCATTCTGCAGATGTATGTGCTTCAAAAGATGAAGAATTTGAGCTTTTTGATCTCATTCTCAGGCCCTCTTATCCTTCCTTCTTGTACATTCAGAAAGTTAAAAACATATTATTAGTCATTACTACATAATACATACTCAGTGACACTAATTCTACAAGTTCAAGGGTAAACTTCAAGGTTAAAAATGGGTCCGATACGTGGACCCGACAAGGTATCACAAGGTATCATACCCTTATTTACCGTATGATGTTACGACGATGTCGATGGTTATTTTCTACGGTAATGAAAGTATAGTTTTAAAATCTTATCTTTGTCTTATTTCTTTGTCTGGTAAGGAGAACAAGTAATCCAAAGCCTAAAATGATTGCAACTTTTATCACCTAGAGGTGTAAGAGTGAAATGTTACCAAACAAAAACCTTAACTACAAACAGGATACTAAAATACAACATGGTTCATACAAAAATAATTGATCAAATTTAGACCAATGTTTCAAATATGAAAACAGTGATTCTTTTTCAAAAAGTACCATTAATAAAATCTAAATGAAAAGTTAATAATAGTAACCTGATTAAATGGTCCTTCAGAATTTTCATCTCCATTATCATCATCTTTTGATTCTTCTCTGTCATGTATCTTTTCATACTTGCTTCCATCACTTCCAGTTTCAATACATGCTGCATTCTGTTACACAGAGATAAAATCAAACACAATATTCAACCAAATTTTCTCCAAATTTTCTAGTTTTGTGATTATTCTTACCACAGAATTTTCAAAAGGGTAACAGTTGTTATCTAAGTCCTTCTCCAAATTTTTGTAATTTTTTTCTTCCTCTTGAAGTCTACTACATGCTACATTTTTATTGATATCCTCCTCTTGATCTTCATTTCTTTCATTTGAAGCTATTTCTTTGTTTGGTATAATATGTTCTGGAACCTCTTTCAAGTTTCTTGACAAAGAAGCATTTTTCGACTTTTCTTGTAAGAAGCCTATCGGCTCTATGTTCAACGACTTATCTTGCTCCAAATGCCATGTCTCGGAAGAATCGTTCTTTTCAATTGGACTCATCAGTTGATATTTTGTTGGAGGTGGTTTAATATGAGGCCTCATATCCTGTGTCAAAATTCACTTGTTGAAAAACTTATGCCGTGTTTGGATAAACATTTTAGTCCGACGCTTATAGCATAAGCGCTTATCATGTGCTTATGCATAAACTATATCTATATCAGAAGCTAAAATAAATTCAAATTGTGTTCATATAAGCTAACAATCCTAAGAGAAGTTATAAATGTTTTAATTAGTTTCTAGAAGTTTTTTCGAACAATTTCACACGTGTTTATATCAGCAGATAAACTCAAATAAACCAATACAAACAGGTTTAACTATACCTTAGGCAGACCACTTTCAAAAGCGCTTATCATTTTCTTAACATTGCTAGGAGTTCTTCCTAGTCGAGCCTTCTTCTCTGAGTTTGGAAGACGACCATCTTCTCGATTATCTTGTATTGGACTATTTGTTGAGGAATTAACTTTTCGGAGGAACCAGTAGCTCTCTGAGGATGATCCTCAGATGCTGGCTGATTGGCAGGCTTCTTATCTCTATGCTGTAATTGAATGAGATTAAGTTCTTGTGACACTGGTTTTATCGATGAGGTCTTGTTATATTGATCTGCAATGTTCTAAAACATGTAAAATGACCATTAAACAAACAATACTACATTTTCCAATGTCTTCTTGTTGAGATGGAAAGAGACATATGAATCAACAGACACAATGTATGGAACTCGAATCCCCTGCAGTCACTGACAGGATGGACGGTAATAGATCCCTTGACTGCAGGGGTCTAGGTTCCAAGACATGACAATAACACGTAGACATCAGTAGTAATTTGTCTGATACTAGACACGCCTTTAATCCGAAGTGTCAGTGCTGCATAAAAAGAGATTGTGGAAAATTGATTAATCCTTAACTGAGTTTAGCTGTTTCTGTTCAAGCTCAGCCTCAGCCTCAACCTCAGCAACATTTGTAGTGGAACTTTCTTTGTCATCGAAGAACTCAACGGAACTTTGTAACCGATAAACTTCTTCATGTTGAACGTATATCTTTGTTGATGATTCTTGAGAAGATGGAGCACTTAAAACATCAGGAAAAAGCCATTGAGGAAATGTATGTAGAACCAAATTCATAACTATCAAACATTCTGCTATTTTATCATTTCATCTCTGATTTAAATGTCGATTTTTTTTATAATCAGATAAGTAAGATCAAACCTGAGACCTCATCACTAGCACGAAAAGGTAACACCGAATTGCTATTAAGAAGCACATCCTGTTTTTTCTTTAATGCAGATTGCCTCTAGTAAATCATAGAAGAAAAGTTAGTTTGAACACAAACTTACCAAGGCCTTTAATTTGCAAAGTTTAAGAAACTTGAGAAATAAGTACCATCACACGAATTTTGTCGCGCGCTCTTCATCGCTTAGAACAACTTGTAGTTTCAAATGCAAGTATCCTTCCCCTAGTCGAAACGTGTCTTCCCAAACACCTTTCTCTAATATCAATCTTATATGTACTCCTGCCAGTTATTTACTGCATCATGTTAGAAACATTTAATCTTTGATCAAATTTGAAAAAAATTAAACAATTTATCAATTCGAATGTTATCAATCAAAGATAACCTGCACGCGATATTTCATTCCCGTCAGAATCATGAATTTTAAAAATCAAATCATCACGGAGACTAGCTATGGGACTGAAACATGACAACAAACAAATTACATTTATCAATAACTTATTTACATTAATACATAAATATAAATAAATGCTTCCGTCAATGATTGAATCATAGGCCAACGATTTACACCTATTTAACTCAACTAACACACGTATCAGTTTAACTACACAGGACTTCAATATCACAAAAAAAGATGAAGAGTTTTTGAATTAATCTTACAATGAAAAGTTTCCTTTGTCACTGATTTGGTACTCAATTTTCCCCATGGAAGCTGCATTTATCAAACACTATGTTAAAAGTTGATGAGAGTAATTAAGCACAAATTTCAAAAGGTAAGAACAATTGCATACCTCTTATAGGTGTTGATGAAGAAAATGGAAGATCCATGAATTCAAGTACTGTAAAAAAAAAAAGAATAAATAGAAGTAAAACCAAAATCACATGGTTACTAAGTTACATAAATTTTATATACTACATAGAATTTTGTACCTGAAACAAGGATTGTTCCTGGCATTGTAGGGTGCAGAATTCAGTGAAGATTTGCCGAACAAGAATCTGTGTAACCAAACAGTAACTATATGTGTATATACTTAACAGTTAACTCTTCTTTAGCATAACACAGAAATTTTTACTTTTTTGTTTAAGTGGTTGGAAGAATGGATATGGTTAGATTTTGGATGAAACCAGCTAGTGTGTGGTCCTTTCATTTATTCGCCATAAAAGCTTGATTGGAAATTTCTCATTTTGTCTCATTTGTCAATTGTAGTGACTTGTCACATAGTAATATGAATATAACTAGGTGTGACTATGGGATTAGTAGTGGTAAATTGAAGTACAATACAATTATTGTTGAAACACTTAAATTTATCATTAAATAATTAAGGTGGTTTATTAATGTTAGGACTTAGGAGAGATTAAATACTATCTATATAAATGGCACTAAAGCTAAAATCTTGTAAAAGAATTTTTGTTTTTGACTATTTTTTCTCTTCAAAATAGATATATAGTACTATATTAACAAAAGGTTGCGTTACTCCCTCTATCTAACCAGGTTTGTAGCTTGTGGAAATTTGGTAATGGTTTAAATGTTTATTTTGGAATAATAGTTGCCTAGGTTATATCATTAATGACATACTTAACATTAGAAAATTTAACTTTGACACTCCCATTTGAACTTCAACCCCCAATTTTTGTTATTCCGGAAATATTTTTTTGCTGATTTGAGAAGAATTTTTGGACAAAATTTTCGATAGAACAAGTGAAATTTTTAGTATATAGAAAATTTTCAGTAGATCAGTACTAAAATTCCGCTAGTTAACAATTTCTGGTAGTTCATATGAAATTTCTGGTACACCGAAAATTTCAAATATGCGAGACAGTACTAGAAATTTAAAATATAATAGAATTTCCAATAGTTTCATAATTTAAGTTTTTTTTAATGATTAGGATTTTTCTGATAACTTTGGAGGATTCTGATTGCACCGACAAATTTGTGTTGTCTAGAATGCACCACCATTTGTATAAATAGGGGTGAAATTCTGGTATTAGATATGAGATGTCGAAGGTGATGTCACGACACTAATCTCTGTATGTTGAACAAAGAATAACAGAATACTAACTGCAGTAAAATAAAATTGACACAGGCAAATTGTTCACCCAGTTCGGCGCAACCACACCTACGTCTGGAGGCTTCAAAGCCAGGGATGAAGTTCACTATCAGCAGTATTAATTTAGAGTTAATATCTCCCAGTAATAAATCTCTGATATCCAAAAACCTTGTGCCAAATGCATATAAATGGAGAAGTTGGTGCATTTAGCATTGCATATAAATATGAAATGAGAATGTGCTTGAGATTGTGATTGTGATTTGCGATTGTGTTAGTGTTTCATAATTTAATGTTATATCGATCTTTATTTTTATCATCCTGATGTTGATATTCACCATTATTATTGTAAAACATATTCTCACCCCATTCATTTGTTTGTTTGATGCCCCTGTGCAATTTTTGTACAAGTAATCAGCAGGAGTGATACTTGGTGAGCTTAGAAGATGGCTTCGTAGAACTCATTGCATTTATTTGTTTTTTGTTTAGTAGGAATGATGCTATGATTTTGTAACACCGTGGTATTATGAGAGGCTTATGTTTTATTGAGCTGTGAGTCAAATTTTATTTCCTTGGATGTTCTGCTGCGATTTAGTTAAAATTGGATGAATAATGTATGCATTTTTATCAAAGTAACATCCTAATTTTGATTTATCTTTAAAAATAAATTTTTGGGTTTTAGGGGGTTACATTAGGAATGCCAAGACCGATAATGGTTTTAATGATGACAACATGTGAAAATTAAACCTAACCTTGATGAGACTTTAATGTCAACTCATGGAGATGTTACAAGACCTTATAGATTGGCTAGTAATTTAGCAGTCAAAGATACACATAATTGTTTGTTCAAGCTCTTCCTCTGAAAAAAGTCGAAGAGCTAGGGTTTGATAACCATTGTGATATTCTTTGATGATAGAACCCTACTTGAAGATATCTCAAGATTTGCTCTAAGAAGATTCAATAAAAGAAGTTATGTGATTGATGTATTGGTAAAAAAGACTCGAAGCTTTAAAGTGTGAAAGAAATGAGGAGTGGAAGCTCACTTGATCGTGTATGAGTGATCAATGTTTTGTAAACACACATGGGAGTTTTTGTAAAATGATATTTCTAAATCACACGCTCAATAAAACTCTTTTAAAGCCTCTATTTATCAAAGAAAATAACTTTAAAATGTTTTGGAGTTTAGCCAGAGGAATTGGAAACTATTAGAATGAACTACTCAATTGATTTGAGCATATTTCTAATCTATTACATAAGAGATCAATTATTTCATAATCGATTATGATAGTATCTTATTAAAAAGTAATGACTCTCTATCAAATATTTTAAAATGATAAAAATAATCAATTATTTAGGTTATCCCATCGATCGGAATAAGGACCCAGTCGGTTGCACAATTAATTTTGCCCAAAAATTGTTTCATTTTTATTCAACCTTTGATCTTTAAATAGATCTCTCTCCCTTCACTTTTTCACATTCATAAATGTGAGATTTCCCACCTTCCTCACTCTCTCTCAAATATTTTCTCTTTCTCTCACATAAATTTTACCATAGTGCTTTGAGAAAGGTTCTTCGGTTTAAATAAGAAAATTATTTTGGAAAAAGGTAATTTATAAATTCAATAAGAGCTCTTTTTCTCTCGAGTGAACATTTCTTCCTTATAAATCATTTGTTTGAGATTGAAGCTAAACCCGTTAAACGTTTTTGTTAGGAGATTTAGTATTAGGTCTCCGTTTGGTATGTGAGTTGAGCCAGTTTAGGAAAAGTTCTCTTTCTTATTTCTAGAAGATGAAAACCCTTATTATCGGTTCTTGAGCTTGGTCAAACGTAAATGCTCAACTTAGTTCGAGATCAGCCTGATGTTAAATCTCGGCTCGGTTTGTAGTCGATCCATATAAAACCTCAATTTAATTCGGAGGATAGTCGATTCAAAACTCCAAATTGGTTCGAGATAAGGCCTTACAAAATATCGAGACTAACCACTCATAGCTATATTCATGTTTGAAAGGAAGACTAACCGCTTCTGTCCATTATTCACTATTTGGTTGGAAGTAAACCTTAAACTTCATTGTTCCTTGTATAAGAGGGTTTGTAAGGTTAACCCTCTAAAAGCTCATAAGCATTATTGAATACTCTCAAGATCAATTCTTGATGAGAGAAGTAGATCACTTCACTTAAACTTCACCTCTATAAATCATGAGTCATCTCTTTATCCTTATGTCTTTACTTTTCGCATCTTTTTTTTACTTTGATTTTCGCTGAAATATTTAAACATTTTATTTAAAATAGTCTTAGACTCTAATTTACAAACAATTTTGTTTTATACTATTATTTTTCAAGCCCCATAATTCACACTCCTTTTATGTGTGGAGTTATATGTTGAAATTGTTGAAATTAATTCCTTGTGTCAGAAAATATTTGATTTGATTTGATTTAGGAGTGTGGAAACAGTTTGTTACACACAAATTTGATTTTAGATTTCGATAAATTTGATTTAAACATAAAATAGAATATATTTTATTTAGCTTAGAGAGCAAGCTAACCTAAATCTTTAAATAGAGGGAGTAACCCCTATTTTTGTAATTCATTCACAGTATTTTACAGTTGCAAAGGGAATAATAAAGTTTTCCACAGTTTGTGGGAAGAGAGAAACTCTGTAGAAATTTTTTTTTTTCTTCTTCTTCTTTTTCTTTAATTGTTCATCGTTATTGTATGGTGATATCAATCTTGTTCATCAAGATTGATAGAAATTCATCATAGGCTTTGGTGGATTTTCAACATCTGGTATCAAGAGCTACGATTAATCAATTTAAGGGAAGTAACGATCAAGAACGATTAAAAAGAAAAATTCACGATGGCGATGAGTTATGGTAATGCAAATTATCCAGCAAGTCTACCAATTCTGAAAGTAGATAACTATGAGAATTAGTGCAAGCAGATGAAGGTTTTATTCCATTGTCAAGGTCTTTGGGATATTGTAAAGGGTTGAGTAGAAGATCTTGAAGAAGACGCGTCAGAAGAAGAAAAGAAAGAACACATATAATCGGAGAAGAAGATTTATAAAGCTCTCTTTATAATTCATCAATGTCTGAGTCTAGACAATTTCGAAAAGGTTAGTGATTCAGAATCTGCAAAAGAAGATTGGGAGATCCTTGAGAAATATTTTGGAGGCGCAAAAAAGGTGAAAGAGGTGAGGTTACCAACTCACAAGAGAACATATGAATTGCTTTAGATGGAAGACAATGAAAGCATATATAATTTCTTCACTAGGGTTACAAAGCTAGTGTATAAAATCAAGACATGTGGAGAAACGTTAACAACAAGAGAAGTTGTTTCAAAGATTTTGAGATCTTTGACTCCTAGAGTTGACCACGTGGTGGTGGCTATAGAAGAAGGGAAAGATTTTTCGAAATTGACAAAGGAAGAGCTTCAAGGGACACTTGAATCTCATGAAAAAATGTTGAATGAAAGAGCTGCAGGAAAATCAAAGAGTGATGTGGCTTTGCAGGAACATTCAATAAAAGAAACCAAAGGCAAAGGAAAGTGGTTGGATAGAGGTAGAGGTGGCTACAACAATTTGATTGGCAGAGGAAACCAGAACGAAGGAAACATGTCGAATCAGAGAAGACCATATCAAGGCAACCAAAGAGGTGATGTTGCAAATAGAGGAAGCGATGGTGGTCGAGAGCTTGACAAGAGTCACATTCAATGTTACAATTGTCAGAAGTATGGTTACTATTCGAGTGATTATACAGAGAAGCGAAAGAATCAATAAAGTGATGCAAAGTTTGCTAAGTATGAAGAAGAGATGTTGTTGATGGTCACAACAAGAGATGAAGAAAAATTTAAGGATCAATGGTATTTGGAATCAAGATGCTCATCACATATGTTTTGAAGGAAAGATTGGTTTGTTAATCTAAACCCCTCAATGAAGAACATGGTGAAACTTGCAAATGACAATACTCTAGCAGCTGAAGGTATTCGAGATGTTATGATCTTGAGGAAAGATGGAAAGAGGTCAGTAATTTCGAATGTGTTATATATTCCAAGCATGAATAACAACTTTCTTGGCATAAGGCAGTTGGTAGAAAAGAATTACAAAGTGACTATCGATGACAATATGATTAGAGTCATCGACGCAAAATGGAAGATTAATCTTGAAGGCCCCTATGTCCCAGAATAGAACCTTCAAGATCGAACTTAATATGATGGAGCATAAGTCCCTTTCGGCTGAAGCTAGCAGAGACGAATGGATATGGCATTATCGGCTAGGCCATCTCAACTTCAAAGAGATCAAAGATTTAAAGAGGAAGAATATGGTTTCAGGATTTCTAGAAATTGACATTCCAAATGAAGTGTGTGAAGAATGTGTGCAAGCGAAGCAACACAAGAATAGCTTCAGCAAGGATGCAGGAAGCAAGTCGAAGGTTATTCTCGAAGTCATATACTCTGACGTATGTGGACCAATCCAAGTGGATTCATATTGAGGTAATAAATAATTTGTAACATTCATAGATGACTTCAGTAAAAAACTTTGGACTTACCTGATCAAGAAGAACAGTGAAGTGATCGAGGTATTTGCGAAGTTTAAGTCTATAGTTGAAAGCTCAAAGTTTTGAGAACTGATGGTGGTGGAGAGTATGTGTTGAAAGATTTTGACAAGTTATGTGAAAAAGAAGGGATTGTGCATGAGGTAGTGCCACCTACACTCCACAACATAATGGGACTGCAGAAAGGAAGAATTGAACCATCATGAATATGGTTCAAAGTCTGTTGGAAGGAAAGAATTTACTTAAAGATTTTTGGGGTGAAGTTGTGTCTACTGCAAGTTATAGATGTCCTATGAAGACGCTAGAAGGGATTACTCCATAAGAATGTTGGTCTTGTGTAAAACCTAGTTTAAGTCATCTGAAGGTATTTGGATCTATTGCACATAGACATGTATCAGATCAATTGAGAAGAGAACTTGACGACAAATCGAGTCAAATGATTCTAGTAGGATATCATTCGACAGGAGGTTACAAGTTGTTCGACCCAGTGAACAAGTAAATTGTGATCAACAGGGACGTGATCATAGATGAGATGAAATAATGAGATTAGACTCAAAATATCAAGAAAGATTCAGTGAGAATTTTTCTTTAAGAACCAAAAACTCATTTCAAAAGAGAAGTTTGACAAGAGGAACCAGCAGGTATAGATCAACCAAGTACAAGTACAAGCAGACCTCAGAGAACAAGATACATGCCTGCAGGATTTCAACATTGTATGGTTACATTAGATGATGTGATTGATAATGAAGGTGAACTTGTACACTATGCTTTCTATGCAGATGTCAAACCTGTCAATGCAGCTGAAGCATTGAAAGATTTAAAGTGGGTGAAAGCGATGAACGAAGAAGTGAAGTCCATCGAAGACAAAAACACTTGGTCACTTGTCAAATTGCCTCAAGGAAAGAAGGAAATTGATGTCAAGTGGGTATACAAAGTGAAGATGAATCCTAAAGAGGAAGTAACTCTACACAAAGCAAGGCTAGTGGAGAAAGGATTTCTCCAGAAAGAAGGAATTGACTTCAATGAGGTTTCTGCACCTGTGGCTAGGATCAAAACAATCAAGTTGGTTGTTGGTTTAGTAGAAATAAACAGTTGGGACATATGTCAGATGGACGTGAAGTGTGCATTCCTGAATGAACCCTAGGACGAAGAAGTTTATGTTAAACAACTAGTTGGGTTTGCGAAACAGAACGAAGAGAGAAATATGTACATGTTTCATAAAGCCCTGTGTGGATTGAAACAAGCTCCAAGAGCTTGGAATAAGAAGATTGATAGTTTTATAAGAAAGAAATAATTTATGAAGTGGAAAACTGACACGGAGTATATATAAGAAGAAGCAATAGTGAATTGCTTATACTATGTCTCTATGTCGATGACTTGTTGATAACAGGTAGTTGCAAGAAGGACATCGAAGACATCAAAGGTTCTCTCAGGAAGGAATGAGAAATGTCTGATCTGGGTGATATTTCATATTTCCTTGGCATCGAATTCTACAAGACTAGTAGAGGTTTGATAATTCATCAAAGAAGATATGCAGGAGAAATTCTCAAGAGATTTAAGATGGAAGAATGCAATTCGACTTCTACACCTGTAGAACCAAGACTGCAATTGTCGAAACACTCTAGAGAAGATGATTTCGACCCAACCCAATATAGATTCATGCAGAAGCCAAAGGTATCACACCTACAAGCAGCAAAGAGGATATTGAGGTATTTGAAAGGTACTATTGACTATAGAATTTTATTTCTAGCAACTGATAAAGGATAGAATGCAAGTTAGTGGGGTACACATATTCGAGTTGGTGCAGTGATGCTGAGGATCAAAAATTCACAGCAGGATATGTGTTTATGTTAGGTGATGCGCCAGTTGCTTGGAGTTCGATAAAGGAACCAGTTGTAGCATTATCATCATGCGAAGCAGAATACATAGTTGCTTCTCTTTGTGCATGTCAAGCAACGTGGATGGGGAACTTGGTCGAAGAAATTATAGGTAAAGATCATGGAGCAATTACCATGAGGATCAACAACATGTCAGCTATCAACTTGGAAAAGAACCCGATAGCTCATGGTTGAAGCAAGCACATCAAAATGAGGTTCTACTATCTTCGAGAGAAAGTAGCTGATGGGAAGATGAACTTGGAACATTGCAAAACTGAGAACCATATTGCAAATATCATGATGAAGGGTGTGCAGGTCGAAGTATTTCGAAGACTAAGAGCTATGATGAATGTAGTTATCTTAGACATAATGAATTAGGTGGTGTGTTGAAAGTAATTCCTTGTGTCAGAAAATATTTGATTTGATTTAGGAGTATGGAAATAGTTTGTTACACACAGATTTTAGATTTAGATAGATTTGATTTAAATGTAAAATATAATATATTTGATTTATCTTAGGGAGCAAGCTAACCTAAATCTATAAATAAAGGGAGTGACCCCTATTTTTTTAATTCAATTCATTCACAGTATTTTGCTGTTGCAAAGTGAATAATAAAGTTTTCCACTGTTTGTGGGCAGAGAGAAACTCTACAGAAAAATAATTCTTTCTTCTTCTTCTTCTTTTTCTTTAATTGTTCATCGTTATTGTGTGGTGATATCAATCTTGTTCATAAAGATTGATAGAAGTTCATCATAGACTTTGGTGGATTTCCAACAGAAATTAAATTCCCTCCTTTTATTTTTGTAGGTGTTCGTATATTCCTCCCTAAAACCCATTCTCAACCTATTCTCAAAAGGTTTGATGCGTCAGCGACTTCAAGATAGGTTAGATTGTTAGACTGATTAATTATTTTCTTTTATAATTGTTTTGTTGTTTTAATCTTCTATTTTTTTAAGGCCTAGACTTTGTCAAATTTGTTTTTCTTGCACACTTTGGTTCTCCTTATTTCACTTGTATCTTTAATAACTATGATTTCTCCTTTATGTTTGTTCTTGCTAGAAAAACTATACTATTAATTTTGAGGGATTCAGAGGCTCAAGTAGAGTGACTTAGCCTCTAAGCTATAGGTCTAGCTTACCCCGCTATCGGGAGCCCTTAGGTATAGTGTATGTGACTTATCTTGAGCGTGTAGCTAGGAGAGGGAATGAGAGAATCTCCAGAGATCTTGGATCAAGTATCTATTTATAGCTTAACCATGATTTATGATCATGATGGTGTAACGCTTGTAACCGATAACTTAATAACTTATAACGTCAGTAACCGATCTATAAGTAGCATAACGTATATAACTGCTCTCTAACGGGTTCCATAACAAAGACCAAACCGGTCCGGTACTACCTGGCCAGCATAGTTAGGCCGCAGATATACGTCTATCGTGTACGACCTAAGTACCCGGCTCCGACTTTGGGGTCTCGCCGAGGTGCTGCCTGATTATCAACTATTAGACCAATCTCGGTCTCTATTTATTGCTACTAGCCCGGACATTAAATTTTATGCACGATCATAAGCCCCCCGAGCATATGGCTTCTAGACTTGAAGCTTTATGGTCAACTTAATGAAAGCATGAATCTTTGTCCCATGCCAAACTTCCAATATCGAGTTATAACTCGAAGCACACGACACTCTCCTCTCCGAGTTGATCCTCCTAAAAAATTTATGGAGGTTGAACGTTTCGTCTTTTGGTCCATAGTTCTGAGCTAATGAACCCTAAGTGAGCATGTCAAGCTCTTGATTTTGCGATAACATAGCTTTAAAAATACTTTTGTACGTTAGCAAGTTTCCTCGCGAATTTTGTTTGAACGTGGTGGTTACCATTTTTCGCTTTTAAGGCAAGCATTACTTCGTGGGAGTAGGTTTTTTAGATCAAAACTTCTAGTTTAGATAGATCGTTATTCGCGAGTCTTTGGGTTTTGTCTACCAGAGATTTTGTTTGTGAACAGGTTGGATATAATTATGAACACCGAAGGTTGTTAGCCCCCATCCATATAAAGCTCATACAAACCGTAAGATTATAACTGAGCTGACTCAACCTAGAACCGAGGTATAGAGTCCTGTAACGGCTTGTATACCCTGTACCAGTTTATTTGGGCCGATTTTGACAACTTTCTAAGCGTTTAAATGGACCATACTCGGCTAGTATTCTGCCTTTTATGCTTATTCGTCCGAGTTGCATGCTCGGCTCATTCTATGGCATCACCCCCTTTTTGTCCTTATAGCTCGATTTTGATGTGTACCAAAGTACAAAAACTTTCGAAAATACCCTTAGATAGGTTCTGGAAGAATTTGTTCATGGTTCTTTGCCTGAGAGCTTTTCCCATAAGGAAACTTAAATTTTTAAACAGCCGTGTAAGTTTTACAGAAGCTGATGATGATGACAAGCCCCCCATCTATTTAATGAAGCGAGTGCCGCTCGAGACGACCAAGTGTTTTTCTTGGTTACTTTATCTCTTTGGGTTTTATCACTTAACCATACTTTTTGTCATTGCTTTAACTTTTAATTCACATGCTTAATTAGCCTGTTTGTATGAATTATTTTCATGTTTTAACTGCGTGAACAGAGATGCGTGATATGACAGCCCCCAAGTCAAATGGTTTACTTGAAGCCATGAAGACTTAAATTAAAAGGCATAATCCTCTGTTCACTTAGCCGACCTTATTATTATCCCGGCATGCAACATCTAGATTTTGTCGGGCTATAGGTCGTAAAGTTTAGACTGTATTAATATTTATTCTTTGTAGGGAGACCAGCCCTCGAGTAGTTTTTCGAGGTTTTGCCAAGTCACACTTTATCAAGTTTTCAAAAATGACTCAAGGCTTTAAGCCGAGTTGTGGAAAAACACCGAATTGTGCCTGTCACTGATTCAAGCAAAGTATCTTGAACCAAGGCTTTAAGCCGAGTTGTGGCGAAACACCGGGCGGAATCCAATTAAGGTTCTTCGCCTTATATGTTTGGTATAGAGCTCCTGGAAGGTTGAACCGAGTAGGAACAGAGCCTTGGCGAGGTTGAAACCTTGATTTGGTACAGAGCCCCTGGAAGGTTGAACCGAGAAGGAACATAGCCTTAGCGAGGTTGAAACCTTGATTTGGTACAGAGCCCCTGGAAGGTTTAACCGAGTAGGAACATAGCCTTAGCGAGGTTGAAACCTTGATTTGGTACAGATCCCCTAGCAGGTTGAACCGAGTAGGAACAAAGCCTTAGCGAGGTTGAAACCTTGATTTGGTACAGAGCCCCTGGTAGATTGAACCGAGTAGGAATAGAGCCTTAGAGAGGTTGAAACCTTGATTTGGTACAGAGCCCCTAGCAGGTTGAACCAAGTAGGAACAAAGCCTTAGCGAGGTTGAAACCATGATTTGTACAGAGCCCTATCAGGTTGAACCGAGTAGGAATAGAGCCTTAGTGAGGTTGAAACCTTGATTTGGTATAGAGACCCTGGCAGGTTGAACCGAGTAGGAACAGAGCCTTCGCGAGGTTGAAACCTTGATTACCGAGTAGGAACAGAGCCTTAGTGAGGTTGACCGTAGCGATGTGCAGTGCACTCATCAGTTACATTTTATTTGGTCTTTACAAACTAAAATAAGTTTTAAGGTGCCTCTTTGCCCACACAGGGGAGTAGGATGATACCTTTACTTTTAGATGACACTGACATTTTTTACAACCGGCAGAGACATTTAGCTCACCTTATACAATGGTATTTTACACAATCTTTGAAGTATACATTTGTAATTTATTCTTTTGTTTCTTAATTTTGTTGCCAATATTTTAACCATGATCTGGGATGCCTATATGATCCCGCCAAGCGTAAGGCTTTGTCGAAACAAGATGAAGCGCTTTTGACCCAGAGCCATCCCGATCAAGGAGAATTCTATTTTCTCACTATCGAGTTCCTTAGTCGGGCACATGTTTATTTTTTACATATTGTTCAGATTCTTCCTAACTTTACCTTAATAATGATAGGGTGTCTCCTGCCCATGCTGAGGAAAAGTACGACACTTTATGTTTCTTTTAATAAATATAAGTAAACTTGTTTTAACAAACACCGAGATATTTTCTCATCATATTTACAAAACAATTAAATCATAATTTTGCACCTTTCGAGCTATTGATGCTGCTAACTGTAATCTTCACAATAATTTTAATCCGTCAAGTGAAAGTATTTGCGTTTTGGCTTCGTCTCCAACTTTAGTTACCAGTTGAATTGAAAATGCCCATGGTAGTATCTTCATAGTAACTCTGATCCTATGCAACTTTTAAAAATACTACTTAGAACCATTCTGGCTCGGTGGCTTCGACATTACATGATTTTCATGTAAGCAAGCAACACAATTATTTCTTGTGAGAAAAAGATGTTTAATAAAGTGACACATGGATGTACAAACTACGACCACAAACTAGATCTCGTTTCCCATTGAAACATAGCTGCCCTGCAAGTTTTCAACTCCTTAACAATTAAAGGTGAGTAGAATAGTATCCCATTTAATGGCCAAACTTTGAAATGACAATAAAAATGTAACAGTAGCTAAAGAAAACAACGCAATTTATAATTTCCTGAACATTATTACTGCCATTTATTTAAGGAGTATAAAGACTAACGTCTTATATACAACCAAGTGATTAATCTCCTTCCCTGCTGCCATTATGCGCACTTAAGATACAATATGACATTGTGATCGATCTAGAGTATTAGTCATAAGTGTGCATATATATTTATACCAAAAACTCCGAGACGACTAGGCATGTTAGTGTTTTATTAATCCAACATAATATGACTATTTAGAATGTTTGAATCACAAAATAGGAGTAATGCCTAGCCATAGTTCACAGTTCAAATGTATAGCCATAACTATACCGCAAAGTATGACTTACTACCCTGCAAATGACAATCAGTGAGTGTGTATCGAGACCGACAAGATTGCTACCACATAGCAGCATGGTAAAAAATCACAAAAACCGATTAACACATGCTTAACTGTATTATAACACATAGCCGATCTAAACTACAACATTGTCGAAAGGACCACTTATCTTTCGATGTCGGTGTCGGTGATGAGATACTCTTGGTTTGACTTCACAGTGCTTAATTACACAGACAGCAGATTATCTGGTCTCATAGTAATGTTGCTCTGATTGTCCAGGTTTCAAACCGATCATTTCGCGGGGATCTATGTCTGCCGATTTCTTAAGAATGTCTTTAACGTAAACCTTTGTGTAACAAACCTTTGTGTTTCACTGGTCTGGGCATGAATGGATCACATCGCAACAAGGGAAGGGTTTGCATTGTGTATGTCTTTGAATTCCCTTTCCTTCTGAGATCTTGCCGACTACTAACAGTTTTCCTTTGGTTCTTTTGTGAGAAATCTGCCATGTAAAATCAAAAACTACATGACAGACAAGAAATCATCACTATAAGACGGTACGTTCGTAACCGTTGTAACGATCAATAAAAGCAACAACAAATAAACGGTTCTAATGTTAACATGCATAATGATGTTAATCACAATACTGATAGTTCCACAAGCATAACATGGTGAAACTTAGCCATATATTCTTAGTATCCACAAATGCAAGTTTCAATTAGACACGTTTATTCATCGGAAGTTAAATGCATGACGTGATAAATTCAATAATCAGGCTTCTACTTATCTTTAACGACTGGCGTCAACATTGTGACACTCATCCCTATCGGTTTAGCCGACTTGAAATTGTACATAAGTCCAAAGTTGTCGCCTCCACCGTCGATTGATCTATCAAATATCCCCACGTACGAAGTACCCCGGTCTTCTGTACTCGACCCCTTGACCTATTAATGGACGTTTACGATAATACAAAAACCACAATTATAATGTCGTTTGTAACTGCTCCTATAATGCAAAAACCATTAACCACTGGAAAAAGATTAGGGACTAAGTTTAGGGATTGAGCATCGAAAATGTATGCCATGCCAATTAATTGCGATTAACCAGAAGAATAGGTAAGAATCACTTATCTTTTAATGGAGGAGTGCCGAAACGGTGATCTTGAGTTCCTCCTGAACCGTCAGACTACAACAACGAACCTTATTCTTCTCGTCTATGTCTGTTTCCCGATGTGACATTAGTATCGGTCGTCACATTGAATGTTAAACCACACCTTCATCTCACCCATTAATGGTTATTGACAGTAACAAGAGGATGGAGGCATGTGGAAGCGCTGATTTTTCGTACGGATACCGCTTTGGTCAGAGTTTCTGGGTTGAATGATTTTGACCTTGTTACCTAGTTATAGATTATTTGACTATGCAACCTTGTGGGTAATGTAATCCAGCGAATGGGCTAATAAATGGTGTTACGTCGCTACCCATCATAAACAGAAATGAACCGATCCAGAAGCCCAAGTCGATTTTACTGGGTACTTCAGTACATGATCACTAATTTGATGGGGAAGGATACAAGGTCCCTATCATTCAGACGAAAAACATTCATTCGTATGTCATTAGTCTGGCCTAGGAATAATTTTACTGAGGTCCTACGGTGGGCGCCAAATGTTCTTGCTAGAATAACTATACTATTGATTTTAAGAGATTCAGAGGCTAAGTATGGTGACTTAACCTCTAAGATATAGGTCTAGCTTACTCCGTTGTCGGGAGTCTTTAGGTATAGTGTATGTGACTTCTCTTAAGCATGTAGTTAGGAGAGGGAATGAGTGAATCTCCAGAGATCTTGGATCAAGTCTCTATTTATAGCGTAACCATGATTTATGATCATGATGGTGTAACGCTTGTAACTGATTACTTAATGATTTGTAACGTCCGTAACTGATCCATAAGTAGCGTAATGTATATAACTGCTCTCTAATAGGTTCCGTAACGGAGACCAACCCGGTCCGGTACTACCCGACCAGCATAGTTAGGCCGCGAATATACGTCTATCGTGTCTGACCTAAGTACCCGGCTTCGACTTTGGGGTCTCGCCGAGGTGTTGTCTGGTTATCAGCTATTAGATCCATTTCGGTCTCTATTTATCGTTCCTAGCCGGACAGTAGATTTTATATATATATATATATATATATATATATATATATATATATATATATATATATATATATATATATATATATATATATATATATATATATAGTTTATCATAATAGTTTACACAAAAATGCAATGCAGAGCCATGTATATGAAATATTTTTCCTTTAAAGAAAAAGGAATTAACATTATTATTCAAAAGTTATTAGTATATCATAAACTACTGCTTGTAATAATTTTATTGAATGGCTATTAGAGAATTGTACGATCATACAAGACAAGAGACACACGTTATATTTTGTCTACAAGCTCAATTCCAACATAATTAATAAAACCACACATGTACCCTTCCAATACCTTTATTGTCCATATTATAAAATTTTCCCAAAAATCTTTATTTCCGTTACCCTCTTTGCCCATCGTATGAAACATTTTACTCATACAAAATTATTCTAATATAACTATATTATCTCATAAATCAAAGCCACCATTAGGAATCAAATTCATGCAGTAAGCCATAAGACAATGCCATGAGTAGAATAGCAGCCTCTTTCTCATCTTGGGGAAAAACTTGATGAGAAGCCAAGTTGTTACTCAAACTTGTTATCAAATCTTCAAAACTAGTAAAACTGTTTCCAATTTTACCCTTCCTTTTCGACTCTGGTGCACATTCATCAGTTTTTGACCTTTTCCTTTTGATTTGCAACTTCTTTCCCTTCACACAGGGTTTCTTAGAACCCACATGAATCTCATCATTTGCAGATGCAGCTGCTACAAGGGTGCGGCGCGCTTTCCTTTGTCGAATCCCACAAGCATTGCAAAGAGACTGTTACACCAACATATGTTTGTATATTTCACAATGGTTAGTTTAAAACCCTAATTAGATAATTGAAAATAATTTGTAGAAGAAATAATCCGTGAGCATTTACCTTAGGGCCTGCTGGTCCACTTCTCCAGAGAGGGGTCTTAGTTGTGTGGCAATCACTGCAAACCCTAACAATCATCATATTACTGTTGTTTGAGCAATTGTTGTTGCTACTATAATCGGATAATACTTTATCTTTTTCAAATTTGTGCTCAGAAACTTTTTGATCTTCCATCATTCTCTTAATTATTCTTTTCTTTGATGGCATCCACTTCATTGAACTGTCCTCAGCTTCAAATTCTTTACTCCCATTTTCGTTCTTTACTTCTCGATGATCACATGATCCACTAGAAGGAACCAACTTCACAACCTAAAAGATCAAAATCAAAACATAAAGAAAAATTTCAACATAATAAAAACATACCCAATTTTGTACAATATATATTATATATGTGTAAGTGTGTAACTACCTCTAGATCACTTTGTATGTGATTTGGTTCACAAGAATAAGAGCGTGCCTGATGTTGATTTTGGTTGAAGAATGTGGAATATGATAGGGAAGAAGATGAAGAAGAGGGTTGATGAATATTTGCATTGAAGAGATGGTGATTGTGATCTTCATTGTTAGTAAGATCAAAAGGCATAGGTGGAGAAGATGGTGAATAACGATAAGTTGGTGTCATGGACATGTAATAAAACAGCACACATAACAAGAGAGAGAGAAGAGAGACAAATGTGTGACTGTAGACTGTGCAATGGATCAGTATATAGCTGCAGCTGTCTATACCTTTTGTTTAGTGGTAAATAGCAATTAATTAAGGTTAAAAAGAAGGACTGCCATCCAATATCAAAGATTTGAATTCTGATACTCACATTTAGTTCTCAAAATGGGCTAACTCGGTATGATTAAAAAAATTATAGAATTTGAACCTTTGAATGAGAGTTTAGATTTTAAGAATTTTTTAGTTTAATTTTAAAAAATTTGCTCTTTATTAGAGCTAATTTGTATGAGTTATGAGTAGTTCATTAGATCCGCATAATTATTCATTTAAAATAATATTTATTAAATTCTTGTATTGAGTTACTACAAAATAATAAATTGATTTTTTTCAATTCATTAAATTTTGTCTATATTATATTCAATATTTCTTTTTTAAATATTATATATTAATATAATCAACATTCTTTTCTCATATTTTATTAATTTTATTTTGTTAAATATTTGAGTATTATTTTCTATAATTTAGATATGTATTGTATTTAAAAATACATTATAATATTTATAAAAATTAAATATAATAATTAAAAATGTATTAGGTTTAAAATAATATTATTATTTTATTTTATTTATAATAAATATTATATTTTAAATTTTAAATTTTTATTTAAAAAATCTATTTAGAGCGGATAGTCCAAAGTCTATCTAAGATTGAGCTCGATAATAATTTTAGTGTTTTATATTACAATAAATTTTTTTTATCTAACTTTAAAAAGTATAGGTCTATCAAAATCTCATAGCTCATTTTGACGCTCTACTCACAATAGTGTGTGAGTTTATTAGTATTTCGTCTAATATTAAAAAAATAATACAACTCTTGATATTTAGTTATAAATTTAAGCAAATGCATTAAGACTTCAATATTAGATTAGATGTCATGTTCATGGTTTTAAATCTGCAGCCGCAATAGACTGCAACATGGTTTTAAATGGTTTATTGTATCACATGATGTGGTTGTAATATTGTGGTTGTGATAATGTTTATATATGCATTAAATCATAATTAGGACGTGATTATAATTTACAATGACTGCTCATAATACCACAACAGTCAGACAAGACCGCATCATACCACATTGGTTCGCAACCGTTTATATATTGCTTGCAAATATTACTTGAGTTACATTCCTTTCTATTTATAGATTTAAAGTATATTTTAAAAGGATTAAAAATATTTAAACTAATGATCAATTGTTAATCAGATTTATAAAAAACTGAGAGATAATCCTAGAAATGATAAATATAAAATAAATAATAAATAATATAATATAATATTTTATATTTATAAAAATAATTCAGACCACAACAATTACAATTCGCCATGAGTGCAATCACAACTACATCGCAGTTGTAAATTTAATTTAAAAGCTAATCTATAATATTGGAGATGTGGTAGTTTCTACAACTCTATTAAAACACAATTGCTGTGTGATTTAAAATCAAACATCCGACTACATTATAAATCATTTCATACAATTTCATTTATGTTTATTCAAACACTTTGATCAAATCACATCTTTTCGGAATCCAAATACACAGTTATAATGAAAAATAATAATTAAATACTTTTCAAGGTTGTATTTCAAATATGTCTTAATCAAAACTCACCTTATAACAACCACAATCATAATCCCCCTAATTACAATCACAACCGAAATTTAAAGAAAAAGGATATGTATTGACATCCAAAAAGTTACTAATTTTAAAGATAACCAACGGTTAATTTTTACAACTGAAAAACGTCTATGGCCAATAAAATTTTAATAACTTGTAAATACTCGTCAACTTGAACCTGCATTATTAAAGTGGTCCTCCTTAAAACTTACAACAACAAAAAAGTCGTGTAAAAAAAGAGATTACATGCTAAAGAAGACATATAAGACATTCACTGATTCACGTGATTTCTTTGGAGACATCTAAAGAGACAAATTAAGAGGACAAAATGATTCAGGAGAGTGCGGAATGCAACTACTCAGGTCCCATACGTATGAACAATACACTATTTGTAGATAGATATTTTAACCACACTGACACCGTGGTACTATATTTTGTATATTAGTTTTATAAAAAAATAAAATTCTAATAGTAATTAATTGAACTTAAAAAACGGTGGAAGAGATAGAATTTTTTTGTAGCCACGTATGACTAAGATAATTTACTCACATCTCAAACCAATAACTTTGTCATTAGAATGGTCTATTAGTGTATTTGGGCTTAGTAGTTTATTGTATAATGGACTTAGTGGTGTATTGTATAATGGGCTTATGAGTCATTAGGCTACCATTTCTTTCCATTCTTAGTAAGATATTTTATCCATAAAGTTATGAATATATATAGGTGGCTATGAGAGTGTAAAGATATGATGTAAAACTTCTTTTGTAATAGAAACTCAGAATCACTTCCTCCAGAACTTCTGGTCCGATCGTCTCAGAACTTCTAGTCCTTTCTTCCCAGAACTTCTGACTCTTTCGTTCAGAACTTCTTGCAATCTTGTTTTCATCTTTTCCATTGATAATGCAAGCTTGTCATAAGTCTAACATGGTATCAATCACTGCTGATCCAAACCGTCTTCCGTTGTTCATTTCATCATTCTCACGCTCTTGCTGAGAAGCAGCAACATCTTCCTTCGTGATTCAACAAACTAGTTCTGTTACATGTTCCTGCTCCATTGCTTTAGAGAAGCTTCACCAATGGTTGCATCCCCAAAAAACTCAGAGTTTCATCCCTTCACAACGACACAGTCGTCGTCACTCAGCAATGTGTCCCATCACACAGTGTTTGGGCCCAAACTCTCTATCAAGTTGCAAGAGAAGAACTTTCTTCTCTGGAATCAACAGGTTGAAGGTATTATTCCTTCTCACAAACTACATCGGTTTGTAGTTAACCCTCAGATTCCTGCAATGTTCAAGAACGACGAAGATCGTCGAGCTAATGTTCATTCTGATGAATATGAGGCTTGGATTACTCAAGATCAAGCCCTGTTCATGTGGCTTTTGTCCACAGTTTTTGAGTTTGTGCTTCCTTGTAGGCTTTCTTGCAAGCATTCATATTAAATATGGGAGCAGATACACCAGTATTTCACAACAGTCATGAAAGCTAGGGTTCATCAACTTTGTGTTGAGCTGAAAGTCACCAAAAAAGCAAATCGTTTGATTTCATAGTTTGTGCTTCGCATTCGTGCAATTGCAGATGAGCTTCTAACAATTGGTGAACCAATCTCTAAGCGCGATCAAATTGACTCTATCTTGCGGGGTTTACCAAAGGAATACAATCCTTTTATCATGATGGTGTATGGAAAGATGGAACCTCTCACACTCTATGAAATTGAGGCACTACTGTACGTGCAAGAAGCTCAACTTGACAAAATCGTTAAGAGCTTTCTCATGCTAATGCCACAGCAAATGTTGCTCAATCTGAAGCCAATTTCAGCTCCAAATCCACCAGAGGTGGTGCTCAGTATCAGCGAGGCAGAAGTAGCTCTCGCAGCAGAGGTCGTGGCAGAGCCAAATCCTCTGCATCTTCTGGCAATAGACCAACTTTTCAGCTTTGTGGGAAATATGGTCATGTAGCTATGGAATTCTGGCATCGTTATGATGAAAACTTTGAGCCAACACAATCAAAGAATCAAGCCTCTGACTCCATGAGCAGGTGAAGGGTGAGAAGAAAGATCCAGAGGCCTACTCAGTCCAAGCTTCAGCATATCTTACTCATCAAGATAACCTACATGTTCCAACAGATTTAGAGTCTCAAGCATGGTTTGCAGACTCAGGTGCTACTCATCATCTTACTCATAATAGATCTTTACTGCAAAATAAACAAAGTTATTATGGTGTCAATAAAGTACTTGTAGGTAATGGTCAAAGATTGAACATTGAGTCTGTTGGCTTAGCTAACATCAAGACTCCTTCATTATCTCACTCAAACTTCATCTTGAAGCATTTATTGCATGTACCCAAAATCACTAGAAATCTTCATCGTGTCAAAGTTTGCTCAAGATAATAATGTGTTTTTTGAGTTTCATTCTAACATTTGTTTCATCAAATCTCAGGTATCTAAGGAGGTTATTCTAGAAGGATTCCTTGATACTAGTGGCCTCTATAGTTTTTCCTCTCAGTCAGTGGAATCTCGAGTTGTAAATGTTGTTAGCTTATCCACCAGAGATCATTCTCAAGTTCTTGCAAGTTCTGTCTATAATAAATTTTCTGTTTGGCATAATAGGTTAGGACATACAAATTCTGTAAATCTCAAGTCTATACTGAAAATTTGTAATATTGCCTCATCGAATAAAGATGATATTGATTGTTGTAGTTCTTGTAATATTGGCAAATCTCACAGATTGTATGCACCTTTATCCACAACTGTTTATTCCAAACCTTTTGAACTTGTGCATGTTGATTTATGGGGACCATCTCCCAGTCCTTCTAGTCAAGGATATTTGTACTATATGGATATTGTTGACACTTACACCAAGTACACTTGGGTGTATTTTCTAAAACAAAAATGTGAAGCTTTAAGTTGCTTCACCCAATTTCTTGTCTATGTCCAAACTCAGTTTCAAGTACAAGTAAAAGCTGTTCAGACTGATTTTGGGGGAGAATTTCGACCTCACACAAAATGTTTTAGTGAGAAAGGTATAATTCACAGATTAACCTGTCCACACACTTCACACCAAAATGAAACTATGGAAAGAAAACACAAAAGCATAGTAGAGATGGGCTTAATAATTTTGGCTCATGCTAATATTCCTGTTGAATTCTGGTATCAGAGCTTTACTCAGGCAGTGTATCTTCTGAATAGACTTCCCACATCTAATTTTCTAGCATTCACATCTCCATTTCATGCTCTTTTAACACCATTCCTGATTATCAAAGCATAAGAGTTTTTGGTTGTCCTTGTTTCCCCATCTGAGACCTTTTAATAAGCATAAACTCCAGCTTAGAAGTTCTGAGTGTGTTTATTTAGGTGTATCTCCTCATCATAAAGGTCATAAGTGCCTTAGTAAAGAGGGAAACATTTATATCTCAAAGGATGTTGTATTTGATGAAGCAAAATATCCTTTTACTTCCTTGTTTCCTTCTGGTGGCACGAGTCAGTCAAGCACTTCATGTTCTGATAATGATCTTTCTATGTCTAGATTGATGGTGTACATAAATACTTTTGAAAATACTGCAGTTAGTCAGTCTTTTCAGTCTAGCCCTGATCAGTCTCTAGATGCATTAGATCATGTTGTCATTCAAAACAACACTGATAACTCTACACAACAGCCCTCACTTGATAATTCTCCTCAAACTCTGAGAGACATCTCCAATGGTCTAAACAATACTTATGTGTCTGTTGAATCTGCAACTTCCTTGGACCTAAGTCAGTCTGCTCATGTATCTTTGCCCACACAGGCCATCAGCAACTCTCATCTTGTGTCCACTAAATCAGAACTTTCTCCCTCCATTCATGACATAGTGCCAAAATATGGTCTTTCAACCAATAACCATCCCATGGTAACCAGAGGCAAATTTGGTTCTTTAAAACCCAAAGTCTTTCTAGCAGATTCTGAACCCGTCACAGTTAAACAAGCTCTTTCACAACCTCATTAGTTTGAAGCTATGCAGCAAGAGTACAATGCTCTAATGGCAAAACATACTTGGACTCTCACCACTCTTCCTTCTCATAGAAAGGCAATAGGATGCAAATGGGTGTTTAAGGTGAAAGAAAACTCTGATGGCTCCCTCAACAAATACAAAGCTAGACTGGTTGCTAAAGGGTTGAATCAGCAATATGGTTTTGATTAGCATGAAACATTTTCTCCTGTCATCAAACCTGCTACTATCAAAGTTCTACTCACTCTAACTCTCACATTTCAATGGGATGTTCAACAAATTGATGTTAACAATGCTTTCCTAAATGGCTCTCTTGAAGAAGAAGTCTACATGATTCAACCACCGGTTTTTGAATCTTCCAACAAATCTCTTGTCTGAAAATTGAATAGAGCCTTGGTATGAGAGGCTGCACAAGACAATTTTTCAGTTTGGGTTTGTGGCGAGTAAATGTGATCATTCCCTATTTATGTATAATCATCAAGGAGTCACTCTATATGTTCTGGTCTATGTGGATGATATACTTGTCACAGGATTTTCTGCTCCATTAATTCACAAATTTATCTCCAAGCTTCATAGTGAATTTACCTTGAAGAAACTTGGCAAGCCAGAATATTTCCTTGGCCTTGAAGTCAAATATCAGCACAATGGCACGCTTGTTCTGACTCAAACTAAATATATAGAGGATCTTCTGAGTCGAGTAAACATGGAAGAAGCAAATGGTGTAGTTGTTCCTATGCTCAGCAGTTGTAAACCTAGCAGGCTTGGCACAGATAAAATGAAAGATCCTTCCATTTACATATCAATTGTTGGAGCCCTGCAGTATATCACTCTGACACGACCAGATATTGCTTACTGTGTGAACAAAGCTTATCATTTCATGGCTAACCCCTTAAACAGTCATTGGAGCATGGTTAAGCGCATACTCAGATATCTTAGTGGATCTGCTACGCATGGCTTGCTTCTGTCACCTGCTAATGCTACTCAATCTCTGTCAGTAAGAGTCTATAGTGACTCTGATTGGGCAAACGATCTGGACGACAGAAGATCAACTTATGGCATGTGTATATTTGTTGGACCCAACTTGATCTCATGGAGCTCCAAGAAATAAACTCTTGTAGCTCGCTTGGGTTCTGAAGCAGAATACAGGGCATTGGCGCATACTACAACAGAGTTACTCTGGCTACAATCCCTACTCACTGAGTTACAGGTGAAATGCTTCCCCCAACTCTACTTTGTGACAATCTTAGTGCTATTTTACCCAGTCATAATCCTGTGTTGCACGCTCGAACTAAACACATTGAGTTGGATATTCATTTTGTTCGTGAGAGAGTTGTGGAAAATAAACTTCGCATTCAGCATGTACCAACTTCTGCACAACTGGATGACATGCTCACTAAGCCTCTCTCCAGCTATGCGTTCAAAGATCTCAAGAGCAAACTCAAAGTTGTTGTTGTTCCAGATTACAAGGTCACTGAAGACTCCATGTTTCCCCACTGACCTTGAGGGGGAGTATTAGTGTATTTGGGCTTAGTAGTTTACTGTATAACGCGCTTAGTGGTTTATTGTATAACGAGCTTATGATTCATTAGGCTACAATTTATTTCCATTATTAGTAAGTCATTTTATCCATAAAGTTATGGATATATATTCCTCTAAGGTATATATTTAATTTTCAAAACTAATTGTTATGACAATAGTGGCTAAATTTTTTGTTGTGGAAGCTTAGGTAACTTAGAAGAAACTAAGTATGTAGATTCTTCTCTTGATATTAAGTAAAAAGAGTTTTTAAAAAAACTAAAGATGTTTTTTAGTGTTTTCTAATAATCATCGTTTTTTTTTCCAGAGAAGGAAGTGTAAAGATGTATTTAAAAGGAAAATTTTTGCTAAAAAATATTGGACATCTTTGACTTAGGAGAGATCCTTCTATCCCTTAGGGTTGATGGTTAAACAACGTTGTTGTTTGCAAAGATGACTTTTTAATTGTTGCCTAGATATATTTGTATTAAAATTAAGAGTTCAATTTACTTACTTAATTTTATCTAAAATAGCTAATCAGCCACAACATCCTTAACCTGCTATATTTATGGATTCTGATGATGATAATCATCAAAATAATTTGATTAATCATGAAGAACTTATGGAATATTAAAAAAAAACATATTGTTTTGTTTTTAAAAAATGTTATAATATAATATCACAAGAAATTTGAGAATAGCTTGTAAAATTTATATCAAATAGATAGACTTATTATGTAATTTTAAGGTTGAACCATTGATGTGTTATGAGATATTATATTAATACAATAAATCAAACAATGTTTGAGAGAACATGATGAGATGAGATATTAATACAATAAATTAGACAATATTAATAATTATTAATACTTTAAATATCTCAATTTTTTAATACAAATTTATTATAACATGGAAATATAGAATTTATTAAATTGACCTAATAACTAAAGATCAATTTGTACTAAGATAGGTAATTCAACAGCGGGTTCTTGTCTCCAACGTATACCAATATTCGTAACACGTATCCAAATATTGTCTCCAACCCTCCTAACATGTATCCAAATAGTATCTCCAGCCATCCTTTATTGTTGTGTTTGGCTTTTTTGAGTTTAGGAGTCTCGGAGACTTCATCTTGATTGTTGTCGTTGTGAAGCATATAAGTGATCGGAGGTTGTGCCGCAAGCTTCTTGCCAAAACGGTTGAAGCTTAAGTCCAAATACACCGAATTTTTCAAATGAAGAAATGTCTCTGGTATTTTGCACTCAAAACCATTAGAACTCAAGTTAAGTTCCGAAAGCCTAATGAGATTCCCAATCTCACGAGGAACACACCCTTTGAACTCATTATGACTGACATCAAGAATCTCCAGTTTCTTTAGCATTCCGATACTGGCCGGAATCTCGCCGGAGAGATGGTTTTCAGAAAGAGTGAGGTGTATCATGTTATGAAAAGCACCAATCTGCTGCGGGAGTTGACCATGGAAACCATTGCCGATTAACACGAGTTTCCTCAAAGAGGTGGTGAGGTTGCTGAGGAATGGTCCTAGAGGCGAAGCAAAGGAAGGGTTGTCGATGAAGAGTAGCTCTTGGAGAGATGGAGGGAAAGAGTGAATGATAGGTTTGTCCGTGTTTTGGAAGCAGTTGGAGAAACAGTGGCCGAACAAGAATGAAATTGTTATGGGGCCAAATAAATAATAATAATAATAATAATAATAATAATAATAATAATAATAATAATAATAATAATAATAATAATAATAATAATAATAATAATAATAATAATAATAATAATAATAATAATAATGTGTCATTTTTATATAAAAAGTTATTTGTTTTTTCTTTAAGTTAAAATTTTTAAAATAATTTTAAAGAGAGAAATATTACTTGTGTTGAAAAATGATTTCGTTTATCTTGTTGATGGTATTAAAGTGATGAATAATATAAAAATAATAAAAATAGAGAGTGAAGATTTAAATATAGAATATAGAAAAATTATTAAGTTTGATTTAATATAAAATATGAGTTTAGTGTTGATTCATAATTACATTTAACTCTAACTAATCATAACTTAACATATAAATGAATTAAAGATATTTATTGTATTTCTTTTCACTTTTTCTAGCTAATAAAAATTAAATTTATAAACCATATATCTAAAGATTTTAGTTTTGGGAGTACTACCCGAGTTCGATTTTTGGTGAAAATAAGATTTGATCTGTGAATCTCTAAATCATGAAATCAAATTATTAACCGATTTATTATGTGTAAATTAAAATTGATTAGCTAAATAAATAAATAAAAGACTAATGTGAAAGATTATGTTAATTATAATGCATAGATGAGAGAGTTTAAAAAATCTATCCATGTGAAGGGAGGGAAAAAAAACAACAACCAAATAGTATATGGATGAGAGAGTTTAAAAAATTTACAGTAAAAATAAATTATTTGAGAACAATTTTAAAAAATAATTTTGTAAAATTAAAATATTAAAATTAATTTTATGGATACAAGTATATTACATTAAAATAATTAGATAGATGAATTTAGATAAAAATTATACTTAATAAATAGATTGAATCCATGTCAAACTAAAAGATATATCAAATATTATAAATTAAAAAATTAATAGGAAATTTTGGTCTCGGAGTTGAACTCGTAACACATAAGATTGAACAAAATCATCTTACCACTCGGCAAATGCATTTTTGTATAATAAATATGTTAATTATACCTAATTTAAGGCCACCTCTGTCCCAAGGATGTTCTGCCACTGTGGAGAAGGAGAGTTTGCGAAGGTGGGTGAATGAAGTGAAGAGAAGGTGTTGGAGAGTAGGGTTTGGAGAACACGGTAGAGGATGGGTTTGATCGGAAGTGAAATCGAAGTTGAGTTCAACAATGTGTGATTGAGAGTCGCAAAGGAGGAAGGATGGGGTGAGATGTAGAGATTGCGGGGTAGAGGGTGGTCCAAGGAATGGTAGGGTTGATGGAGTTGAGAAGAGTGTAGAGTGCATTTTGTTCAAGTGGGTGAATGGAAGGTTTGCTTTGGGCGGTGAAGACGAATAGGGTTAAGAGGAACCATAGCATTACTAATGTTGTCATTGATTGGAAGGGAAATGGTTGTCGTTGAAGAATGTTTTGCTTATTATTTATGAAGAGTGAGGGTGAGTAGAGTGAATTAGTTATGTAAATGTCACGTGAACTCTAAATATCAATATCAAAAAGTTATTATCTAACTCTATAAAAGACAATAAACAATACAATAATTTAATAGATTATTTTATTCTTATTCTAACCTCACCATAAATAATGAGGTTTTAAAAGACGACCCGATATCGCGGAAAGACTCGTAAACAAATTTACACTAAATTAAGACCCACACAATACGTGATTATTAATTAATTTTTAATATTATTTTATTTATTTTAAGACTTTTTCTTCGTAAATATGATTATACATATTATATTATATTTGAGTTATTGCAAAGTAGTTTTAAAATCAATAAAACTAACAAGTAACTTGATATAAGAGTATTATTCATTGTAAATAGTATGATGAAAAATTATTATAACATTTAATTTTTTAAAATAAAAAAATTTTAAAATTATTTTAAGGATATTATATTGAAAAGATATAGAAAAATTTCTGATAAAAAATAATTGCAAGGAAAATAAAATATTGTTTTATAAGATTTATAAAAAATATGTAGAAAAATTCGTGATAAAAACTAATTGCAAGGAAAATAAAATTTTGTTTTATAAGTTTTATGAAAATATGTGAGTAATTGTAAGATTAATATATTTTTGCAGTTTTCAGGATTCGAACCCGTGACCTCAAATATAGATTTAACATTTGATTTTAACTTTTAAAAAATGAAGATGAATTTTGAGAAGTGCCACATTAGAATATAAATGATGTGGCACAAAATATGATGAAGTGGCACAAATTGAGATGAGGTGTCATTGTAATATTTGATGCATTAGTTTTAATAGATATAAATAGATGTCTAGGAAGTAAAATCGAGTAGAATCACATGTATAATCATTTTTTCACTACTAGAAATTTCTTCTTTAGTATTAATGTATTCGGGCTTAGTAGCTTATTGTATAATGGGCTTTGTGGTTTATTGTATAATGGCTACAATCTCTTTCCATTCTTGTAAGCCATCTTATCCATAGAGTTATGGCTATATATAGGTGGCTATGAGAGAGTGTAAATATATGATGTAAAACTCCTTTTGTAATAGAAATTCAGAATCACTTGTTCCAAAACTTCTGGTCCTTTCGTCTCAGAACTTCTGAGTCTTTCGTCCCAGAACTTCTGACCCTTTCTTTCCAGAACTTCTAGCAATCTTGTTTTCATCCCTTCCATTGATAATGCAATATTGTCATAATTCTAACATGTGTCTTTCGTTGTTCGTTTTATCATTCTCATGCTCTTGCTAAGAAGCTGCAACATCTTTCTTTGTGATTCAACAACCTAATTATGTTACATGTTCTTGCTCTATTGCTTTAGATAAGCTTCATCAATGGATGCATCATTGTAAAACTCGGAGTTTCATCCCTACATGATGACACAGTCGTCGTCACTCAGCAATGTGTCCCATCACACAGTGTTTGGGCCCAAACTCTCCATCAAGCTGTAAAAGAAGAACTTTCTTCTCTGGAATCAACAGGTTGAAGGTATCATTTTTGCTTACAAACTACATCAATTTGTAGTTAATCCTCAGATTCCTGCAATGTTCAAGAACGACGAAGATCGTCGATCCAATGTTCACTCTGATGAATATGAGGCTTGGATTACTCAAGATCAAGCCTTGTTCACGTGGTTTCTGTCCATAATTTCTAAGCCAGTGCTTCCTCATGTACTTTCTTGCAAGCATATGATGAGGTATGATGACCATTTAGAGCACTGGAAATCCATTTGGGCTTGAGAGGAGCAGAGCCCTAGTTTGGATTGATTGTTTAGAAGAGGGTTTGTCTGGTCAACCCTTGTGAATTGTCTTGACAAGTGAGAGGGAAAATTTTGGGGTATGACAGCATGCACCTTCAAATATTAAGCCTCCACGCGTATTTTTGGATAAGTCCAAGCCTTTGAATTCGAATTTCCTTGCCTTTGAAGCACCAAAACGTGAAGTTCGGAGTATTCTTTTAATACTTCGAATAGTTTTAAATTTCAATGATTCACATTGGAACCATTTCACCAAATACTTAGTAAAAATAAAACTTTCACTAGCTTTATCTGTCGAAGTCTTCATGAACCTTTCTTTACATTTCCTTTTGAATCATATTTTGTTCATAATATATTCACTCCAAATCAATCTTCCGTGTAGTCGAAATATCCAGCTAACAAATTTCCCCCAATAAATGTGTGTTTCAAAACTTAGAGAAACACATATTTTTTTTCTAGAATAATCATATTTCGATGAACATGCATATTGTCATGATAATTAATTACTGTTATGACATCAGAGAACTCATGGCTTTACTTTTTCAAAACGTCTAATCAAGACATGCGTGTAGCAGTTCCATAGGTTCCCAATGTGTCTCTTTAACAAGTAGCCTTCTTTATCAGCATATCACAAATAACCACGTATCACCCAAATTCATGAATTTAAAGTATAAACTGAATAAATTCCAATTTATAAATACTCATCTTCTCTTTCTGTCACACTTTTCACCTTCTTAAATCCTCTAGTTCTCCAAACCTGCATCTCTGAAGAACACTGAATCTTCTAAAGAATGAAATAAATCAAAAGACGATATTCTTCCTTCTCTACTTAAGGTACAAAAACCCTTAACAATTGGGAATCAATAATTTGTTCTTTATCTTGTCCTTGAGGAATAATAACGCACCATCTATGCTTCATAGGTAACAAGTCCTTTTAATTTATCTCATGAAATGTTAGGCTATATGGGCCCGATAGCACATGCTTGTGACCTAGAAAAATGGAAAGGGTTTTTTTCCTATTTATCGTGTGACCTAACTATTGTACCCCAATTTTTGTCCCTAAGATCCCTTATCATTTTATCATCATGTAAGTTCCTCAATTTAATGGTTGGCTTAATTTTGTAAAACAAATTATAGCAGCAATAATATAGTGAACAATAGGATATTTAACTTGTCGAAATCCTATTGGAATGCCTAAACATGTTGTGTTGAAGTTTTTCAATATCTGGAAACAACATGTCAAATAAGATGTCGAGACATTAGACATCAAGACATCACACTACATAAACTATGAAGTTTGTTACAGTTCTGTTTTAATTAGTGCAGAATATTCTGAGAATATTATGCATCATATGTAGCATGATATTGAAGGCATTTGTGGAGGTCCAAGAGCTAAGGAGAAAAATCAGCAAGGACCTTGATTATAGCAAAAGTTATCTGTGTATTTGATTCTGTAAAAGCTTGTTACTGCAAAAGTTTGTTACAGCTTAAAAGCTGTTATTTGAAGGCCCAAATCCAGTTGGTAATAGGTTATAAATAAGGACATTATAACCTAATTTTAGTAAGCTATCAGGTTTTAGAAAGATGTATTATTTAGGGTTAGCCATGTAAGTGAAACACCTAGATTGTGGGATGGTCACTAATTTGTGCCTCAAAGCCCAGTAGGCAAGAGGTTTATTTTACTCACCCGTGTCGTGAAGCAATTAGTGCAGTTGTGTCCTTGGAAGATGATGTGAAGCAATTACAAGTTTGTTTGAGTCAAAAGTTTGACTATTTTGTGTTTGGAGTGATGTTCTCCAAACTGATTTTGTATTGATGTGGATCAAGTTATTGATGCAGTGGCTGGGATGTTGACTGCTAGACATCACTGCAGTGATTAGAAGTGGAATGGGGATATTATATATCTAAGTGAAGTATCTTAGGTAGAAGGGACATTGGGTAGGATTAAGTTAAGAGTGTAAACATGGAGGTTTAACTCTGAATTAGTACTACTGATAGTGGACTTCATTCTTGGCTTGGTATGCCCCGAGATGTAGGTTGGTTAGAACTAAACTGGGTGAACAATTCTGTGTGTTCTTTTGTTTTTGCAATTAATTGTAATTTTACCTTGTCTATTTTATAATGTCAGATCAGATGTTAAGACATCCATATGTGACATCTGATTCTGCTAGCACCAGAATTTCAATTGGTATCAGAGCAGGCATTCTGTCTGTTTCTAGATGAGATTCATGAGGGATACTTTCTGGTTGTGTACATGGTAGAAGATTGTTTGAACAAAGGAGTGTTCATATTCTATGGTCTCTTGAAGTGGAGGATGGACCTATTTGTGGAGGACTAGACCAACCTGACTAGAACTGTTGTACCTTCTTGAAGAAAGAAGATAATGAAGTTGGAACAAAGAGAGTTAAATTCAAAGACTTCATACGGGAGTGAAGAATTTGGATTGAATTGTTCAGCCTATATTTAGAACATAGAAGAATATTGTCAAAACCTTCATGCAATAGTGATGATATTGATAAGGTAACTCTTGTGCTTATGTGTTTCCATCTGGTTAGGATATTGGTTGAGTCTAGTTTATTACTTGGTGAATAAGCAAGCATATTGTAGGGTTGATTTACTTTCAATCCTTATGTGTTATGATTACAATTAAAATATGAAGTAAGCATTGTGTAAATTCTGTTGAAGTATGGCTATATTTCGATGCATAGCCTCTGATATAACCCTTAAAGTGAAAGAAGGATTCTAGGGTTATTTTTATTCAACAGAATATTTGGCAGATTTTCACAACTATATTAAAAGTGTCAAAGATACTTGATATCTTCCTCAAGTCCACTCATAAAGGCATTTATTAATAGAGTTGATGAGTATCAATTGATAAATGATTCTCATATACATCTGCAAGTTGTTTGAAGACCTTGAAGATTATCAAGGATGATGTGTTCCAAGGAGATGAAACTTATGTTCTATGGGATGTTAGAACATTATTACTATTGGTATGCAGCTACTAGTTGAAGAACAGATGTTCTGGGTGCTAAACAAATATAGTGTGAGCACATATGTTTGGAACCTACTCCTGATCTGGAAGAGGAGACATATGGTTTGTATCAGTTTATCAAGAAATGGTCAACAAGTTCTTCTACTCCAGATGTTATATTATTTCTTACCTAAGCTTATGGGAGTATAAAAGTTGAGCTTAATGCTAGTAAAAGGATTCATAAAGGTCTTCTCTACAGTCCCTTTATGATAAATCAAAATGAGCTTGTATCTGGTATAACCCTCTGATCAAAGGAACCGGATATGTGGAATTTTGTTCATGACCATAGATTTTGTTTGGAGCTGAATAATGTGATCCAACCACAGCGAGTTATGGTCCCTAATGTATGACTACCCTAAAACGTATATTGGAAGGGTATTGTCTAGAATAATCAAGGGAGTCAGATTGCTTGGAAGAATCTGCATATTTTTGTGTCATTCCATAAGTAAGTCTGTTCTAGAAACCTAGTTGAGGGAATCTCCTTCGTATACACAAACTATGGCATCCATCATCTCAAAATCAAAATGAAAGTCTGAAGAAAAGCTTATTGAGATGTGACTCATATTATTCCTTGATATGTTAATTGTTTGGATGTAAAGTTGGTAGTTGGTATGCTTCCTATGTCCCCCCAAAGTGTTATTGATAAGATATTATGGATGTTACCCCCCTCAGAACCATAATGGATGATGTCGTATCATATTTTGAAACATCATCTTAGTATCTTTAGTCATGAGAGTATGTATTGTTGCCAGGAAGTAAGTATAACTGTGAAGAAGTAATCAGTCAGGATAATCCAGTGTGAGTAGATAATTCTAACTGACCAACTGGTAGGTACTTTGACAGGAGACTTAGTACTTATTAGTATGTAACCTGAATACTAAGTTGCATATACTCTGTCGGGAGATGAGTGTTTATCTAAAGGATTCATGGTATATTTTGAACTAAATGTCAATATTAAATTTCATTGTGATCTTCACAAGTTTAGGATATGTGGCAACATTATCTGGTGATTATTTAAAGAGCTAATTTAACTAAGGAGATGCATACAGATGTTTTCCAATATCTTGATGGGAGATGGATATTTGTGATAGTTGTGTGGAAATCTGAATCAAGAAGAGAAGAAGTAGGTGATGTATAAAAGAGAATGTTCTACATGAAGATGTAACATCACAACTGATGAAGAAACCAGAGATTAAAGAAGGTAGATAAAGTTCAAACTTATCTTTTGAAGACGTATCTATGGTTATACGCATGACTAACTATGTGGTTTCTTCTATTACAAGTTATAGAGTGTGGAAATCTGAATCTTGTGTAGCAAGCAAACTAAGGATTCTTAATTTGGAAACTATGGCAAATTCCAAATAAATAATGCTTCAAGTAATATAAAGATCAACATCAAAGATGTCCTTATTTTGTATAACTCAGGCGGAGTAACAATATTATGGAAAGCCTCTAAAGGGGAGAAGTGATGATATTAAGGGGGGAAACTGTATATATGAGGAGCAACTGTCAATTGTGAAATATGGACCAATTGCTATATATGCTGATCTAAATATGTTTCATATCAAGCTGCAATTGATGGGGAGAAGATATCCTTCAACAGAGGTGAAGGGAAGTATATACTGCTATACATGGAAGTGACATAAAGTCTTGAAGAAGCAGTATTATAGTAATCTCAGAACCAAGGCAGATGAGTTTTGTGTGAATGTCCCAAAATATGTTGGAACATCGTATTTGACATTGTGAATCTCATTATTTAAATTCTATCCTCAAGTGTTGAAGAGTCTTATCCATTGGGAAGAATAAAGAGATGCTGAAGAAGTATCATGCTCATCCTATGCATGACTACAAATGTAATTTAGACTTCACTAATTATCATCAATCACAAGTGAAGGATATAAACATAAGAAAGAATTATCTTCTAAGTATCAAAAATTGAAACTCTTCTGTTAAACTAGTCTGAACGCACTAAGGCCTATTTAGATTCAAATTCCAGGAACATGACTTGTCCATAATTTAAAAAGTCATGGAAATGCATGGATACATAGAAATATGAGCAATTAGTGTCGTTGCAAGTTGTTTGGATATCATAAAAACATATTATTATCACATGTTATGACATCTCAAAAGACACAGTCCTGATTGGCTCAAGAAGAGGTAGTAATCACATGCCATTGCAAAATGTAAAAAGATGAAATGACCTATGAATATATTGGAGCTAAAAGACAAAGATGGTCAGAGTCTATTTGGACGGTACAATAATTGCTGAGACAACTTTCAAACAGAAATTTCATCACCTTGACCAAGGACAACTTTAGTGGTACTATAAATAAAGAACTCTTTAACCTCTATTTGTCAAGAAAGAAAACTTCACCATCATGAGCATCTCTCAAGTGGGAGAACGGTGCCAAGTTTTGGTTCTAAGGACCTCCTTTGCCAACTTTTAGCTAAAAAGGGAGAAAAGTTCCAAAATTAATACTACTCATAGAGTGAAAGTATCAAATATGTTACTTCTATTGATCTTACTTCTATATGTAGTTGGGAGAACATGATTTGTTCACAAACAATATCTAAAGCAAGTTATTTTGCCGGTTGGAAACAATTTGTGACTTGTGTTCTATGTTTTGTTCCTACCTGGAGTTTGAGTGAACACAGTTGTGACCTGTGTTATGAGTTACATAGAGAAATTTAAAGACTCCATTTGAAATGTCTCTCATGCTACTAAGGAGGTATTTTAACTCCAAGTCCATCACTGAGTCTCCTCCCCTCTCCTACCCTGTTCACATGGGGTTAGTTCAATGGAGAGAAGAAGATGTTAAGAAGGATGTTCTGACATCACATACAACTCAAGATCTGTAGTTGTACACAAAAGACCATGGAAGTTACTGCTGAAGAAAATTTAAATTGTAAATTGTGTATTGTAAATTATTGTTGCTATTTGTAATCCTGTCCTTATTTGTTTTAGCCAAAATTTGCCAAAGGGGGGATTGTAAGTTCCTCAATTTAAGTGTTGGCTTAATTTTGTAAAACAAATTATAGCAAAAATAATATAGTGAACAATAGGATATTTAACTTGTTGAAATCCTATTGGAATGCCTAAACATGTTGTGTTGAAGTTTTTCAATATTTGGAAACAACATGTCAAATAAGATGTCGAGACATTAGACATCAGGACATCACGCTACAAAAATTGCTAAGTTTGTTACAGTTCTGTTTTAATTAGTGCAGAATATTCTGAGAATATTATGCATCATATGTAGCATTATATTGAAGGCATTTGTGGAGGTCCAAGAGCTAAGGAGAAAAATCAGCAAAGACCTTGATTGTAGCAGAAGTTATCTGCGTATTTGATTCTGCAAAAGTTTGTTACTGCAGAAGTTTGTTACGGCTTAAAAGTTATTATTTGAAGGCCCAAATCCAGTTTGGTAATAGGTTATAAATAAGGACATTGTAACCTAGTTTTAGTAAGCTAGCCGGTTTTTGAAAGATGTAGTCTTTAGGGTTAGCCATGTAAGTGAACCACCCGGATTATGGGATGGTCACTAATTTGTGCCTCGAAGCCTGTAGGCAAGAGGTTTATTTTACTCACTCAGAAGCTGCGAAGCAATGAATGCAGTTGTGTCCTTGGAAGAAGTTGTGAAGTAATTCCAAGTTTGTTTGAGTCACAAGTTTGACTGTTTTGTGTTTGGAGTGATGTTCTCCAAACTGATTTTGTGTTGATATGGATCAAGTTATTGATGCAGTGGCTGGGATGTTGACACCTAGACATCACTGCGGTGAATGAAAGTGGAATGAGGATATTCCATATCTAAGTGAGGTATCTTAGGTAGAAGGGACATTAGGTAGGGGTTAAGTGAAGGGTGTAAATATGGAGGTTTAACTCTGAATTAGTAATACTGATAGTGGACTTCATTCTTGGCTTGGTATGCACCCAAATGTAGGTTGGTTAGAACCGAACTGGGTGATCAATTATGTGTGTTCTTTTGTTTCTTGCACTGTTAATTGTAACTCTACCTTGTTTGTTTTATAATATTAGGTCAGATGTCAAGACATCCTTATATGACATCTAAGTCTGCTAGCACCAGAATTTCACATCACAATGCATCAAGATTACAACCAAGGATTGGCTCTCCTGTTTATGCTATTCTTAAGTTTTCTCTCAAGGGATCACCAAGTACCCTGATTGTGTATTGCATATGTGTATGATTTGCATTTATTTCTTTTACTAACCTCTGATTAAAATACCAAAAATATTCTTTTTTTGTTTCGTACATTTTGTATTTTGTAGGTATCAATCCAAAGCATCTGACAAATGGAGGTTTTCGGTGTTTCCTCCCCAAACTTGTTTTGAACTAATTTTTTTTAAAAAAAATTGTGCAAATTGATTTGCACCAGAGTGCAATATGTAACACCCCAATTCTACCTGGTAAATATTATAAAAATCAGAGTAATAAAATTTCTTCAAAACAATTGGAATGCTACAATTCAACTTAAAATAACAGTATTTATCACAGATACATAACACTTTCAAGTCGGATGAACCGAACAACGTTATTTAATTTTTATAACAAGTGACTTTATTACTTAAGCAACGAAATCACAAAATTCAATATGAATGACATAACATCTTTATCCAACTTAGAACATTTAGCAGCAATAAATACTTTCATATAATCAACATGATATTCAACAGTGGAATCAAAACAACAATAAAACAACTAGCACTTATCCCCCCGAGTGTTACGTATCAGAGCGACGACACCGACTCGAACTAAAGAAGGTAAAAAACCTTCATCCAGGATTACCTGCACGTTATCCATGTAGAGGCAACATAACAACAGAAGGGGTGAGATATTTAATAATATAATAGGATATATGATAAACAATATATTAGAATTAGTCCATGTAAAACCATCGCTTCATATCTTTAAACAACATCAATCACAACATAATCATCAACTAGTATAACAACAACAATTTATCAACAAAAAAACTCAAATATGCAACGTGAAATGCGACTCATACAATGCACATGCATGTGGTACCAATGGAGCAGAACTCCCAACGTAAAAACGGAGAAAAACTCCCAACGTAATAATCTACCAATTAATAGAGGCATCAACAAGGCTTAAGCCTTCAACTTCAATGTGTTGTCAATCTAGGCCAACTTAACATAGCATAAGCCCCCATCATGTCATGCTATGTATGCAACAACAGGGTACAATGCAACAACAACAACACAACATCAAATCAACAACAAAGTAATCACAATTCAACACTGGCCATAAGCCTGTAACTTAACAACAATTATACAATGTTGGCATAAGCCTACAATTTAACTCTTCCAAATTAATAAAGGCGTTACACACATATTCATCACCTACTGCAATTTCAACAATTAAATACAACATCAATGGCAACTCAACAAACTTATTCAACATTGACACTTAGGCCTACAACTTAGTTTTATCAATCAACACGACAATCCAACAACATACATCATTAACTGCAACTTCGCAACTTAAAAATAACATTATTTACAACATCATATCGCAACTTAAAAATAACATTATTTACAACATCATACACATATATACACTTTGTTACTTAATAAATTTTATTTGTTGATAGTGTTATTTAATCAAGTCATTCTACTGCTTATTTGTTAATTATATTGTATTCTTCTGCTAACCCATTAACATACTTCTAAATACCTCATACTGCTACTTAATTGTCACTAGCATAATTTTCTATTGTTGTTATAATCTTTCTTGTTAATGTATCTTACTGCTATTTATATACTTAAGTTGCTAACTTCCTATTTAAAGTACCCTGCAACTTCATAATTTTGTAACCAAAATGATATATGCAATTAGCTACCAATGTACTTAATATATTCTACTGTTAATTTAATTATATAATATTTACTACTTACACTTCTTCAATTATGTGATATATTAATTTGCTAATTAATTATATAAAGTAGTAGAAAAGCTTTAAAAGAGAAATAGACAAAATAATAATTAAAAAAAAGTCATGCCATGTGCTTCCAAAAGGTGTGCCCTTCGGCACACCCCCTTTTCATATGATATGTATCGTTCGGCACCAGCATCATGCCCCTCGGCATGAAATTCTTTCTCTGTGTCGTTCGACACACTCCCTGTGTCTTTCGGTACATCTGTTTTCACCCAGATTTCTTTGTTTCTCCTGTTTCAGTTTTTCCAAACCTCAAATAATTTCATCGATTTATAATTTCAGCCACAATTATATAATTCATACTATAACATAATAATTATATCAATTACGGGATAATTTTTCAACATCAAATTCACCGGTTAATCAATGCAATTTATCAAAATAAACCAACAACAGAAACATCACCACACAACACATCAATTACACACGAGAGCAATTTTCTACTGATTAACCCCCGCAAACAATTCATCATATCCCAGATTATAAGGTAAGAACCCCACCCTTACCTTGGATTAGAGGCCACTCTAATTCTCCGATTGAAACCTTTGCCTCTTTTTTGCTCTACAATTTTCCCTGATCACTTTTCCAAGACTTTTCTTCCTCTTCTTTTCCATTTCTACGTACAACGTGTTTTCTACTCTTTCTCCAAACCCTTATTCCTTTTATTAACTTAACCTACTAATTATTATTATTATTATTATTATTATTATTACTCCTTTGGGCCTAATTTCCACACTCCCACTTTTACTATCACCAACCATCAATTAAGCCCATATAATAAATCAAGTATTATTCCAATATTATTTCTACAACTTAATCAACCAAATAACCAATAACAACATGACAACTTAAATAAACATTTCACAACGTCAACAATTAATTTGAAATATTTTGAAAGTATTTAATTAAATAATTAATTGAATATCGGGCATTACAACTCTCCCCACTTAGAATATTTTCGTCCTTGAAAATTTACTAGATACTACTACTTTTAACGCAAATTTCGCTTTTCAATTCACTGATCTCCAAGTTGCATTTAGAAACACTTCTACCACTACTTTATCAACACAATAATAACTCAACACGATTCAATTCGGTGCACGCACACTAATCACCCAACACATTCACGACATAATTCGTTAACAAATTATCAACTACTTCAACAATATTTGACATATCAACATTTAAGGAGTAACAATACCGTACACACTTATACTTGAATATACGACGTCACATTATCATCTTAACCACATTTTCAACATCAATGCACCTACACCATTTCATGCTCATAGACATATATATGTCAATTATCAACAGAATATCAACAACTATATTCATACCGTCACTTCAACAACAACAATCCACTTTGTCATATTATGGAGTATATTTCACCTTTAACTGTAACCAACAACAACATTGCAGCAACGGAAACAACATCATTACAACATCAACTTAACGACACCACTCAACAACTATACACACCACTCAGCATCAAGATAGCAAGACAAGTCTATATCATCCAACAAGATCCTGTCTACTATCAACAAGAGATTAAGGGTGATCAGTTCCTCAATTTGTTAATAGATAGCTGACAACCATGATGGTGCACAAACCATCATTACTAAACTATAATAGTTTTCTTTAAAACTTGCACCCAAGTCACCTAAAATATTATAATCATAATTTCCATAATTTTCCTCTCATACGATCTTGTCGCAGAGACACCAACGTTCAACATGTTACAAAATCCACATTACAATCACTTAGCCTCCACCCGAGGTCAAGTATTCTCCAACTCAGGATTACTCTATTCATCTCCGCATCACTATGAATACACATTTGATTACGGAATCTCAACAATCTCTGCGCATCTAACTTGAATCATCAACCCAGACTGATCGATCCCAACTATTGAATCTACCAATCTCACAACTAACTCTTCGGATTCTTTGATACTATCCAGAAAATCATTGTTAAACTTTAACATTCCAACAACTTAAACAACTTTTTAATCCCACACAAGGATCCCACGACAAGGTCTACAGCAATTTGTCACTCAAACCGACAACTTCAGAGTTAACCAGCAGTGCTGAAACACCGCAACTTTCTAAATTCCATCTTCTAACCATTACTCTTGTTGTTTAACAATCACCTTCAAAAACATCAGGGATTTACACCCTACTCATTTATCAACAACCGCTACATCATTTCTCATTATTCGTGAAGTAAACTTCAACAATGTCTAATCATCCGCCATCAAGACGCTCCAACTTGATTAACAACAAAATCTTGAATTCATGTCACCTTCGAATTTAGGAACAACCAAACTTCAACAGTACGTTCACTGCCGCCATCAGCAGTATACTGAATCAACATCTTACAACCTAAATACATCCGAGAAGCAAAGCTTCTCTCCCACTTATCTTCAACTCAACTCCTGCTTTCAACCAATTAGGAAAGCAAGCAAGCATCGATAGTGTTTCACACACTTTCCGCGTACTAAGGAACAAACGACATTAGAAAACTTGGCCGAACAGACCGTTCTGCTCTGATACCAACTTGTAATACCCCAATTCTACCCGGCAAATATTATAAAATTAGAGTAATAAATTTTTTTCAAAACAATTGGAATGCTATAATTCAACTTAAAACAACAGTCTTTATCACAGATATATAACACTTTCAAGTCTGATGAACCGAAACAACATTATTTAATCTTTATAACAAGCGACTTTATTACTTAAGCAGCGCAATCATAAAATTTAACATGAATGACATAACATATTTATCCAACTTAGAACATTTAGAAGCAATAAATACTTTCATATAATCAACATGATATTCAACAGCGGAATCAAAACAACAATAAAACAACTAGTGTTCATCCCCTCCGAGTGTTACGTATCAGAGCGACGACACTGACTCGAACTAATGAAGGTAAACAACCTTCATCCTAGATAACCTGTATGTTACCCATGTAAAGTGAACATAACAACATAAGGGGTGAGATATCTAACAATATAATAGGACGTATGATAAACAATATATTAGAATTAGTCCATGTAAAATTACCGCTTCACAGCTTTAAACAACATCAATCACAACATCAATCATCAACTAGTATAACAACAACAATTTATGAACACATCAAATCAAATGTGCAACGTGGAATGCAACTCGTACAATGCACATTGTAACACCCCAATCTACCCAACGTTATTTTAAAATCAGAGTGCCAAAATTTTAAACTAAAACTTGAGGCATTACACTTATTCAACTCGAAAACAACATTAAAATAATTTACTTCTTGTCGGATACGTAACACATAAGAATAAGAACAATTCCTCCATAATTAACTTAAACCATTCAAGTTAGGATAATCAACCGCAGCGGAAATCTCAACATAATTAACTCAAAACGACGTAGCATCCTTGAAATAACGGAAAACCATAAGTATTAATCAAAACCACAACTGAGTTTAACGGAATCAAATGCATAAACATAAATAAAAAAAGCGTTCGTTTCCCCCCGAGTGCTACGTATCAGAGCGACGACGCCATAAGCTACTAAACCTCCTATTCTTTCATTACGTGCACGTTACCAATATAAAGGTAACGACCAACAAAATAAAAAGGGTGAGATATCGAATAATATAAGTGAAAGTACGATAATTCATATGCTTAGGTAAAGAAACATACATTAAATTCCACTTTAATCAACAACATACGATATCCACAAAACAACATAAAATCAACAACGACTTAAAATGAGACTCAACAAAATGCAGATGCATGTGGACCCATTTGGAGTAAAACTCCCAACTTAAAATATGCCAGGTTATCGAGGCATTCAACAAGGCATAAGCCTTCAACTTACAACATGGTGCCAATCCAGGCCAACTTGAAATGCACATGCTATGTAGATGTAGTTCCAACACAACTTAAACAACAACAACTTAAAATCATGCACGAAATGGCATCAACTTAATTAACAACATCAACGTCAACAACCAAATACGACTTCAACGCGACGCAACGGTAATTTTAACTCAACAACTTTATTTACAACTTTTTCCATTTAAGCTTACGGTTCTTAGAATCATCCAATTCGAACATAAACAACAACGATTCGGCTGTATCGACAATCAATCAACTAACACGAATTTCTACAAAATGACACTGTTTTAATTAACTACCCGTACCCCCGAACTATCCCGTAAAGTTTCGTCCGATTCCGGTAAACTAATTTCTCCGCTTAATTTGACTGACAGTGTTATTTTCTGCTCTGTTTTTAGTTTTCTGCAACATTACTAACTAGTCATAATTATTCTGCTACTACTTAATAATTTTCTGCATTATTATAGATCACTCTCCCAAGTTATCTACATTGTCTGTTATCATTTGTTACTTGCTACATATTATTTTCTGGTATGGTTCCTGCTACTGCTAAAGGATTTTTCTGCTACTACTAAATTGTTTTCTGCTACAGCTAAATTCACTTCTACCTAATTTCCATATTTTACTTATGTTGGGACTATCAATTGTTATAATACTCTCTCCTAATCACATGTCCAACATTAAATTTCCAAGCCAACAAGCCACGGACAACAGAACAAGCAAGTCATGGCTGAGACCCCCACCCCCACACTGAGGCGGTCGCCTCACACCCAACACCAAGGAGACGGACGCCTCCTTCCCCAGGACCGTCGTCTCATCCTTTTTCTCCACTGGAGGCGGTCGCCTCCCTTCCTTTGCACCAGCAGGGACGGTCGCCTCCCTTAGCCTTCACAATGCCAAAAATTCACCCTATTCCCCAGTCACATGTATCGGTTCAATAGCGATATTACAACATAATATTAATTGCAAACAACACAGATATCAGAAAATTCAACACAAGACAATATAATCCATTCCAGCACACAAAATTCATCATCGAAAATACGATTAGCAGTGTAATTACGTAGCCCTAAACCCCACATACAAATCATCCTACAATCGATTATAAAACTCGAACCCCACCCCTTACTTGTGGATTGAAGGGAACTCGGAAAATCGATTGGAAAAATAGCAACTTCTCGAACTGCACGGTTCCTCCTAGCAACCCTTGTTTCCAAATTCTTCATTTCTCTCTTTCTGGTTCACTGCTACGCGGCTATGGTTTGTTCTTTTGGTTTGCAAGCAACAATAATAATCCTTATTTTTCTAGGTCACTCAATATATATTGCTCCTTATATAATTTGGTTATTATATCTTATCTCTAAAAATACTAATTTACCCTCCTAATTAATATCTATATTAAATCTAATAATTCTACTTGATAAAATAAATTCTAATATTATTTTCACTTTCGACTAATTCTACCCGATTATTAATTTAACAATTCTACCGACAATTTCGACTTAATCACTAAATTAATCGGAAGATACTCTATATTTCTTAATTAGTTTATTTTAATTAATTACGGGTGTTACACACATGCATGTGGTACCAATGGAGCAAAACTCCCAACGTAAAAACGGAGCAAAACTCCCTGTGTAATAATCTGCCAATTAATAGAGGCATCAACAAGGCATAAGCCTTCAACTTCAACATGGTGTCAATCCATGCCAACTTAACAGAGCATAAACCCCCAACATGTCATGCTATGTATGCAACAATAGGGTACAACACAACAACAACAGGGCAACATCAAATTGACAACAACGTAATCACAATTCAACACTGGCCATAAGGCTGCAACTTATGAATAATTATACAACATCGGCATAAACCTACAACTTAACTCTGCCAAATCAATAAAGGCATTACAACAAATATTCATCACCTACTGCAATTTCAACAATTAAATACAACATCAACAGCAACTCAACAAACTTATTCGACATTGGCACTTAGGCCTACAACATAGTTTAATCAATCAACACGGCGACCCAACAACATACATCAGTACCTGCAACTTCGGAACTTCAAAATAACATTATTTACAACTTCATAAACACACACACACACACACTATTATTTAATAATTTTTATCCGCTGATACTGCTATTTAAATAAGTAATTCTACTACTTATTTTTTAATTATATTGTATTCTTCTGCTAACCCATTCAACTACTTCTACATACCTCATACCGCTACTTAATAGTCACTAGCATAATTTTCTATTGTTGCTATAATCTTCCCTGCTAAAGTATCTTTCTGTAACCAAAATGATATCTTCAATTAGCTACCAATGTACTTAATATATTCTACTGTTAATTTAATTATATAATATTTACTACTTACACTTCTTCAACTATGTGATATATTAATTTGCTAATTAATTATATAAAGTAATAGAAAAGCATTAAAAGAGAAATAGACAAAATAATAATTAAAAAAAGTCATGCCATGTCCTTCCAAATGGTGTGCCCTTCAGCACACCCCCTTTTCCTATCATATGTGTCGTTCGATACCAGCATCATGCCCATCGGCATGAAACTCTTTCTCTGTGTCGTTCGGTACACCTGTTTTCACCTAGATTTTTTCGTTTCTCCTCTGTTTCAATTTTTCCAAACCTCAAATAATTTCATCTATTTATAATTTCAGACACAATTACATAATATATACTATAACATAATAATTATATCAATTACAGGATAATTTCTCAACATCAAATTCACTGATTAATCAATGCAATTTATCAGAACAAACCAAAAACAGAAACATCACCACACAATATATCAATTACACACAAAAGTAATTTTCTACCGTTAACCCCCGCATACAATTCATCATATCCTTGATTATAAGAACAGAACCCCACTCTTACCTTGGATTGGAGGCCACTCTAATTCTCCGATCGAAACCTTGCCTCTTTTCTTCTGCGCAATTTTCCATGATCAATTTTCCAAGACTTTTCTTCCTCTTCTTTTCTAGTTCTGCGTACAACATGTTTTCTACTCTTTCTCCAAACCCTTATTTCTTTTATTAACTTAACCTACTAATTATTATTATTATTACTCCTTTGGGCCTAACTTCCACACCCCCACTTTTACTACCACCAAGCATCAATTAAGTCCATATAATAAATCAAGAATTATTCCAATATTATTTCTACAACTTAATCAACCAAATAATCAATAACAACATGACTACTTAAATCAATATCTCACAACGTCAACAATTAATTCAAAATATTTCAAAAATATTTAATTAAATAAATAATTAAATATCGGGCGTTACACAATCGATTTTCACACGCCGAAATTTGAAAAATTTAGGCAATTTTCAAGTTTGTGTTTTTTGCTCCAATTTCCTTTTTAATTTTAGAATTTATTCTTTGATTATCATTAATCTCACTATCTCATCATAATTAAACTCTATCATACACCCTCATTTGGTGACATAAACACCGCTTGATTCAAATTTGGCTCCAAATTCAATTGCCAAGCCTAATTACATTCCCAAACCAAATTCCAAACCCCACTAATTCCAAGCCTAATCACCTTGCTAATAAATCTCTCTACCCTCTCCAACTACTCAAATTCTCCAAAATCTCTTCTTCATAAAAGTTAGTAGATTCTGTTAGAACACACATTGGTTTTGCGTCTCAATAAGAGTTTTGATTATAACAAATAAATATTATTTATAAAGGACATTATTACTCTCTAATATTTTGATAAAACATGCCTAAGAAGTTCTGATAAAAGAATGACGTTTCAAGATGATCTGATGAAGACGTGATATGAACTCAGCAAAAACTTAACATTTTTCACGCTAATAGAAGAATTTTTGTCTTGATGAACTTCTGAAAGCACCAAGCTGCATACTATAATCTCTGATAACTCACTTCTGCTTTAGGTTTCTCTTCAACTTCTTATCTTCACTGATTCTGATGCGTTACTTTTTTATATTTGGAAATCCAAGGAGTAACGGCTAGCTACATACATGATCTGTATTTATGGAAAGCTCATTTAACTTATTTATCAAACATTCCATAATCAAGTTTTCATGCCTCCAATGGATCAAATTATCTTGTCTATTTAAAGGAGTCTCAAATGACGATCAAGGTTACAACATTCACGTATACACGCAGATCACAAAGAGAAAAATCCCAAAGCTTCATTTTATTTTATTTTAAATTCTCTTGAATAATTTTGTGCTTAAGTTTTGTGTAAAAACATCATAGTTGTGATACAGCTTTGAGAAGAAAATCTCTTACACATTATTCTTTAAATCATTGTATTTCCTTAAGAGAGACGAAATCACCTTGGCGGGTGAACTGGAGTGGTTTTAGTTCAAACAAAACGGGATAAAAATAATCGTGTCAAATTGTTTTTAGATTCTAAAACCCCAATTCAAACCCCTTTTTTTGTTTTTCTACCCTTTAATTGGCATCCGAGCGCCTGGTTTTGGGTGCTAACACTTAAAGGTGTCAGAAAAATATCCAGCTAGAAAACCACTATGGGATAACCAGTTCAAAACATTAACGACAACTATGACGATAAAGACAGAATCAACGGAAGACCCCGAATGTTTGATGGAGAAAATTTCGACTATTGACATAATCGAAAGTTTCTTTCTGGATAATAACACTAATCTCTGGGAAATGGTGACTGATGGCTACACTCATCCAGTTGACACAAACGGCCAGATGATTGAGAGAAAGAAAATGACAGATCAACAGAAGAAACAATTCAAAAATCATCACAATGCCAGAATAATTCTCTTAAGTGCTATATCGTACACAAAGTATGAGAAGATCACAAACAGGGATATAGCCAAGAATATTTTTGATTCTCTAAGAATGATGCATGAAGGTAACACACAAGTCAAAGAGACAAAAGCTCTGGCGCTTATCCAGAAGTAAGAAGCATTCAAGATGGAGGAAGAAGAAACAGTTGAAGCAATGTTCTCAAGGTTTCAAATTCTGGTAGTTGGTCTAAAAGTTCTGGACAAAGGGTACTCAACAGCAGATCATGTAAAGAAAAGCATCAAAAGCTTACATAAGAAATGACGAACCATGGAAACTGCCTTAAAGCTTGCCAAAGATCTGAACAAACTATTGCTAGAAGAACTTATCAACTCATTGAGGAGTCATGAGATAGAACTAGAAGAAGCTGATCCCCAGAAGAAAGGTAAGTCACCCACTCTTAAATCTAATAAAAAATATGAAACTAAAGATTTCCAGGCTGAAGAAGAAAGTTCCGGAGGGTTCTCATCAGAAGAAGAAGAAGAACTATCTCTTCTCTCCATAAGGGTTCAACAGCTCTGGAAGAACAGACAGAAGAAATTCAAAAATCCCAGAAGATCGAGTAACTTCTCTTAAACATGTTCTGGTTTCAAAAAGACAAGAAACAAAGTTGTTTGTTACGAATGAAAGGAACCTGGTCACTACAAAAGTGATTGTCCTAAACTTTAGAAAGAAAAGCCAAAGAGAAGATTTGACAAAGAAAAGAAGAAAAGTTTCATGGCAACGTGGGATGACTCGGAATCTTCTAAAGCAGAATTTGACACAGAAGATGAACATGCTTATATAGCCTTAATGGCTAAGATGTCAGATGACACGAATTCATTAGAATCAGATTCAGGCACTGAATAAGTACTCTCTCATCTTACTAAATCTCAATTAGAATAAATTCTGTAAAAAAACTCTTGAGAAATATCATAATCTTTAAAAGAGATACAAAAAATTGAAACATAGTTCTGTATCTAAATTTGAAGTATCGGAAATCTATTTATTCGTACTTTTTACAAGTCAAAAAAGTAAAAATCAAAAGCAAAATTGCATAGGTATGAGTTGTGAACACAAGAATTATGGGGTGTAATAACAATTCAAACTTTTAAACCAAATTGAGTGAGAGTGGAGCTTAGGCCCATTATGTAATGGAGTGGGAAGAGTAAAGCGTTCCAGGCCCAGTCCAAACTAGTTACACTAAGTCCATTCCTTAAGAAACTCTTTCAGATTTTTCTATGTCACGTTTTTTTATATTATTTTGATACATACATATCAATTGGACACTCTTTATTAAGTGGATAAAAAAACAAATGGAATTCTGGCCAACCCTGGTTCGACACCTATCATTATCTAATTATCCAAAAAATAAATAAAACAAAAAACGTAATTTGTATGCGATCTGATAGGTCAAAGATTAATTAGCATGAGCCAATGATTACATCCACGCCTAGGGCTGGCATGAAGCACGACGGAGCAACCGTCTTCTCCGGCATCACCTCCGCCGGAGAAAGCCTAGCCGCTATAGGAAGACAAGAAACTGGTACTCCCAGACTCGAAATTTTTTCCTGATTTCAAAGACATTATCAGTTTCGCAAGATTCTTACGCAAGTGAATGATATGGCGCATGTTCAGACTCAGAGGTCCAAATCGACATGTTTTTAGGAAGCGCATATGTTGCACCCTTTTTACATGATTTTATCATAAGCATCTTTATCATGCTGCCACAGAAGCGATAAGATGAAGCCATGAATCTTACCGAACGTGCATCTCGAATCGATCTCTGATTTCCAACTCTGATGTCTTTACCGTGACCTGGTGGATGGAGCAACAAGCTTTGCAGTTTGCACTGTTCTGAAGCTTCTCGCGTCCTGTAAATCATGAACGGAGTCGATGGAATATAATGCGGCCCTTGCTTTCGACGAATCCCCGTAACATACTGAATCTCTGCAACATGATGATGTTGCTGGTAGAGAGAATACCCAAAGTGGTTGTAACTTTTTCCTGAGAGAAGAGAGAGATCTTGAAGATCTATAACCGTAAGGAGGTGACGATGACTCTCATGTAGAGAGAAATAAATCTCGTTTCCAGCAAGAGAGAACAAGTTATGGTCTGTAACCGTTTTTTTGTGGAGTTTATTATGGTTGATGGATCAATGAAGTTGATGGTGAGAGCAAGTTTTGGTTATTGATTGGAGGACCATTGTGTTGTGGTTGATGAAGGTTAGCGAGAGAAGGTTATGAGGATGAGGTGAGAGGGTGGTTTTTTGAGCGTGAATTGTTTTCTGTTATCCTTCTGTTTTATGATGGTCGATGAGAGAAGCGTATTATGGCTGTTACCGCATCATGCAGTGGAGGGATGAGGAAAAAAGTTGGTGCGCCAGGAAGAGAGCTTTTGAGTGCCATCCTGTACCGAAAATTGACCATCGAGAATCACATCCTCTTCTAATTGAAGCATACATGCCATGCAAGACAAGTGTTTTGTCCAATTGGGAAATAAATGACAGTGGATGCATGTATGCCAATTGCCAGCCCTTTTTTTTAGACCTCACGAAAATCCCTTAAGATGCTGTGTCCTGGCCAAATCATATATTGAAATCGTGATCATGCGGGTATCTTCGAAGCCTTAACTAGTACAAAAAGATTAATTTACATCCGTTTTTTATTACAATTACACCAATTAAATTTAATAAAAATCGAGTGTATCTCTATTGGATGAGAAATGTCTACCTTAATTACACCCATTTAACACTAAGAGGTAAATAGCTTATGATTTACACCCGATTTTTATTAAATTTAATGGATGTAATTGTAATAAAAAACGGGTGTAAATAAGTTCTTATCATTCTTATGTACACCCTATTTTCATAAAAAATTTAATAAAATTTAGGGGTAAATATATGCTAATTTACACCCTTTTTAATAAATATCGGGTGTAATTACACCCTTTTAAAATAAAAGGGGCATTCCGAGAATTGAACTCGGGACCTCTCGCACCCAAAGCGAGAATCATACCACTAGACCAAATGTCCTTTAAATACGTTACCTGGAAATTTCTAAATACGTTTGAGGGCTATTATTAGAGGCAAGTGTCCCTACAAGTTAAGGGTCGATTCTAAACGAATATGGCTTCTTCGAGGAAAACCTAACAAAGCCAAGCTAGAAATATCGGAAAATATGTGTCGACTGAGAAGTTGAGCTAGAAAACCAATCAAATCGACCAAGCAACAAGAAGAAATCGCGTCGAAGACAAAACTATATCGACAAGATAGGCGAAGAAAGACTGTTGATGAATTCGACACGTTGATTAGGTCAAATGAAGGAGTTGGTCGAAGGACGAACGTTGTCGAAAATACAAGTTAAGACTTGAAGAATATTATCATTTCTTGAAGGTATATCGAAACAAAGTGGGCAGTTGGTCCTTTTTTGAAGTCTCAAAGCGGGAAACAGTCAAAGTGGAGAGATCGTGGGCAGTTACTTCAGGAAGTCGTGATTTCGAAGCGTTAAATGGATGGCGAAATCGTGTCTAGCAGTTTTCTTTAGTTTGAATCTCGTCTGTTAATTTCTCCTAGCAGTTACCTTGTAAAATGCTATAAATAAGTCAGTTTATTAGGATTTCAGGGTGTTCACTTGTATCTTTAAATTGCTTGCCAAAACTCTGCCCCAATTCCGCGCTAAAGGAAGAAAGAGTCATTCGAGCCTTTGATGTACGTGAATCACCGTATTTACTTTCAATGCAATCAATTTATTTTTAACTTTATCTTTACTGTTTGTTCACTTGTATTTCATTTCGAACGATTTCGTTATTAGACGTTTCAACGTCAATTGTTGGTCACGAGTCACCAATTAGTGTTCGATTGAGTATTGTTTCTCCAGCACCTGCAGTCGGTTAACAGATGGTCGAAAGTCTGTGTGGAAAGTCATTGTACTGTTTCCCTTAGACCCTAAAAATCGTTCTTGGACAAGGTCTTTTTCTGTAGAATTAGTGTAATTTATCAAACCTTAGCACGTGTCTTAAGATTAACTGGTCGATCTTGCAAGTAACCCTTAGTTTTAGGACTTAGGGAGGACCAGCGATTGTTTACCATTTTCCACAGTAAACACCCTCAAATAAAAAGTTTTAGTTTGTAAATAACATAGTTGGGACAAATATTGAGGACTAATCCGCAATTGCAAAATATTGGCAATCTAATGATACAAGCTGTGAATAAAAAGTTGATTCATTCAAACTACCAAACTTCATGGTTTAATGGAATATAAACTTTTTCTTCAAATAAATTTTTTTGACATAGAAACATGCAAGTTTTGTGAAAAATTTCAGAGTCAATAGATAAGTAATGTCTAGGGAAGAAATTAAAAAAAAGTACACGCAAATTTCAACCGCGCACAAGAAAACTAATGTTGAACGAAAAGTAAATTAACGAGACTGAAAGTATCTCCAGTAGCAACCAATTTCTCTACACACGCAACAATGTGCTTCCCATAGGTATACTTCTTCAAAGCATTCAGATGAACCTTAATGCTGTTAAGAATCAGCTCGAGTTGCTGGTCATCACAAGTTTCCAACACTTGCTGTACGACATAGTTCACAAACTGATCCTTCATCATAACCTAAAACCACCAAAAACACAGAGAAAATTATAAGTCATAAAGTGGTTTTAGTTAGGACCAAGAATTAGGGGCTCAATGTCTTCCAGCTTGCCATGCTCCAGCACATGCTGAAAAATTGCATAATGGATTTAAGTGTTCATAAACACCAACAAACCTGAACAGCGTAATTCCCGTATTGATCCTGTGCTAGCATGCAAACACATTGCAAAATCTCATCCATCATAATCTGTTGAGTTTTAGGAACATGGCAGTACTCCAAGACTTGCTGCTTATCAAAACAAAACAAGTTTAGAAAAACATAATTTCTTGCCGGTTATTTTTATAAATTCAACAAACGCGATTCACGCGAATAAAAGCGAAAAGATGTTGGGGCAATGATGGTGTTCACATTGTTAACAGCCTGCAGGTGGAAGAAAAGAAATCAGATGAAAACAAGAATCGAGGGAAAAGAGTGGAACATACCGGTGGAAGCACCGCTGGGAACAAAGGCACTAATGAAAGTACCATCAGAGACAGTTATATCAACCTACAACAACCAGATTCAAATTCAATTCACAATAACCAAAACCAAACCCTTATACGAATAAAAAACCACTGGAAAATAAACAAAAATAGAATTCGAGAAATCAATAGATAGATCGGAGATCAATCGGAATGGAAGAGAAGATGAACCTCAATGGTAGGATTGCCACAGCTGTCAAAGATCTTACGAGCCTTGATGGAAGTAATAGAGGCCATATCAGAGGAGGAGAAATCGATGTGAATGAGAATTGAAATTTGAGATCTGAAGAAGAGAGAAGATAAATATTTTTGTGTGAGAGTTGCGATATGATGTTCGTTTTTGTTCTGATGGACCATAAGCTTTTGGGACTTCATAAGCCCTTCCTTCCCACAACGATGTTCCGCCTGATTTTGCCGGCGAGGTTTTGCTTTTTCCGGCGAGTTGATATCCGTGCAAATTCCAACTGGTTTGTGATGCTCTCAAACTTCTTCAGCTTAGTTGTGGGTGAAATGCGATGAAACTGGGTTTCGGTTAAATGCGATGAACGAGAGCTTTGATTCCATTTTCAGTGAAATGCGAGGAACGAGAGCTTCGATTTGGTGAAATGAGATGAACGATAACTTCAATTCGATGAAATGCGATGAACGATAGCTTTGTTGAATACTGAGTTTTGATCGCGGGTTTAGTTGAAAACTGGATTTTGTGAGAAATTAGATTATTTTATTAATATTGTTTAAATTATTTGTATTTTATTAATAATGTTTAAATTATTTGTTAAATCTATTTTACGCCCGATTTTTTAGTTTAAAGCAGATAATTGAGTTTTGATTATTATAAATATTTTTTTCATGTCACATAGATTATATATTTTGAGTTATAAAATTAAATAAATTTTTTAGTTTATACAAATTTACACCCGATTTTTTAGTTTAAAAGGGGTAATTGAGTTTTGATTATAATAATATTTTTAATTTAAACCCGTTTTTAGAAAATAGAGTGTATGTTGTCACCTGATAATGTTTTAAATGATATTTTATTTACAAAATTACAACCGCATTTCTTATTTACACCTATTTTCGTTTATCGGGTGTAAATTTTAAAATTATATTGTTCATTTTGCACTAGTGCTCATATCTCGACAATCAATACGTTAAACACTGACTTCTTGGAATCATTATCAAGATTACACTTGATAGAGCAATGTTGATGTCGAACACCAAGCGAGAAATTGCTTTCAAGCTTATAGAATTTAATGTCGAAGTCATGACATCGTAAGCTGGTTTAAATGCTTGAGAATTTCTCTAGGTGTCATGTTTATTAAATCAATCCATGTACACCACTTTATTTCCCTCTAACTCTTCCAATAGTCAACCAATCGAGGAAAACTCGTTGTCATTGGAAAAAGAATATATGATATAACAACTTTGTAATTCATCACAAATCCAAACATGGCTTTAAACATGGAGAAAAATCGTCATAAACATATGCCCTTTAACTGTTCGATGAAAGTCCATGCCTGGATGGGCACATTGCACACGCGATGCTTTGTGTCTCTCCAACTTCAACCTTCCCACTTCGAACCTCAGTATCTCTCTCCACAGTGCACGAAACAAAATGATTCTTGAATCAAACTTCTAGAGGGCACAACAAACTCTAACTTTCATGTTCAACATTTTTCCAAACGAATATTAAGTCGCTGAGAAAAACAACCCTGAACATGCGCATACCACCTATTTCATGACATGCACCCGCATACATGGAAAAACGTGCCCTTCAAACCTTCAAAATGTAAACACTACAACTTTCTCCACGAGGCACCAAATGAGATTATTCTTTAATCAAACTTGTAGAGGAGACTTTGATCTTTAACTTCCATTTTTGGAGATTTTTTATTCGATTCTAAATGAAGCCCTAAAAATGGCCATGAAGTTTGTAACATTTTGGAACATATCTTGAAAATTACTAAGTGTAAACATGCAAAATTGTGAATACCCATTTTCCAAGCTCCGTAACTTGAAATCTAGGCACTTTTTGGAGAAAACCTTACAAGAACAAACTAGAAGGACAAAACGCTCTCTTTTCGACAGTTATAAATTTGCAAACTTTCAACTATGAACGAAGGAGATAGAGAATTGGGAAGATGACTAGATGATCACAAAACTCTTAAAACTTCGAAAAAATTTCTAAGTCTAAGTTTACTTAAAATGCAAGAAATATCATTTTCTCCCGATTTTTTCGACTTTTCCCCAACAATTGATCATATTTTCTCATACCTTAATTTTTGACGATGCTTTCGACCAAAAATTCCATTTGGTCAAACTTTGACTTTTCTCCATGCACACTCAAATTTCCTCTTATCCGATCGTTCTTGATTTTCTGACGAGACACGTGGTTCGACAAACCATATAAAGATACCTTGAGACTCATAGAAGACCCTGAAGTCACTTTATTTTTGAAGAATCAGTCACAACATGTTTGTGATCCAAAACCCTAATGTCATGCGAAGAGAGATGAACGAACCCATTGAACTAACTTAGTCCCACGCTTTAGAAACTCAAATGAATGCATGATTTATGATCAAATGCATACGATATTATGAACAAATGTATTAGGGGTAAAAAAGGGGTATGACACCTAATAAAATGTTAGGCGCAGTAGCCTTGAGGTTTTTGGTGTATTCTCTTGACATGTCTAATTGGTTGATGAATCCATATTTGTTTGCTTTGTTTCCTTACTTGTTAAAGTAGGATAACTTTTAGGGGTTTAGAAATGTTTATCTCTTGTATGCTTTTATATTTATCTTCTTTTATGGATTGGTGTGTGATTATTTAATTGACATGAATGCTACTTGTTTAAGTGATTTATTTGTATTATCTTTGGTCATGACTTGTGAGTGTTAGGTGGACACCTAATTGCATATGCTTTGTTACTTTGTTACTTGGTTATTTAAGCAAGTATTTTCTAGGTATCTTGTTTAAGTGCTTAGTGGGTTTGAATAAGTGTTTACTTCTTATATGACGTATGTTTGCATTATTCAAGTATTTGATTGCATTCTCCTCCTCTTCTTCTCTATTCTTTATCTTGTAAGATAACATGTTCCCCATAGGATTTTTTTGTTTCATTCTTGTTCAATATTGAACTGAAGTAGACCTTAGATTTGGAATCCAAACATGATAACATTAGGCAGTTCCCATAATCCTAATCATAGGTCCATCTTCTCAAGCTAACATTAGGACGTTTTCCCTTTATTATCCTAACTTTAGGACCATTGTACATGATAACATTAGTAGTTGAGTTTACCCTTTAGATTTTTCATCTTTAAGACTAAAAATTAATTTTCCCTTCAAATCTCAAAACACTTAACAATAAAGAGGCGAACCACATGTCACGAGCCTTAAGTATTGGTAGGAGTATGAGGTTGCGCATTCCAAACCTTGTGCTTTCTCTCAATCATTGTCTTTAATGTGGTTCAAATCACCAAATCCTTTCCCAAGGTAAAAAATAAAAACCAATCAAATCTCTTTTTCCTTCGGGATTTTCTTTTGAAAATATTTTCATAAAAAGGATGAGTTATTTCCATTATGCACAATACGACATAACAACTCTTTTTTAGAAGAACTATGGTGCTCTGATTCTTTTTTGTATTTTGGGATACGTAGGCACACAGTTTTGAAACCAAGGTGAACACACTAATAAAAACTTTTTTGTGTATATACTTTGCATTCATGCATTTTCCCTTAGCTTGTAAGCTTTAGATATTACACACTCTTTGATTAAAACAACAATAGTGGATTTCGTGGAATACCACGGATGTGAGTGGTGCTAATATCTTCCCATTGCGTAATCGACTCTCGTAACATTTCTCTTGGTAGCGAGACCTTGATAATTTCTTTTCTCAAGTTTACTCGATGTTTTCATTCCACTTCTTTGAGATAAATAACATTCTATGACGACATAATTGTTTATCATTTTTCCTAATTGACTCACCAGGATGTCACAACATCTGGTTGAAAACTCATAAAAACATAAATGTTATGACAGTTGATAAAAATGTTACAATATCTTACTCAACATCATTATAGAACCATATTTTACCCAAATTTAGTCAATCATAAAACTATAGAACTAACAATGTTTAATAACACTTATGTATTATTCTAGGTATATATATGAGGGGTGATACAATTGACAATGATACGCTAGGAGAGTGGGGACCAAGTCATTAAAAAATGCCATAAGATTTTATAAGGGACTAAAATCTTTAAATATCAAACAAAAAGGATTAACATTTCAGATTTAAAAATTGGAGGATAAAAAAATAAATAGGGAGACCAAAATTGATATTAAATTTATTTTATATTAAAAAAAATAGATCATTTTGATTAAATAGAACAAATATAAAATATTGAATGAATAAACTTAGCCCTTTAGATTTATAAAAATGAATAGGATTTGGTGTCAAAATAAGCTTTTTTATATATATATATATATAAAAGGGAATAATAGTTATATAAAATAACTATATTGATAAACATAATTATTTAAATTTGTATTCTTATAGATAAATTATAATTTATATTTATAGAAGAAATAATGTATTATGACAATATAATGACTAGTCAGGGGCCTCTCAGGGGGTGTTTGGGAGAAGCGGTGACACAGAGCTCCTGATTTTTAGGGACACCGATTTTTTTAAAATTATATATACATATGAATTTGACTATTTATTTAATACAATTGACTTATAATTCTAGTAAAAAAAATTATGAATTAAAAAAAAAGGCACGAAATTCATAATTTCGACAGGACACTCAAAATCTCAGAGACGGCCTTGTGACTAAATATACTATTTATTCAATGAATCTAAAAATAAAATATTATTTTAACAATAAAATTTTAGGAGAGTAATTAAGAATATATAGAAGTTATTATTTGTCATCAATTCAAAAGAATGACTTTGAATATTTTATTTTAACTATAATAATATATAAATTGGTGATACTAGTGTGATAGATCACAAAGCAACATTTTTCGATAAGAGAATTGTTAAAATGGTTAACTCGATATTTCTATTGATTTTATTTTTGACGATTGTTGCAAGTCGTAGAGTTGATGACAATAAAATTGCATTGAAAGAAGATTTTGAGTTGGAGAGACACTTAAATCTTATTAATAAAACTCCAATCAAGAGTATTCAGGTATTATTCTCATATTTAATTTTCATTTTTTATCGTTGATATGTAATGTTATTAAAGTCTTTCTTATGTTTGATTTTGATGATTTCTGTAGACAGATTTTGGATATACAGTTGACTGTGTTGATATTAAAAAACAACCTGCTTTTAATCATCCTTTATTAAAAAATCATAAATTACAGGTATCACATCTTTCAGTTTGGTTAATTTATATTTCTTATAAGATATATTTTGTATTAAAATATTGATATATTATTTTTAATTTGTCTGCAGACGCGACCAAGTTTTTACACTAGTGAAAATAAAAGTATGAATATTTCACCAACTAAAACAAGATTTGGACTTGAAAAAGTCTTTTGTCCTAAAGGATTTGTTCCTATTCGAAGGACAACCAAAGAAGATCTCATTCGTGCTAAATCTTTATTGAATAATAATATTGTAACTAAACGTATTGCTCATGTATGTTTTCTATGTTTTCTCTTAATATTAAATATGCTTAATTTTTTATTTCTTTTTACTTAATTTTTTTATATTTTAATTTTTTCCAAAAATATAGTTAGTTTTTTTTTATTTTTTATTTTGTCTTTTGATATGGTTGGCTCTATCTCTAAGCCGCCTTGTTCATAGTTTATATGTATAAATATCAATTTGTGTTTTATTTTTGATTAAATATTAAATTTGTAGAGAGCAGAAGTGTATCTGAAACATTTGCCTGGTGAATATTATTATGGAATAATGGGAACTACTAGTGTTTATAATCCAAAGTGTAGTTCATATCAAGCTAGCATGTCTGGTGTATATGTTTCAACCGAAGAGCGAGGTGCTGTAAATGAAATTGGTGTTGGATGGCATGTGAGTTTAAATTTATTATATTATAACAATAAATTTGTCCTATTAATAAATAAAAAAATGGTATAAAGAAGACTATTAATTTATCATTCAAATGTTTGTTAGGTATTTCCCTCTCTCTATGGAAATAATCTGACACATGCTTATGCAATATGGACAGTAAGTGATGATTTGTTTTATTTCATTCTGAATATAATAATTTTGTATAATTTTTTAGTATGACTATAAATATTTGTTTAATTATTTCATTTCTTTAATCACGACAGTCGGATAGTTATCAAAAAACAGGATGTTGGAATTTACAATGCCAAGGTTTTGTCCAAATCAACCGTGAATATCATATTGGTGCAGTTGTGCCAAAAACATCTGTATACAATGGAGATATTGTTGAGATGCCAATTAATATTGTTCAAGACGGGAGATCGAAAAATTGGTGGATAACAATTTTTGGGAAGGTAATTGGATATTTTCCACAAGCCTTATTCAACAATTTGAGAGAAGCTGATAAAATGGGATGGGGTGGGGGGACACTAGCTTTCGGTGGTGCTCCTAGCCCTCCAATGGGATCTGGACACCTTCCAGATGAGAACTTTAAACATGCATGTTATTTTAAAAATATTGGGTATAAAAATGGCACTAATTCAATTTATTATGGACCTGAGAGTGATGTTGCAGAAAGTTACCATGATACCCCAATATGCTTTAAAATTGACTATTATGCAAAAAGAATAATACCATATGGATATTCTCTTCAATTTGGAGGACCGGGTGGCAAATGTGATGGATAATCTATATTCTATTTATAATCAAAATATGTAATATCATAATAATTGATGTTACAAATATTATCAATAATACTTATTTTCTCTAATTATCTATCCACATAATTTCTCGTATGTTTCATTTTTCATTTACTTTAATCATGTTTTCAATACATATTCAATAATGTCAATTTTTGAAATTTAGAATTTCATACCTTAGTACTATAAATAAAACTTTCAGTTACAACATGAAATTTACGCCACAATTTGAAAAATCACGTCACAACAAATAAATTGAGACGTGAACAATTATATGGATGAAAAATAGATGGCAAATTTGTTGCGACGTAATTTTCATGTCACAAAGTTGTGACGTGAAAATTATTGAAGGACAATTTAATATTTTCTATGTTTGTACCTTTTATCTTGGTCACTAAGTTTACTTTAGGGCTTATGTGGCAATTTTCTCGTATAAATAGACTAGTGATAGATGTCATTTATAACAACAATCCTTATTTTTTTCACTCTTATGGTAGCCGTCATTCTCTTATTATTCTCTCATTATTCCTATCATCTTTAATTCTTGTGCACCAACAAATTAGTATCTAGAGATCCGGTTAGAAACACAGGGAAACACGAGTGAAACGTAAGTTTGTGTTGTGTGATTGATTTTGTTTCTAGGTTCGTCCTGAATCTTTGAACAAAATTGTGACAGAATCACATTTTCTAATTATGTGGGGTTGGAAAACACTGTGTGAGTGAAGATCTGAGTGTACTGTACAAGGTTGAAGAAGAACGGAAACAACAATATGAGTACCAAACTTCCAATTTTGATGGCAAGAAATGTAACAGATGGATGATTCAGATGCGCGTGTTATTTGGGGCTCAAGATGTTCTTGAGCTTGTTACTGATGGGTATACTCCGGTTGCAGAAGATGCGACGGAAGAAGAGAGAGATGCACAGAGAAATAAGAGGAAGAAAGATCAGAAGGCGTTGTTTTTCATCCATCAGTGTGTGGATGTGAACGTGTTTGAGAAGATTACAGATTCGATGACGTCAAAAGAGGCGTGAGACACACCGGTTAGATGTTACGGTGGTGACGCATCAGTGAAGAAGGTAAAGCTTCAATCATTGAGAAAGCAATATGAAAATCTTAACATGAAGACCAATGAGAAGGTTTCAAAGTATATCTCTAGAGTGATTTTGATCACTAATGAGATGAAGGCTTGTGGATAATCTCTTTCTGAACATTTAATCATAGAGAAGGTATTGAGGTCACTTACTCCTCAATTTGATTACATTGTTGTAGCAATTGAACATTCTAAAGATCTAGAAACTATGAGAATAGAAGTGCTGCAAAGTAGTCTAGAAGTGCATGAGTTGCGTCTTACTGAAAGAACTTTTGAGAGGGAAGTTGAGAAGGCTCTAAAAGCTTTTTTTTGTCAAGAAGGACCAGAAGTATTCTTGGTTAAAGGCCAAGAATAGACGTGGTGATAGATTCCAAAAGTTAGAAAGTTCTGATGAAAAGAAACATCAGAAGGGAAAAGAAAATTCTGACAAGAAGAAAGTTCAATGTTACTGTTATAAGCAGTTTGGCCATTTTGCTAGAGATTGATGGTCAAACAAAGGAAGGAAATCATAAGAAGCAAACATAGTCAGAGGAGATTCAGATGATGAACCTGTGTTATTGATGACTTCTGAATTTGATGGAAGATGTTTGGCAGATCGGTGGTATATGGACACTAGCTATTCAAATCACTTGACTGGAAACAAACAATGGCTGATAGATTTGGACTCCAGAAGGAGGAAAAAGATCATATGTGCTGATGATAAGAACCTTAATGCAGAAGGTATGGTAAATTTCAAATTTAGATTAAAGATTGTGAAGAATGTTGTGATCAAGGATGTTTGGTATGTTCCTGGAATCAAAAGCAATATGATGAGTGTGGGTCAGCTCATTGAGAAATGTTTCTCACTTTTTATGAAGAATAATCTCTTGAAGTTGTATGATTCCAATCAGAAGTTGATTATGCAATCTAAACAGGGAAGCAACAGAACATTCAAGGTGAATGTAGAAACAGCTGAAACAAAGTGTCTTAGTGCAGAAGGCTCTGAAGGAGATAGTAAGCTATGGCACAAGAGGTTGGGGCATATGAACTATAGAAGCTTAGGGCATCTAAGTTCTAAGAAGATCGTACGTGGCATTCCAAAGATTGTGAAGCCTGAGAAGTCATGTGAGGTATGCATGAAAAGTAAGCAACCCAGATTGCCATTTGTATCAGAAGTAGCCCCAAGAGCAAAACATGCTCTGGGAGTAGTATATTCTGACATGTAAGGACCATTTCTAGAACCTTCACTTGGAGGAAATAGGTGTTACCTTGAAAAATCTCAAGGTATTCAAGCACGTGTATTAAAAGAGGGTGCTCTCATAATTTAAGGGTAGTTTCCTAAAATAAGGATCTTTTGGAAATTGAGAACAAAGTGTTTGAAAGTTGGTTTTGGCAAATTAAAGAAATTAGTGATTGAAGAAAATATCAAGTTACAATGGAATCTACCACAAGGAAAGTATGTTAAAATGTGAGGAAAATGGTCGAATTGACCAAGGCGCACAAAGCGAAGGAAGTGGTCAAATTTGGCCGTGTCAACTATAAAGGATTCGGAACTTAGAAGAATTCTGCTATTGTTTCTTGCCAAAAGGTGTATATGTCGAAGTAAGCAAGAAACGATTAAGTTTATCAGAGGTGGGAAGATTCAAAATTCAAACTCTCTGAGAAGTTACCAGCAACACATAACTCATTTAAGTGCCAAATAGGTGGCAACATCTGGTGAAGCAGTTACCTTAGAGTTCAAATGTCACCTGTCGATTACCTTAGCAGTTCCCCTTTACACGGATCTGCATCAGGGGGAAATAATAGAGGCAACCTTAATAGAGGAGCGCCTTATCAACCTGTAGTGCCACCCCTTACTGACACTTCAATAACGATATTAAGGCAACAAATGGATGATAGTAACCATGATTTGGTTAATATGTTACATCCAACTCATATTAAGGCAACAAGAGTTTCTAAAGTACTCTAATAACTCAGACATGGACCAGACGACCTTCAACACTTCTTTTCTTTTACAACTCTAAAGATTCAAGATACATTGCTTGAATCTTCAAAGATTCAACACTTCATATAGGAATTGACTTCACTTCTATTTGATGAGCCTTGATAAGGCTCTTTGATAGATACCATCATCAGAGATATTTGTTTGATTGAAGATCAGGGATCCCACCGAACGCCAATTGACATGAGGTTTTGTCCTTAGCTTTGACATCTTTATCTCCAAGTATACAAATTTGATTATCACTTTAGATTAAGACTCCACCTTTATAGTATTGTCATCATCAAAACCATATAGGTCAATAAATTGGTATTGTCATCATACCTATAAGCACATAAATCCACAACTTTGACTAAAAAGACCAAAGAGTTATATGTGTATGTATGTAGCTGTAGCGCAATTTCCATTTTTGCAGGCTAATACTCCGAGTTGTATTGCTGCGTTAAATATTAGTATGATATATATAAATGTATTGGTGTTAGTTGACAATATATATATATATATATATATATATATATATATATATATATATATATATATATATATATATATATATATATGAGATCAAATTACACTATGAGTTACACTCGCTCAAAAACTTCACATCGGATAAATATTTTTTAAAATCGACCGTTGGATTGAAAGATTTTATCATATAGATCATACCTATAAAGTTTGAGACTAATATATAATGATTTACTATACCATCAAAATTTACAAAAATTAACGTCAAAACGTACTTTCATATAACGTTAATTTTGATGTAATTCAATGACATAGTAAATCATCTATCTATATCTATATCTATATAATCTATTAAATTCAATGCTTCAAATATTATAACACATCATCATTTATAACTCTAACACATCATCAAAGAATATTTACTATAATTCACTTCTTTAAATTTCGAAAAAATTCGACAAAATACAAAAGAATATTTAACACATCTCAAAACTCTATATTCCTATGTGGCACATCTCAAAACTCATTTTCATCTTACACTTCTTTAAATTGGAGGTCACGAGTTTGAACCCTTGCAATGAAGAAATAATATATCATTTTAAACAAATTGATCTAACAAACCAATAATCAATCAAACTATGTATATTCTCTTAAATTTAAAATATTTTCTCATATTTTAAATATAAAAGAGATGTGGAAATTGAAATACAAAAATATATATTTGGTTTTCAATAAATTATAGTAATAAAAGTAACACTTGAAATAAATATTTTTAATCTTATAATAATTCTTACATAATTTTCAAGAATAAGTCACTTTAAACTTATGTATTATTTAATATCATATGCAATAATGCAACTATTTTTTACGATGTATATATACTTTACTACTATGTTTTTTTATATATAATATCAAATAATAAACTAATGACAAATAACAAAATACTACACAAAAGAGATAAAAGAATTAAAACACAATAAAATATTTTTATCTTATTTGAGATAAAATGTTTTAACAAGTCAATATTTACTCCAACTATGTATACTTCCATATTTTAATATTATTTCTCTCAAATTTCGAAAAGTAAAGAGATGTCGAAATCCAAACACAATAAAATACTTTTTTTGTTTTTTCTGAGATTATAACAACAAAAATAACATTTTGAATAAATGTTTTTAATCTTAAAGTAGTTTTTACATATTTTTTAAATATAAGTCACTTTAAGTTGATCTTAAAAAATAATATATTTTGCAATAATTGTATAAAGTTCGACAAAATAAACATAAATTTTATATAGTTATTGAAAGTTTTATTTGATAATAATTGTAAATAAACTTTTAATTTTATTTAACACTGAAAATAAATACATATATTTAACAAATTAAAAAAAATAAAAAGGAAAGATAAGTAAAAAATATATTTCAAATATCAAAGAGATGTGGAATTTCAAATATAATAAAAATGGTTTTTGATTTCTTGAAATTCTAAAAATAAATGTAACACTTGAAATAAATATTTTCCATCTTAAAGTAGTTCTTACATAATTTTTAAGTATAAAATCACTTTAAACATATTTAAAATTTAATATAGTAAGCAAAAAAAATTACGGCGTCTATATACTTTACTACTATATTGTTTATATAATATCATAAAATAAACTAATAACAAATAATAAAATACTACACAAAAGAGACAAGGAAATTCTCACATAAGAGAATATTTTTATCTTATTTTGGACAAAATGGTCTAACAAATCAATCATTATTCCAACTATGTATATTCCCTTTTATATTAATAATATTTCTCTCAAATTTAATAAATAAAAGAGTTGTCAAAATCCAAACACAATAAAATATTTTTTTCTTTTCCTGAATTATACCAATAAAAATAGCACTTGAAATAAATTTTTTTTTAATCTTAAATTAATTCTTACACAATTCTCAAATATATATACTTTAAGTCGATCATAAAAAATATTATACTATGCAATAATCTTACAAAGTTAGACAAAATAGACATAAATTTTAGAAAGTTATGGAAAGTTTTATTTGATAATAATTATAAATTAACTTTTAATTTTCTTTTACACAAAAAATAAATTCATATATTTAACAAATTAATGATAAATATCTAAATAAAAGATGACTGCAAAAAAAAAAACATGAGAATCAAAATTACGGATATCACACTCAATTTACACACATGTATTTTATTTTCAAATAAAATGTATATTTGTCAATGTGATTAATTTATATTAGTGTCTCTATTATAATTCACAAAAAAAAAATTGTAATACAAATTTAGTTATCCTATTTGGTTAAAATCAATTATTAATATATTTAAAATCCAATAAGAAATAACAAGTTAACATATAGCCGCACATCGGATAAGTCTTATTTTAGTTATAGATTAATCTTAAACTTTATATGTGTGATCTAAATGATAATATGTTTTAATTCAACGGTCGATTTTAAAAAATATTTATCCGATGTGAAGTTTTTGAACAAATATAACTCATGGTGTAACTATTCGAATGTGATTTGATCCCTCTTCATATACGTTGGATATCAAATTTGTTGGGTTGACAGAGGTGTTAAATGGTAACTGATTTATATCAAGTGTGGAGGTGATGTTGGTGGTGCATAGTGAGGAATACGTCATTAAAAAATGCCATAAGATTTTATAGGAGATTGAAATCCTTAAATATCAAACAAAAGGACTAAAATTCCATATTTTAAAATTTGAGGATAAGAAAATTAATAAGGAGATCAAAATTAAAATTAAATTCATTTAATATTGAAAAAAGAAATAGATGATATTTATTAAATAGAACAAATTTAAAATATTAAACACGGCCCTTTAGATTTATAAAACTGAATAGAATTTGGTGTCAAAATATATATATATATATATATATATATATATATATATATATATATATATATATATATATATATATATATATATATATATATATTTTTTTTTATAGATAAATTATAATTTATATTTTTAGAAGAAATAATGTATTATGACAATGTATTGACTATATATACTGTTTATTCAATGAATCTAAAAATAAAATATTAATTTAGAGTAGTGCTATTTAGTAGGAATGAAATTGGAGAAGAAAGACAAGAATAGACAAATGTCATTATTATATAAGAGAATTCTTAATTTTTTAAATTTAATTTATGTTTTAATCCAGATCATGGAATAGTAGTTCTAATGAATGGTTGAGATTATTCTTTACTTTCTTGATTTCAAATTTTCCTAACAATAAGCATTTTTCTTTATTTTAACAATAAATTTTAGGGAATAATTAAGAATCTATAAAAGTTATTGTTTGTCATCAATTCAAAAGAATGACTTTGAATGTTTCATTTTAACTATAATATTATATAAATTGGTGACGCAGTGTGATAGATCACAAAACAACATTTTTCGATAAGAAAATTGTTAAAATAATTAATTCGATATTTCTATTGATTTTATTTTTGACGATTGTTGCAAGCCGTAGAGTTGATGACAATGAAATTGCATTGAATGAAGATTTTGAGTTGGAGAGACACTTAAAGCTTATTAATAAACCTCCAATCAAGAGTATTCATGTATTATTCTCATATTTAATTTGTGTTTTATATCGTTGATATGTAATGTTATTAAAACTTTTCTTATGTTAGATTTTGATGGTTTCTGTAGACAAATTTTGGATATATAGTTGACTGTGTTGATATTAAAAAAGAAAAATGCTATTCATACACTATTTTTTACACCTATACCGTATTTCACTATTCACTTATACGATAAACAGTGAAATATTATAAAATATTATTATTTTATTAAAAAAAAAAATTTAAATTTTTTTAAACTTTTTTTTAGATTGATGTAGTACAAAAACAAAAATACTTGATTAACCAACTTCATAATTTTATAAACCAATTTTTTACATTTAATTAACCAATTTCATAATTACTTAAAATATAGGGCAATCTATTAATCAACTTTGTAACTTCATTAAATAATTTTTTACATTTCGTTAACAAACATTGTTTTATTATTAAAAATTATTTTTAATATTTAGATATTTTTTTAACCAACTTCATCACTATATTAACCAATATTTTGCATTTGATTAACCAATTTCATTTTATTAATAAAAATTATTGTTTATACACTGTTCACTGCTACTATTTATTTTTTTTATTTTTAAAATATTTGGTGTAAGTAATTGGTGTAATATTTAGTGTATAAATTGCAAAGCTGAATGTATATATGTACACCGACAAAACAAAGTGAAGCAGAAAGTTACCAACCAACCATGTTTTTTGTTTTTTTAAGTCCTTCTGCCCATAAACCGTACAGTTACCAACATATTGCAAAACAAACTAACCGTACGCGTCACACTGGTACCATGTTTTTTATAAAACTAGGCTAAACAATTTTGACAATAAATAATTATGACACTTACTCAAACATTTGCCTGGTCTCACTTTCAAAAGAAAGAGCTTCAAGTTTCACAATCCAAGCTAAAACCTGAATCTCACATGGACAGCACAGGCAGGTATGACCTCTCTCTTCTTCAATGTTTAGTTAGTTCGTATGACTAAAAATTTAAATCTAGAATGCATAGTTGTTACTACTCTAGAAGTCATTCCACAACAAAAGAGGATTTTTGAATGGAGAGAACTTCAGAAAAGAGCTGATAAATAAATCAATTTTTGAAGGTGGAATTTTTCTATTGTTGCTTTTCTTTTGCGAGAGCTTCCAGTTGAATTAGTTTATGCATTAGTGTAATTTCTTACTTCCCCATTTATGTATTTGAGTACCTTTTGCTACATATTGAAGTTATTACGGGCTTGAAATTTCTTAAAACGTGCTATTATATTTATGTTTTTTATTTCTAATGATTGTAGAACTTTAATTTCCAAGCTTTTGTAATGTTTCAATTATGTTTATTAGGAGGGAACTCAATGTTGATTCCCATAGTTTAGTGGGTGTTGGCAAGGGGTTAGGCTCTAGGTCTTGGACAGCCTATATTCCAAGCCTTGACTGTGTTGTTTCTGTTGTTTAATGAACAAGTCTTTCATTAAAATAAATATTCCATTTTTAATGAAAAGGGATTAGTGTAAGTTTACATTTGATATGTTAAAATTAGATCCAGTTTAGATCCAATTTAGGTCATGGGTCAACTCCTCAAATGTTGAACATAAATTGTAGTCTTTCATAAAGTTCATCCTCATATTAGAGAAAGTGAGAGCGCATAGATGATTCGATTTTAATTTTTTTTGTTGCAACGTTCAGACAAATAATATTTTGATTTCTTATACGAGGCTTAGAAACGGAAAGAAATCACACCAATTTTAATATTGACCTATCGTCTCCTATCTCATCTCATAATGTGTTTTGTCTAATGTGTATTCTTTCCTAAATGTTATCTATTTGAAATAGAAGTATGAAAAAGTCGTTGAAAGATACTTCAATTATCTACTATCAAGATTTTTTTTTAGCCGCAAAAAAGTAAAATAAATTTTGTTTTGTAATGCATGATTTAGCCAATTATCTAATAATTAGGAGAACATCCTTCATTCTTTTTAAAATATTTTCAACCAATCTAAAAGGTTAGGTTTACCTTGTGAAATTGGAGTTGACATGGAAAGCAAAGTTAGATATCTCACATAAAGAGAAGTATACGAGAAATTACAATCTCATGAACACTTTGTCATTCAAGTGTGATGTTGGTACACTCTTTCTATTGAAATAAACTTAAATGCAGTCAAAAGAAAGTTGGAAAGTTATATTTATTTGGGATTGGAAAAGTCCATTCCTTGGATCTACATCTCTTTAGAAATATCCAGCATTTATTATATAGCATTTCCTATATAACATTTATATCTTTGTATTTTGAGTCTCTATATATAGAACTCATTTGTGCAATATTTACTAAGGCAGTTAAACATCTCAATACAATAGAAAGAAGTTGCAGTCCCCAAAATACCACCTCTAGAAAGTTTATCTTTGTTATTGTCTTGTTTCTGTCTTCAAATTGACATCAGAGTCAATGGCGAACATGATGAATAAAATGCAACTACCACAACTATCAAAATCGAATTATGAAAATTGGAGTATCTAGATGAAGGCGCTTCTTAGATCTCTAGATGTGTGGGAAGTAACGAGGGATGGGTTTGTAGAGCCAGCTAATACAACTGGGTACACACCATCCCAGAACAAGGCATTGAAAGAGACGCGATAGAAAAACAAGATAACATTTTATATGTTGTTTAGGGTTGTCGATGAATCATCCTTTGAGAAGATTATTGGTTCGACTATGTCGAAAACGGCGTGGGATGTGACACCCCAAAATAATTCAATAATTAAATGATTATGATTTTTAATTAATTATTTAATTGAGAACATAATTTATTTAATATGTTGGAATATTAAGATTTATGATGGAATTAATTGGAGGAGAAAGTGATATTATTTTATTTAATTATGATTAAAAGGAAATAAGAGGAATAAAAGGAATGAAATAAGGAAAAAGAAGAAAAATAGATTCATTTGGAGAAAACAAGGCTACGTAGAAGTGAGAAGAGAAGGAAAGAAGGAAAAGACCTAGGAGCGTCAGAATCTCGAAGAAACCACCAGGTAAGGGGTGATTTCGACTGATTATGGCTTATTATAGGTTTTGATGTTGATAATATAGGTTATGGCATGTTAGGAAATCTATGTTAGGAATTCTAGGGTTCCTTGGAGGTATACCTAATAGTGTCAGTGGGTGTCAGAGTGAGTCTGATTGTGTTAGAATATGTCTGGAATATGATTAAGGTGTCAGTTAATGAATAGAAATGATGGAAAGATGATAATTGATGTGATGAATGATGCAAAATGATATATTTTGGTGTTTCCAATGATGGGATTCGTGTGGGTAAAATTGGATTGATTGAGGATGGAAGAAATGCTGTCAAAAACTAAGATTTTGGGTTTGAACGTCGTGGAAACCGGTTCCCCAGTGGGAGAACCCGGGTTCCAGCTTTTAAAATGGTGAAAAATGGGATTTTTGAACTCAGGAACCGGTTCCTGTGTGGGAGGAACCGGTTCCCATACATTTTCAGGGCACGTTATTTTGAACTTGTGGGAACCGGTTACTCGTGGAGGAACCGGTTCCATGTTTATTTTGAAAAATTTTGAAACTTCAAAATTCATAACTTTCAAACCGTAAGTCTTTTTGGCGCCGTTTTGGACGTTATTTCTTAAATTTAATGCTCTACCTTATGAAATGAAAATATTTTGGAAAACTTGAAATTATTTTGGGAAAGGGGTATAATTTCGAAAATGATGAATTTTAACTGGCGCATTAAAGATGTATGTGTAGTAGAGGTACTTGATGATAAGGATCTTGGTGTTGTGTAGATGTAATAGCATGTTTATCTTGAGGTTAGATGTATGCTGTTGATTGATTTGCATGATTATGCTGATGTAGATGTATGCATGAATTGTTGATATACCATGTTGATTTTGGTGATTCAGTTATGTTAAATGAATGTATACATAGATTGATTAATGTTGCATGCTATTGATGTGCGTGCATATGCATTATTTTGGTGAAGTTAATTCCCATTGCGGAATTTGACTTGGATTGCCGATAACCGATACGAGTGAGGATGGATGGTTAGGTGGATTCGTGTCCGAGTGGTTATGGACGAATCGATGGGACCGTATCCGTGGATGATGGATCGGTGTTGGGTGACTTGGTCAAGTCGGTACCGCATGCATTGAGTGCATTAGTGTTTGCATAGGATTGTAACATGTTAGGATGTCTTCCGGTGTTGCAATGCCTTTATTGTTGATTGAAGATGCATGTTGAATTGTATGACTATGATTGTGTATTGGATTCGATTGGTATTGAGTGGTGGAATAATATGCTTGCATTATATTATTGATTGAAAGACTTATAATATGCTTTAATTATGAGAAGTCTCACCTTACTCTACCATTTCATTGAATTAGCGGTGAGGAGTCGGTGAGGATGGCTCTAGAGCTTGTCTTTTAGTCCGTGTGTCGTTGTCATGCTCTGATTAGTTTGTAACACTGGGGAACGCTTAGTTAAGAGAATTATTATTATTTAATAGTTTTGGATTTGAATTCCTTGAGAACTACGATGTTTTATTAATTTGATTGATTTTGGTAATTCCGCTGTGTAAGACATGGTCTTATGATGTTTTGAATTGTTGGATGATGATCCTCAGTGTAGCATGGCTACTGTTTGAAATGAAGGTTTATTTTTATTATTAATTGTGACATCCCTTATTATACCGTGTTAACTCTGATTAAAGATGATTTAGTTATTAATTTAATTAATATATTCGGGGTATTTAGATGGGGTGTTACATGGGACACCCTTGAAAGAGCGTTCAAAGGAGCAGATAGAGTTAAGCAAGTTCGCTTGCAAACTCTTAGAGGTGAATTAGAAAGAATAAAGATGAAGGAGACGAAGACGGAGTCCGAGTCGGACTTCATAACGCGTGTACAAATGGTGGAAAACAAACTGAGTCGAAATGGAGAAGCGTTGACTGATGCTCGTATTATCGAAAAGATTTTGAGATCTTTGACAAACAAGTTTGAGAATATAGTATGTGCAATAGAAGAATCGAAGAATATTTCGAGAGTTACTATCAAAGAAGTTGCAAGTTCTCTCGAAGCACACGAACAACGCAAGTTGAAGAAGAAGGATGAGGCATTTGATGATGCAGATCAAACCAAGGAAGTTTCCAGAGACGAAAGAACATTGTTCTCTCAAAACTTTCATGGGAGAGGACGTGGCCGTGGAGGATGTGATGGTGGTCAAAGTTATCAAAACAACAACTTCAAAAGAGGACAATCAAGCCAACAAAATTGGCGTGGCAGAGGACGTGGCCAAAGAGGTGGTCGAACAAACTACACAAATATTGAATGTTACAAATGTAACAAACATGGTCATTATGTGAAGGACTGTAATTTCTACAGTTTCTACAACTGTGGAAAGGTGGGACATCTTGCAAAAGACTATCGACATAAAAGAAAGGTGGAAGAGACAAAAAAAACTTTACCCTAGATGCAGGTTCGAATGAAGTCTTTCTACTGATGACTCAGAAAGGAGTAGAAGGAGAAAATGACACTATGTGGTATCTTAACTCAGGAGCAAGTAACCATATGTGTGGTCATAAATACATGTTCAGAGAGATTGAAAAGATTGAAGATAGACATGTATATTTTGGAGATGCTTCAAAGATAAAGGTTGAAGGAAAGGGCACAATCTGTTATGTGCAGAAGGATGACTTGATTGGGTCAATCCAAGATGTGTATTATGTACCAGATCTTAAGATTAACATATTGAGTATGGAACAATTGACTGAGAAGGGATATTCGATTCTCATGAAAGATCGAACGTTGCATCTCAAAGATAAGTCTGGTCATCTGGTTGCTGAAGTCGAAATGGGGAAGAATCAAATGTACAAGTTGAATTTGAGGAAAGTTCGAGAAAAATGTTTGCAGGTTAACATCAAAGAAAATGTGTCTCTATGGCATCGACGATTTGGTCACTTACATCATTCTGAGCTAATGAGATTAGCAAATAATAACATGGTGCATGGACTTCCAGACATTGAGTATGAAGGAAAATTTTGTGAAGATTGTGTTCTTGGTAAACAAACAAGAACATCGTTTCAAAAGAAGGAATAGTAACAGGCTAAACATATTCTCGAATTGATTCACACTGACATATGTGGACCAATTACCTTAGAATCCTTCAGTGATAATAAGTATTTCATTTCGTTCATTGATGATTTCTCAAGAAAGACTTGGGTCTATTTCTTGAAAGAAATATCTGAAGCAGTCGACGTATTCAAAAATTTTAAAGTAATGGTGGAGAAGGCAACTGACAGACACATCAAGGCCCTTCGATCAGATAGAGGTGGGGAGTATATGTCGACACCATTCATGAAGTATTGTGAAGATGGGGGATAAGAAGATTTCTAACTGCATCATACTCACCTCAACAAAATGGAGTGGCTGAAAGGAAGAATCAAACGATCCTAGACATGGTTCGATCGATGCTTAAAAGCAAGAAAATGTCAAAGGAATTTTGGGCAGAAGCTATTCAATGTGCAATCTATGTGCAAAATAGATGTCCTTATTCGAATTTGGGAGATCAAACACCACAAGAAGGTTGGAGTGGAAAGAAGTCGATTGTGTCTCATTTCAAGGTTTTTGGTAGTGTTGCCTATGCACATGTACGAGATCAACAAAGAACGAAGCTTGAAGACAATAGTCAAAGTACATACAAATTGGGTATGATGAGAAAACAAAGGGATACGGGTTGTTCAACCCTGTAAACAGAAAGGTAAGTGTAAGTAGAGATGTTCGTGTGAACGAAGCAAGCAGATGAGACTGAAATAGTTCGACAGAAGTATTGGTTGAACCTGGAAAATCATCTGTTGTTGTGTCGACTAACACTTGGATAGATCATGCAGATTCTGATAGTGAAAGTGATCCTTCACAACCAAGAATGCGAAGTTTACAAGATCTGTATGATAACACATAAGAAGTACATCTTGTATGTTTATTGGCAGATTTTGAAAACATCAATTTTGAAGAAGCTTGGAGATACCAAAAATGGAAAAATGCCATGAACGAAGAATTCAAGGCCAATGAACATAACTGATAACACGAATTTATATAACATATTTGACGTAATTTTCATAGATAATATTACTATTTTTATTTAATTATTCTATTTTATTTCCGTATTATGTTGGTATTTCTTTCTTTTCAGGTATTTGCATTAAATAAAGATTAATTGAGCAAAGGAACAAAATCAAGGCAAAATCGGATTAAAAAGATAAAGAAATGAAGCAAAGGGGTAACAATAGTAAAAGGATGGGTAAAAGAAGGAGAAAACAATTATACAAGCCAAAGGAGCAAAGCCCAAAAGAGAAAAGCCCTTCATCCACTATGACGGTCACCATCCGCCACGACCGTAAGACATCCATGAAGCGTGACGACCGTAACACCATTGCCACGACCGTAACACGGAAAACATGAAAACCCGTAACGCACTTGGCGACCGTAATCGCCTAATATCGATTCTGAACAAGTGCAGAACGTGGAAAAGCTTCAGCAGAGAAACTTCTCAACCACCCACTCATGCCACGTTCAACCCACTTGTCCCATGTTCTCCCACTTTCAGGCAGTTAAGCACATGATCTCCACTAACTCTTCGTATGAAATTGGAAAAGGGAAGTTACAAATGAAGCCTATAAATACAGCTTCAAGCATTCAGTGCAAGGGTCGGCGATTTCTTCCCGAACAATCGTTCTTCCATTTCCGCATTTTTATTTTTCAGTTTTGTATTTTTATTCAGTTTGTACTTTCATTTTATTTTTCCAGTTGTTTAGTTTTTGATTTTCTATTTTAATTTCTTTGTTTCTATAATTTTCTCACAACAATTTCTACACCGGAAATTGTTGTGTATTTTTCACTGATCTAACCTTACGTTAGATCTAGTGCTTTTTATTTCCTTGTTGCAATTTTCTTTTCGATTCAAGTGAAGAACAAGATTATTCAAGTATTATTATTTCCAGGTTCTTAATATAATTGTTTTATTTTATTTAAGTATTGTTGCTTGATATTTATTTATTTAATTATAGGAATGTTTAAATATATTGAACCTTATTATTTAGGCAAATCCGAATTAATAAATATGTCCGGCTAAACCGTTTAGGTATCGGTAAGTAATAGTAGTAAAAGTAGGAATTAAATTGTTTCTAAGCTAAGATATTAATTAACATAATTTCTGGTTATAACTTTTTATAATTAAAATCCATCTTTTCGTTACGAAAGTAAGATAAGTAGAATAGGTTAGATCGAGACCACGAAAGTGTGAGGTTTTAACCGGATAGCTAAAGTTAGACATTTGCTTTAAATACAGTTAAAGCGCTTTAAACCAAATTAGAATTAATTAAGTTTCCAAAAAGTACTTCTAAACACTTATAGGCTAGCGAAAGCAGGTATAGGGCTTTAGACGTATAATCCGAGATAAGACCATGAAAGTGTGAGTTGAGGGTTTTTAAACTGATTAATTCTACAGATAAATTAAGTTAACAATCTTTATACGCTTAGGTCCAATTTAATCCGCTTAGGTTCACTACGTTACGTACCGATATCCATTTTATTTATATTTCTATTTTTCCTTAAACCAAAATCCAAAAGAATTATTCGCCTTAGCTGTATACCGTAACTTAGGATAACAATAGATCGATTTATAGTCTCTGTGGGTTCGATATCTTTTTAAAACTACGCGATAGGACTGTGCACTTGCGGTCTCCCGATTCATAGACGATAAAGTCCTGCGATCAATAACAACACTTGGGAACTTGCTGAGTTGCGAAAAAGAAGTCAAACCATTGGTGTGAAGTGGGTGTTCAAGAAGAATATGAATTCTCAAGGAGAAATCGAAAGGTATAAGGGGTCATTTTGTTGCGGCGCTATTAAGAGGCAAGCAAAAACTGAGGTATTTATTTTTACCGGGTGATATATACTGGTTAGGTTATATCGTATCGTGTCCACAGAGATTGGTTATTGATCCGTCGTTCGACAATTCTATCGTTAATGAGTTTGGAATTAAATGAGTTGAAAATAAAAGACAAAAGTAAATGAACAAAAAGTATAAAGGATAGACAGCTTGTCTGAAACGACTGCACACTATCCGTCAAGTTATACTCAGTCTACGATACTCGTCTATGTCATCACATACCTCTCACAATCTAAGCTATTTCTAATCCAAATTGAGAATTCTACCGTATCACCTCGATATCCATCTCTGACATACCTCAACCACACAGAAGTCAATCGTGCCACTCGTAATAACTATCTATAGCTCAAAACAACCAACACAGAGGCATTAAGATCAGATACTCTAAGTAAAAGTCAGCTCTAAACCAATTTCTAGCATTAAGAAACTAACAGATAATCATCCTATGTAAGAATCTAAGCAATCTATCTCTAGCAAAGCTGAAATCCCTAACATAGATTAAAAACCTAAGACAATTACAAACACAGATTCGTAAAGCAAACTTTATACAACGCCAAGGGCGATAAATATACATGTGCTCAAAGTAAATTTACAAACATAACCAATAAATAGAGCAATACATAGACAGGAGAAGAGATAAATCACTCATTTACACCGGTTTGTCAGAGCCTATCGAAGAGCAATCCTCCTCCAATCATCCATAAGTAAGATCCTAGTGTTGTTTTCAAGCTAATCAATCAAAAATATGAAGGTTTGATGAATTGGGACCAAAAATACCCAACCATAACTTAAAAAATGTGTTTTTCTGCCTAAATATGAGTTTCTGCCCAACCCGCACCGCCTGGCGCTCAAAAACATCCGTCGGGCGCTCAAAACAGCATTTTTAGTGCATTTTTACATTTTTGGAGCGCCTCTACACCGTCGGGCGAGCTCGGGGCGCTGTTGAAAAAAACTAGAAATTTCCAGCACTGTTTTGGCCATGACTTGAAAACCGTAACTCGGAATTGCGCCCGGTTTGAAGCGTTGGAAATTTTATTCAATTTTCCATCTAACCATGAAAAAATATCAATCAAATTTATGAGTTTTTATTCTTTCATTTGAGCCTTATTCGTTGGAGAATTGCGCAAAATCGCGCGTTTGAAGCTTAGGCTTTGACCTTTATTACTCAATGCTCCAATTATGAATAAATACCTATAAAAGAGATGAAAAACTATCAAATGATACAATATGTATACAAAAACTCAATTATTCTATTATGTACACATTTATACAAAAAGTGGAGAATTTATTCGAAAAATATCAATAAAAGAACCGATAAGTGCCACAAAACATATATACAAAATAACTACATTTTGGAACTTATCAACTCTTCCCAACTTGAAACATTGTTTGTCCTCAAACAAAGTCAAGTAAACCTAAAGAAACAAAAGTAATTACCAAGAATCATGAATCAACAAGTTTTTAAAACGGAAAACAAATGTACGGTTCTAACGAAAACCACACACGACAAATACATACTTACCACAATTCTACAACGATAACCTATAAACGAAACAAATCCTAAGTACAAAAATCATGCAAAACATTCTAAAACAAAACAAACTCAATCATGAATCACACCTAGCAATTTATCATAATAAATGAACAGACTTTTTTTAATAATTAACAATTTTTAAACACATAATAAATCATATTTTAAATAATTGCATATATTTCCTTTATACAATCCTCTCCAAAATAGGGATTATAATAGTAGATATAATGCAATATATAAAGATGAAAAATACAGCCTTTATACAATGCTCGGAAAATTTAGAATTCAACAAACAGTCTTGTCCATCCTTCCCTAGATATTTAGAATTGAACAAATAGTTAGGTGTTGCTTTATGCATCGCTAACACAATCAATTATATCAAGAATGCAATTTCAGATCTTCTCATGAACCGTATGGACTGTAGTGCATCACTTTGTCTATACAAATAAATAGTTGAAAAGCCTATACAACAAATATGAGATGTCATAAGAAACCAAACCATTTGCTTCCAAAAGTTTTGAAACTAATACACCAAATAGATGAAAATCACAACTATTAAAACAAAATTATATCAAATAGATGAAAATCAAAACCATTAAAATATTTATCTTAGAAAAAGAAAAAGACTCAATCGATTGACTTAGCAGTTCTATAGCACTTGATGGAAGTTATAGCATCACAGATTCTGAATTCTTATTTATCTTAGATTTGGTGAAAGTTGCTTTTCAGTTTTGAGGAGCTGGAGACCTCTGATTAATAAGGTTGTCAGCTTTGCTAGCGCAACACCAAAAGCCTTTCGCAATTCCCTAAAAAAATATTAAATACCAGTCAAAATAGTTTACCCTTTTTGCAATTCTTATTCTATTTTCTCAATAAGAAAGTAAAAAATTATGAAAGTAAAAATCAAAGATATATATATATATATATATATATATATATATATATATATATATATATATGAAATTGGAATGCTTTGAACAACTTAAGCTGCTTGACCATTTGACATGAATTCCCAAAAACATCAACTCCACTTCAGACATGCTTCAAGTAATTCCTCTTTCTCAGATAAGAGTGATGTATTATTCACCTACACCTGCTGGAAATTAGAAAGAGAGAAGGAACAACCACAAATATATTAAAGATTTTGTTATAAGTATGATATTGTTTGTGAAGTATTGGGTATAACGTTAATACTTTGAAGTGTAGAATAAGTGTTATTATCATCATAGCCACCACTGCAACAATGTTATAACCAAATGATCACTAACAAATACATTATCTTCTTACATAGTCTAGTAGCTAACAACCTTCTTAAAACGGAGATTAAAAAGAAAAAATGTGCAAGTAGTTAACTAAGTTTCACATGTGATTTAAGATAGCTATGAAAAACTCAATGTAGTACATTGATAACTATCAAATATATGAAAAAGTTATACGGAAAAATACATGGTAGTAATTAAAATAATTGACCCCAAATCAATAATTGACCCCAAATCAATAACTTAATCATAAACAATCTAGTAGTAACTAGAATCAAAAGAATCACCTAACTCCTTTTGTATGTGATAAATATTTTTGAGGGAAGGGCAATTTAGGTTGTTTAGTCAATTGATTAGTAAAAGTTAGAATAGTACATATTACTGCAACTTTTTATAGCCTCCATTGAATTATTTGTATAGTTTATTCTCACTTGAGATTTTTACAGATTCTTTTACTATTCAATTTAACGTTTCTTTGTTTCTCTTCTTAATTAGACGTAATCTTTAATTTTATCTTAACAACACGGTAAACTATTTTTTTTTTAACAACTGTAATTATTTAATTTTAAATTCTTTGAATAATAAAATATACAATCACTTCAAATAAGTAGTCAAATTATTATTTACTTTTATTATACATAGAAAATGACGAAATGAAGAATCATTAAATATGTTTGAAATATGTAAACGTAGATTAATGAGTTGAAAACATCGATGGAAAGCATGTTGCAGTTTAAATACGATATTGTTATCATTAATGTTATTTAGTTCTTCAATATACTTTGAGTTAACTTTTTGAATGTTGTCTAATTAGTTTAATACACTAATTTTTTTTCTAATTGATTGAATTTTAGTTGAATTATTTTAATATTTTAAAATTGAATAACATATACGAATGATGTATTACAATTCAAAAATTAATTCTATGTTATATGAAATTCAGACAGGACCTGTGCGTCAGCACGGTTTCTTATTAGTCTATTATAAATATATAAAAATAAAAGTACCATTAATTTACCACAACACCCTTTCTGAAAAATTACAATTTGGTCTATTTTTAAGGGTATTCAAGTAACTTTGCACCACATTCATTTGGAGCTGATGTGTCACTCTCACATTTTTTCTCCATTTTATTAATTTTTTTTCCAAAACAAATCATAACCTATTGTTAGGTTAATTACCATGCAGTAAGCAATTGGGACTTTCTAGGGAAACTGAAAGGTTATACACGCTTTTCATTTGCAACCCATTGTCTTCCCCATGCCTTAACACTATCTTTCTCTGAATCCAGTTTGAAATTGCAATGGGAAGCCAAACGTTCTTCTCTCTTCCTTCAATGCTTCCCCACTTTGTATTTCCCTATAATCTCATGCCTTACATCAAACCTAATCCTAATGTCATACATATATCCCTGTCTGATTTCTCTCTTCATCTCTTCTTCGCAGTTTCTGAATTTGTTTATTTCACTTAATCTTTCAGTCTTCATGGAATCAATATGAACTATCAACAATAACTATTGATGGAAGGCAGCAATCACTAAAGAGTGTAAATGGGTCATTTTCATATGAAAACCCTAGCGCAAATCGATCTCCTGAATCGCCGATTTAAGGTTCGTTTTTGTTCAACTTCTCTAATTTTCATTTTTTTGTTGAAATGTTCGATTATAAATTAATGGTTTATTTTTGTTGATAACTGTAGATGGATCCAAAGTTTTTGTTGAAATATTCGATTATAAATTAATGGTTTATTTTTGTTGATAACTGTAGATGGATCCAAAGTTTTTGAGGAACCAGAGTTATGGAAGGAAGCCCAACAAGAAACTTTGGGAAGTTGTTTTTAATGCACAGTAATACTCTAAGGTCTCCAAAGAGCAGAGAGGATATGCTTCAATTGACGGCGGTTCTCCACTTGGATAATATACAGCATGCCACTTCCTATTAACTTTTTTTCATTTATGATGATTATATTTTCAAATTGTCTACAATATAGAAATATATATGTAAGTAAAATTTATGAACATCAAATTTATTAGTGTAAAATAGTCTACTAACTGTTTGATGAAATGTATGTGTTGTTGACGGCCTGTTGCAGGTTGATGTATTTTCTGCCAAGAAATAGAGGTTTAGAAATGCACATGGGAAGGAAAGATTAAGGGTTAGTTTACTTGCTTGAAATGCAACTAATATTAACTTTTTCAGTTGATATGAAGCAATTAATCTTTGAATAGAAGATGATTTCATGGCTGCTTTCCTGAGAATTCGATAGAGGATGATTTGAGAGAACTTTGTGATCTGAAGTTTTTATTATTGTTTCATCAAAAGTTTAAACTGTGAATTTCTATGTCAGCAAGCACATGTTAATTATATTTTGTTTTGCATATATCAAGCCTCAATGCATAGTGACTTTGTTTTTGAAGAGTTCAGTGAACTACATAATCTAATAAAAGAGCATAGAGGATATGCTTCAATTGACGGCGGTTCTCCACATCGGCGTATAGCTGATACACAAGCATGCCACTTCCTATTAACTTTTCTTCATTTATGATGATTATATTTTCAAATTGACTACAATATAGAAATATATATGTAAGTAAAATTTATGAACATCAAATTTATTAGTGTAAAATAGCCTACTAACTGTTTGATGAAATGTATGTGTTGTTGACTGCGGTTGATGTATTTTCGCCAAGAAAGAGGTTTAGAAATGCACATGGGAAGGAAAGATTAAGGGTTAGTTTACTTGCTTGAAATGCAACTAATATTAACTTTTTTCAGTTGATATGAAGTAATTAATCTTTGAATAGAGGATGATTTCATGGCTGCTTTCCTGAGAATTCGATAAAGGATGATTTGAGAGAACTTTGTGATATGAAGTTTTTAATATTGTTTCATCAAAAGTTTAAACTGTGAATTTCTATGTCAGCAAGCACATGTTAATTATATTCTGTTTTGCATATATCAAGCCTCAATGCATAGTGACTTTGTTTTTGAATAGTTCATTGAACTACATAATCTAATAAAAGGTAGTGATTCATCATCAAAGCCAAGTGTTAACTTATATATTCATTCAAGTTATTTGATAGTTAATCTTATAATAGTAAATATATGTTCAATATGGTGCAGCTGATTTGATTTCCCGAGCATTTGATTTCCATCTACAACCGCAATTGAAGATTAGGAAATTGAAACCATTGAATTTTATGCTTCCACAAGAAATATCAATGGCTTTCATTGGCAGGTACTGATTATATACTAATTATATTTTCTGACAAGTAGCAAATGCAAATGTCTCATTGCAATGTTTGGAGGAACTGTTTTTGGAAGAGGAACGAGATTTTGATGAACATGAGGATAGTCAAAGGGATGAGACTCATATTCACCTGAAGTTCTAAAGTAATATGTTTGAAGGGTTCAAGAGTAGTGGGTGTTGCTGAAGTTCACTACCAATATCTTCTATAGAAGAACGTTTTTAACAAGATTTGATTCAAATTATGTATATGTATATTATTATTGATTTCATATTTTGTATGTAATATCAATGGTTTAGGCATAAATTGTGTTTCTACTGCAAATTATGTTGGCCTATGTTTTAATAGAATTTATTTTACACCAAATTTTAAATTCTTTTGAATGTAACATTGCCTCTAGCAAACACACTACTTTAAGTTTCATTCAATAACATATTTACACAACCTTTTTTAAATAGAATTTCTCTTCTCCAAAAGAGAAGATAATAAACCTTAAAGTTGGTGTTGTTGTACCTTCAAAATTCTAATTTATCGATTTATTTTTTTAAAGTACAACTAATTAATATATTTTTATACACTATTAGAAACTAATATTACAAATTTTTAATCAAATATTGGAGTTCCATTTAATTCGAAACTTTACTAATATATCTTTTGAATAGAGACATTATTATCATTTATTTTTATTATACTTATATGGAAATTATTTTGAATGGTGACATAAATATGTTTAATTTTTATGTATGATTTGATTCCATAAAATATTATGATCAATAAAATTTGAATTCTCTTTTAATATTATAGGTTTGACACTGTTTCATATTGAAGGAATATTATATACATTAGAATATATAAAGATATGAAAAAAATTAAATCAAAACTTTACAAATATATCTTTTGAATGGAGGTATTAATATTATTTATTTTTATTATATATAGAAATTATTTTGAATGGTCACATTAATACATTTTATTTTTATGTATGATTTGATTTCAAAAATTTATGATCAATAAATTTTGAATGGAATTATAATTTAACCAATAAAATTTTCTACCGACTTCTAAATATATTTGTGTATATTTTTTTAAAGGTTACATTTATATTCTTAAAAAAACTAACGTAGTTTAAACGATGTATTGTTAACTATAAATATATTGTTAATAAAATTAACAAAAAGTATATTATAAATATATTGTTATTTAAATATTGGAGTACCATTTAATTCGAAACTTTACTAATATATCTTTTGAATAGAGACATTATTATCATTTATTTTTATTATACTTATATGAAAATTATTTTAAATGGTGACATAAATATGTTTAATTTTTATGTATGATTTGATTCCATAAAATATTATGATCAATAAAATTTGAATTCTCTTTTAATATTATAGGTTTGATATTGTTTCATATTGTAGGAATATTATATACATTAGAATATATAAAGATATAAAAAAATTTAAATCAAAACTTTACAAATATATCTTTTGAATGGAGGTATTAATATTATTTATTTTTATTATATATAGAAATTATTTTGAATGGTCACATTAATACATTTTATTTTTATGCATGATTTGATTTCAAAAATTTATGATCAATAAATTTTGAATGAAATTATAATTTAACCAATAAAATTTTCTACCGACTTCTAAATATATTTGTGTATATTTTTTGAAAGGTTACATTTATATTCTTGAAAAAATTAACGTAGTTTAAACGATGTATTGTTAACTATAAATATATTGTTAATAAAATTAACAAAAAAGTATATTATAAATATATTGTTATTTAAATATTGGAGTACCATTTAATTCGAAACTTTACTAATATATCTTTTGAATAGAGACATTATTATCATTTATTTTTATTATACTTATATGGAAATTATTTTGAATGGTGATATAAATATGTTTAATTTTTATGTATGATTTGATTCCATAAAATATTATGATCAATAAAATTTGAATTCTCTTTTAATATTATAAGTTTGATACTGTTTCATATTGTAGGAATATTATATACATAAGAATATATACAGATATGAAAAAAATTAAATCAAAACTTTATAAATATATCTTTTGAATGGAGGTATTAATATTATTTATTTTTATTATATAAAGAAATTATTTTGAATGGTCACGTTAATACATTTTATTTTTATGCATGATTTGATTTCAAAAATTTATGATCAATAAATTTTAAATGGAATTATAATTTAACCAATAAAACTTTCTACCGATTTCTAAATATATTTGTGTATATTTTTTGAAATGTTACATTTATATTCTTGAAAAAATTAACGTAGTTTAAACGATGTATTGTTAACTATAAATATATTATTAATAAAATTAACAAAAAAATATATTATAAATATATTGTTAATCAAATATTGGAGTACCATTTAATTCGAAACTTTACTAATATATGTTTTGAATAGAGACATTATTATCATTTATTTTTATTATACTTATATGGAAATTATTTTAAATGGTGACATAAATATGTTTAATTTTTATGTATGATTTGATTCCATAAAATATTATGATCAATAAAATTTGAATTCTATTTTAATATTATAGGTTTGATATTGTTTCATATTGTAGGAATATTATATACATTTGAATATATAAAGATATGAAAAAAATAAAATCAAAACTTTACAAATATATCCTTTGAACCGAGGTATTAATATTATTTATTTTGATTATATATAAAAATTATTTTGAATGGTCACATTAATATATTTGATTTCAAAAATTTATGATCAATAAATTTTGAATGGAATTATAATTTAACCAATATAATATTGAATGGAATTATAATTTATGATCAATAAATTTTGAATGGAATTATATAGAAATCATTTTATGTAAATTAATGTTATAATATAACTTTCATATAAATTAATGGTATAATATAATGTATTAAATATTTATATAACACTTAATTAAATAAATTTATTTCATGAAATTAATTTTATATAATATCATTAAGATTTAATTATTGAAAATTCGCGCGAAACTGAAAAATATTTATTACAAATCGAATATAATAAAATATAAGAAATAAAATACGTTGAAATGTTATGTATGATTCATTATAATAATAAATGTTAAATTATTATTTAATATTATAATAGATTTTTCGATATTCTTAGATTTAATTTATTCTTTTTCACTATATAATAATAATATTATATTATTATTTAATATTATAATTTTTTATTGACAATGATAAATTCATTTTAATTAGTTACACATTAAGATAATAAATTTAATATATGTCACTAATACGCGATATTTATTTATAAATGTAATTAACTAAGAGACACATATTTATCACTATTGAATAAATAAATTTAAGATGATATAGTAAATATTTATTTTTACAATTATTTTTATAAAATTAAATAACTTAAAAATATTTTTATAAACAAACAAAATTCAAATATTGATGTTCATGTTTTTAACATGAATATGTTAAAATATTTTTATAAATTGTCACACGGGTTAAAGACACTTGTAAATGAGAAAAAGTCTACATATTAATATAATTAACTTTGCAAACTAAAAATAAATTACAATAATTTTTATAAAAATGAATAAATTATAAATATTTTTATAAACCAGAAAAATTCAAGTATTGATACAATTATATTTATAAAATAGTATAAGTTTCAAATATTTTTATAAATAGACACACGGATTCATTTTTATAAACGAGAATAATTTATAATTACTTTTATAAATGAGAAATTCAAATTTGATAAATGATTATTTATCATAAATTTACGGGTAAAAGTAAATGTATCTATGACATACCAGATAATTAAAGTTAAAGAATTGAATGTACTATTTTAAATGACAATTAAGTTATATTTTTAAATACAAATTAGAAAATAAATTCATCTAAAATAAATTTCATTCATTAAATAAATATAGAAAATAATATACAATAGTTTTATCTATAGATTTTATTTATCTTTTATGTTCTTTTGAAAAATATTTTGTATAGTTAGAATAAGTTACATATTTACATAGTTTATTAAATTTTGACGGGTACAATCAAAAATTAATAAATTATGTAAAATTTATAAACATCATCTAATAAAAAGATAATAAAATTGAAATGTAACGAGAAATTGTCATACATTGTCGGATGTAATATTTTTTTTAGAATTAACTCATTTGGATTCAACTGGATTTGTTAACTCATCTTGATTTACGGATAGATGTGAATGTAATATTTTTTTAGAATTAACTCATTAGGATTCAACTGGATGTACGATTTATTATAAGTACATATCAATGCTTAAAAATTTGTGTATATTATTAAATTATATTTATAATTATAAGAATGCTAACCGATTGGAGAATGAATTCAAACTTTACAAAAGATAATTTGGTAGACATGTAATGTGAATCACGACGGAAAGTTCTGATACATTTTATATTTGGAAAATATGTTAATATCTAAAATTGGTTTAATACATTTTTACAATTAATTATTTGAATTCAATTGGAGTTTGTTAACTCATCTAGATTCACGGGTAAAATGTGAACGCATGACAATCAACTATTGACTAATCATTTTAATATTTATCTTTTAACTATTTTTTAATTATTGTCTTATATAATTGAAAATATGTTGTCATACTTAAAAAAATATACGAATGTTCTATTACATTACATGACAAAGTTAGTTAATAGTTTTTTAACTAAAAATATATAATCCACCACTGTTTGTTCACACACCTAGATATTAATCACCGTGTCTATATTTATTTACCACCTTTCAAATATGTAGCCATGTTGTTGTCCATTAAATAAATAGAGTTCTATAAAATAACATGACTCTATTAGAGGAATCTTAGATGGTAAATTAGAACGTATAAAATTTGTTTTATATTTTATTTTATTCAGGGACATTTGCAAAGTAGGTTCCATTGAAAATGTTTTAAAGTTTTTTATTACTGGAGTGTGTCTATGTGGCAAGTGAGATTATTTAAAATTAGGGGATAGTGCTATAATAAATAATGTCAAATTTAAAGAACTTATTTATCAAGTATTTTTTCTTTATTCAATCACATTAGAGAAAAAGTGAAAAATAAATTAAAGAAAACCTAAATCCTAAAATATAACACAAAAAATTATCTAACTTCATATCAAATCAATTCCAAAAAGAAAAACAATTGTTAGAGATTTGTATATGAAAAACTAAAGAAAAAATTTGTCGTTGCATGGAGGAAAATTGATTGTGATTTTAATACTCTTTTGTGCTTTGTATTACTGTTCATTAAAATCGATTTGCATTTAATGATGGATTACTGTTGTTTCAATTTGAAATTCTTTCTTAACCATTGTTTAATTAATTTTTAGGCAAAATTACTTTCAATGTTATTTAAGTTATTTAATTTTAACACGTCAGTCTTTTATATTTTCTTCGTTACATATGGATCATTTATATTAACTAACATCTATATTATTGATTTTTTTTCAAATTTTTTTCTAAAAAAATTAAAGTACTACTAATTGTATTAATATGTGATTTAACATAAGTCATTGCCCATCATTAAATTATCTAATAAAATTTTTATATTTTTTTATTGTATAAAAGTATTTTTAAACTAATTAAAATACACGAAGAAAAAAAACTAATAAAACAGAAAATAAAATTCGCAAAAAAATTACACGAAATGTAAAATAAAAAAAATAATTTTTTTTTTAGATTTTGTTTATGATTTCTAAATAAAAATGGATTTAACATACATTTTAGAAGTTAAAAAAATAATTATAAAACAGACTAACGCAGAAAAAACATCAACTGTGCTACAAGATTCACATATTGTAAAAGAAACATAAAAATTAATTTAGTATAATTAAATAACTTAAAAGATATTGAGAAATTTTTTCTTGACTTCTATAATAACTTCTGCCGCTTTTATTTCTATTTGGTTAATTTGTTTACAAATGCACATACTAAATCCGTATTCATGTTTCCGCACAAATATTTTATTAATTAATATGAAAAATATTATATCTCCTGAGAATAAAAATCTCATACACCTTTTTTATTGGACACCTTTTTCTATAAGAAGAAAATACATTTTTAGTTAGAGTTGGTAAAATGGATCGGACTAATCGGGTCAACCTAAAAACCCGTCAAAATATTCAGGCTTGAACAAAAAATTAGAGTTCGTTTATTATTCAAATTTTTAAGTCCGATCCATTAAAAACCTGATGTTAACCAGGCTAGCTCGACCGGGTTTGTTGGTAACTCACTTATTTAACTTTTTTCTATTTTTTATAAAAACTATAATACATTTTACAATTTTATAATTAATGTTCATATTATTTTTTAATAAAAATATAAATATTTATTTTATAATACATTTTACTACTAATGTCCATTTTAATAAAAACTATAATATATTAATAATTAATGTTTATTTTATAATACATTATACTATTAATATTTTAACTTGAATCTTGATTATTTAATTAAAATAATTTAATTTTATGATATTTTATTTTAGATGTTATAAAATGTAATTGATTTACACTTTTAATGATCAATAGTCATTTATATTTTAGTTTTTTAGTTTATAGTCTATTAAATAATTAATTTATTTATTTAAAAAATTATATTTTAATAAAAAAATTAATATTAAATATTATTCGGATCGGTCCGAATTACTGTAGCCTGTAAAGAGCCGTACTTGGACAATTAAAATGTAGCATGTTTAAATTTCAAACTTTTAGGTCCGACCCGTCAAAGACGCAAATCCGTCACACCGAAACGGGTCGGATAGTCCGTTTTGCCAACTCTACTTCTAATTCAATTGAGAGAGTTGGAAAAAAAATTTTTTGATAAAGGATCATAAAGAAGTTTAAAGAGGAAAGATGGTTAATCCATGACACCATTTGATTGATAATATGAAGAAGTTTATATGTTAAAAATAAATCAGTTGTTAGTCAAGAAAAGGTGGAACCTAATAGAATGATATCATGATTGAGGCACATAAAACTTAGGCACAAGATGAAGATACAAATAAAGTGAGAGAATTTTTTAATCCACAATTTCTTAATGCATACTAAGTGTTTCTTAAGCATTTCGTTGAAATTTTAAAAATAGTTTAGAAAATCGAAAAATGTATTTTCGGTGTGCATCCCCACACATATATAATTCATTCAGTTTTGAAATTCGCTCTATTTTATAATAAAATTGATTTTAGAAATGCATTTTCAGTATAAATGAGAAATGCATTTCCAATTTCTAATTTTAGGAACGTCCAAAAAATAAAGGTGCCTTTTGCTTATGGGAAGGGGAGAGAAAAACTGATGGTAGGAACGATAATTTTAAGGGATTTCGGAAGAGCTTTCTACGACTCGTTAAGTTGTAAAGCAATAAAAAAACTTAAAGTTTTTTCAAGCTAGTAACAACTTTATGCAATTCACCAGGTTGTTTAGTAAAGTATTTACTAGTTTGTGCATGGAGAACTCAATGGCCAACAAGAAAAACCATATCTGAGTAAGTGTGCACTTTTTTTTCTTTGGAAATGTATTTCTGATTTACACTTTCGTGGGGCATTATAGGGTTTTTACCGGGGGGCATTATAGGTTTTTTTACAACTCGAAGGCTTTGAAGTTCCTTTCCAGATACACGATCATATAAAAACTTAATTGGAAGTTTGAGTTTCCTAATATATGAGACTTGAGACGTCTTCAGGTCAATCGCCATCATCATATAGTTGAAGTGGTATTACCAACGACTTCAGTAATCATTAGTATTTTCGTCATCAAAACACTTAGAAAGATATCCAGCGGGTTCGTCAGCTTCATACCTACAAGCATAAAGATCCACATTTTCCTCCTTTTTAATTATGATAATGTATCTCTCAAGGAGGTGGTAAAAGAAAAAATAGAGAAAAAAATTGGACTGTTTAAACTCCCCCTCGCATGAGTAAATAACAGACTATACCCTCTTGAGAGTATACTTACCCCCCCTTTGTCATAAGCAAAAAGACGGGAAACAAACATAGCACATAAATCATAAAGCATCATATAGATAAAGAGAAAAGGGAGAATGGAAAGAGCCGCATAAGAATATTAATTGATTAATGATTTATTTAGGATTCTCAATTCAATTATTATGAAAAAGAAGCTTTCTTTAGGAAGGGGTTTTGTAAAAATATATGCGTGTTGATTATATGAGGTCACAAATTCAAGTACGTGTTCCTCTTTTTCAATATGATCCCTAATTAAGTGGCGTATAACCTCAATGTGTTTAGCCCGACACAGAAGTATTAGGTTTTTAGTGAGGTATATTGCGCTAGTGTTGTCACTAGGGATGAAAAAAACCCATACTCATGGATATCCGCGGATAAAACCCATACCCACTTTAGTAATTTTTCGATTATGCTAATGTGTTAGTGATTTTCTATTAGGTTCATTTATGTGCCAGCTCCTCATAATAGCAAAACTTTGGCTGATACCTTGCTTGAATGCTTGATGGATTGGAATTTAGATAGAAAATTGTCTACATTGACTCTTGATAATTGCTCTACTAATGATGCTATGATTGAACGCATTTTGAACAAGATTTCACCTGGGTCACTCATATTGGGAGGTCAATTATTTCACATGTGTTATTGTGCACACATTCTGAATTTAATTGTGAAAGAGGGTATGTCCTTAATCTCCGGCGCCATTGAGAATATTAGAGATAGTGTTGGATATTGGACAGCAACACCGAAAAGAGAGGAGGAGTTTATAGAGACATGTGGTCAAGTGAACATTTCTTATGATAGAAAACTTATTCAAGATTGTAAAACTAGGTGGAACTCTACATTTTTAATGCTTAATGTTGCCATACAATATAAGGATGTTTTTGGGAGATTGGCGGCACGAGATACTCAATATAAAACCTTGCCTAATGAAATTGAATGGATGAAGACAAAAGAAATTCGTGAAAGGTTGGAAGTTTTTTATGATATTACAAAATTATTTTCTGGTACCGAGTATCCAACTGCAAATGTTTATTTTCCTAATGTATGTGAAATGAAATTGGCTTTGGTTGAATGGTTTGGCTCTACTGATAAGGTCATTAAACAAAAGGCTTTTAGTATTCTTTATAAGTTTGACAAGTATTGGAACGTGGTTAAGGCTTTAAGTATTCATGGGTATCCGTAAATACCGACAGATATTTAAATTTTCACGGATATCCACCCGACAGATATCCATACGGGTATGGGGCGGGTATGAATATCATTTTTATTAAACGAACGGGTAGCGGAAGACTAATATCCGTATCCATGGGTATCCATTGCCATCTCTAGTTGTCACATCTTATCGAGACAACTTCAAGATTAACACTGTAATCACTTAATTGTTGTTTCATCTAGATAATTTAAGAGCAACAACTACCAGCAACAACATATTATTTCCCAACTATGGATATCATTATACTTGATTGTTTCTTGCTATGCTAGAAAACAAGTGAGTTCCCAAATCAATGACATGTACCATTGATTCTTCTCCAAGATACATGCACAATCAACCATTTCTATTTCCAATGGATTAGGGTTAGTTTCATCAAAAATAACGTGAACTAGTTCTTTTGTTGTTAGGTTTCTTTTGTTAAATACTCTAAAAGCTTTGATCGAAGTGAAATATCCTATGAATATGCCTTCATTAGATTTTGTGTCAAATATCTGAGGCTATATTTCCCGTTGTTAAGGATAAAACATTTGCATCCAAAAACATATAAGTGGGAGATATTCAAATTTCTTCCTTTATATAGTTCATAGGGAATCTTCTATAGAATTAGTCTTATCGAGACACGATTCATGACATAACAAGCAATTCTTATGACCCCAGAAATATTTAGGGAGATTGGTCTCATTGAGCATAATCCTCGCAAGCTTTTTCTATAGAACTATTTTCCTCACTACTACCCCATTTTGTTGGATAGTCTATGTAGTGGAAAATGTGTCTCATATACCATTCTCATTACAAATTTTTTAGAATTCCTCATTTTGGAATTCTCCATCATGGTCACTTCTAATGGATGCACTGTTTACTCCCCTTTTCTTCTAGATAATCTTGCCTAGTTTTTGAAAGACAGCAAACACATCTCTTTTTTTAGATAAGAATAATGTCTAGTTGTAACGAGAATATTCATCCATAATTACAAGGGAATAGACATTTCAACCAAGACTTACGGTTCTTGATGGGACAAAGAGATCCGTGTGAAGCTACTATAGGGGCCAATTTATGGAAACAATATTTTTTGGTTTAAAAGAGGAGCTTATTTGGTTCCCTTTTTGGCATGCATCATATAATATGTTATTTTTAAAATGTAAGTCTGGTAGGTTGTCTACTATTCCATGTGGATGAGAGTTATTCTCCTATGACATAGCCAAGATCACCCTTGTTACTTAGGAGACATACATCATTTAACGGAATTTTATTTAAATTCACTTTGTAGATATTTTCACTTTTTGAGCTTGTCAGCAAAGTTTTATTTGATTTAAATGTTATAACCTTGCAGCTATAAAAATCAAAGTTTAAACTAAAAGCTTTATCCATAATTGACTTATGGTGAGTAAATTATGTTTTGGTCCTTTACCCATGAGAACTTCCTCAATTTTTGGACTTAGGAACTTTCCAACGATGCCAAAACCCAAAATTTTCCCCTCATTATTATCTCCATAAGAGACAAAATCTTCTTTCTTAGGAAAGAATGGATAAACTAGGGTCTTATCACCAATCATGTGCTTTGAGAAGTCGCTATATATCAAAGTACCATTTAGTGTTTGAGCATATAAAGAATTTTTGCAATTAAAAGCCAAGTATTAACTTTAGGTTCTCATATCATCTTTGGTCCTTTATTGTTAATTTCATAAACATTCTTATCATTATATTTCCTCTTAAAAACACTTGAAGAGGCATATACATTTTTCATTTTTCGTTCATAATGTTTCTTATAAAAATATGAAGGAGGATGTCCTTCCTTCCTATCACGACTTTTTTAATAAAGAAAAACATGCAAATACACATCCTTTACAATAGTTTCATTTTAAGAGTTTGGATTAAAAGGTGAATTTAACATTACAAATAGTAATGAAATTCTTACTATTATTATTATTATTAGGTTTGTAGTCGAGACCGACTTTATTGTAGCAACCTCTTTAATTTCCCGAGAGAAGATTCAAGATGTCTCTTCCTTTGGTGGACTTGACAAGTGTTTTTTAAGATCACGAATCTCATTTTTCATGGTGTCATATTCACTGCACTTATCTGGTTCATCCTCTTAAATAAAAGTGGAAGAGTTTTGAACTAGAACATTTTGTATTTCTCTTAGAATTTATATTTATTTTAAGGTTTTTATTTTTAAATTCAAGAGAGCGAGAGCAGGAGTGATTACAATTTTTGCCTTCAAACTCCACTACACATTTCAGAGATTTTGTATTTCACATATTTCTTTTGCAATATCGCAGTGAGAAACACTAAAAAATTTCTCAAGACCGAGAGCGGGAGTGATTACAGTTTTTGCCTTCAAACTCCACTACACATTTTCTTTATAATCTTTGGTCCAATAATTTTCAATTTTGTTTACTAAAACACCATCAACTTCACGTGTAGGAACATATGGACCTTTCTTCACAGTCATCCAGTTACCACGATTCACCCCTTCTAAGAAAAACTACATTTTCTGTTTCCATAAACTATACCCTTCCCCTAGAGTATGAGATTTTGTTTAGTGAATAGCTTGAAGTCATTTTCCACCAAGGATGACTAGTCTTTAACATGAGTTAGGATATGATTTCACTTGTTGAAAAAGTGACTCCAAGTGTAACGCCCTGTTTTAATTAATATTATATTATATTAATATTTTCGAGTTACCGATCAATATTTAGGTTGCGACGAGAATATTAGTGTTAATTAATATATCTATTACTTTATCTGGCGACGTTTTATTCGGATCCGATATTTAATTCCCCGGAATTGTTTTAATTGATTGGATAAATAATATTAGTAGATATTATTAGTGTGTTAATTTATAAGAATAGATGGGGGTGTGAGGATTAATTTAGTGGAATTGGATTTTACACCCTTGGTTGCTAGTAAGGAAAACAACTTATAAAACTATTTTCCTCACTTTCTTTCCATTGATAAAAACACTTCTCCTTGTTTTCTTTCTATTTTCCTCACAAAAACCAAACTTAGAACTTGGAGAGAAAAAGAGAGGGTTTTGAGAAGAAGAAGAAGAAGAAGAGCAAGAAGAAGCTTGAGGTTGGAGTTATAGAATCATCATGGATCATCCAAGCTTATGAGGTAAGGGGTTTGATTCTCCATCTCATATTGTTAGGTTTTGATGTTTATGTTTTGGATTTGGGGGAAAAGTTGATAAGTTGATTTATAGGGTTTTCGTGGATTGTTTAAGTGAAATAGATTAGAAGAGTTAGAATAGGAGTAGGGATTATGAGATTGATGATGATTAGAATCAATGGGAATGGTAAAAGTGAAGTTGGGAATGTTAAAAATGGAGTTTTCACACGCGTCCATCAACACGGGCCGTGTTGATTAACACGGGTGCCCGTGTTGACCTCTTGAAGAAGGAAGATTTGTTGCCAGGCCAATCAACACGGGGACCCGTGTTGATGTATCTGTAGCCTCCTATATTCTGATTTTTTTTACACTTCTTTTGCCCTGATTATGTTCCGATTTTACGATTTCGGTAAATTCGACGACGGAGTAAATTGCTCCGAATTCAATGAAAATTGACGTGCTAGCTAAGTTTGACGTGTAGAACGTAGTGGTGAGGTTAGTTTTTAGAAATTACGAGTTTTTACGAGATGACCCGAAATAGGCCAATTTACGGTAAAATTGAATCGGATTGTGTTTTAGTAGATTTAAGACACGTATGGACAATCCGATTTCGATGTTGATGATTTTAATTAATGCCGGTTATTAAGAATGACTTTTGCGACGATTATTGAGGTTTTGACTATTTTTCCGTTTTTGGAATTGGGTGAATTAATTGATAATGATGCGGTGTGAATAAACATAATGTTTGCGACGGCGTATTTATTAATGAATGCTTGTGATATGCGATGCGATGATATATGTCTTTGTACATGATGATGTGATGATTATATTGATGTTGTTAATAAATGCTTCCGATTTATGAATGCATGACTTTTGACAATGATGAATTATTTGGTGATGTTTTGCATAATGCAAATATGATGCGATGATATGTTTATTTGATGTGAATAAATATGGCGACGTGAACTTTATGTCAATTTTGATAAGCGATGATGGTGTTTTTGTATTGTGTTGTTTTATTGTCGAGTCACATACATTGCATTGACGACGATGGGATTTTATGTCAAGCGACGAGGCTTTTATGCCAAGCGACGAGGCTTTTATGCCAAGTGTTCCTATTTATGGACAAAACGACGGGTACCACATGCATAACATAGTCGTGTCTCATGGAGTCGGTTATGTTTATGTTTGAGTTGTTTGGCGTTGGGTTTTAATTAAATTGACCATGTTAAATTGCGATGATATATGATGTTTTGTTTGGTGAGGATCTTTATGATAAACATGAAATAAATATAACTTGATAATTTCATGATAACTAGGCGATGAATATAAATGATGAGCTTTGTGACGATTCAATTTAGATGAAATGCTTAATGCAAATATGATGTGATGATGTTTGCGACGATGGGCTTTAGCCAATTTGTGATGATTCTATTGATGTTGCTTATGTATTAGCATTGTTTGATGTTTTTGTTTGATGTGTTGTTTATGATTTCCGTATTGATTAGTGAAGTATTAACTTGTGACGATTTCGTGGTGAGGAACGTTTATGTGGTGTGACGGTTTATGTCAATAAGGTTATGGAGACAAAGTGTAGATTATACACATTAGAATGGCGATCAAAGTAAGTGAGATTTAGATAGTTGTTGGAATGCACTCACTAACCTATATCTTTTATAATTCCAAAACTATATATATATATATATATACTTATCATGCCTTTAATTATATGTTTGGGAGTATCTCACCCTTTACTTGTTTCACAGTTACCTTTATATTGGTAACGTGCAGGTTATGATGACGGAGATTATAACTGCTATTAGTTGAGTCGGTGTCGCTCTGATATGTAGCACTCGGGGGGAATATTTATGTTGTCTTGTTGTTGTTATTTTGTTGTTCTTCCTTTTGTAAATAAGAATCATACTTTATGAAAACATGATTTTGATGAGGAAGTTTAATAAAGGAGATGTTTTATTTTTATGAATCAATTTATGATTTGCGACGAGGCTATGTATCCGAGATTTATACTTTAAAGTGATTTGGTTTTGAAGGTGTGACGCCTCAGTATTTAATCTATGAAATTTTAATTACTCTGATTTTAGCATATTAAACTTTGGTTAATATTGGGGTGTTACACCAACCACAAGAGGGGGGTGAATTGTGGTATTCAAAATTTGTTGTTAATTAAGAAGTGAATAATGTCAATATATTTAAGAACGAAATAAATAGCATCATAAACTAAAAGTATTAAAGAAAATTGCATAAAATAAAAAAAGTCATATCGATTACATGCCTTAAATAATCGATTGTTTGTGCATATTTTGGAACGTTTGGATAAAGAGTCATTACCAATCATTCAGATATTGTCATAGCCGAATATATAGTTGATTTTTCTTCTTCTAATCAATTAGTTCTAGGATCCTATCGATTAGATAGTTCAAAAATTATTTTTAAAAGGAGGTTTTTAAAAATGTTTTTGATGTGTGTGTGAGTCGCTATACTATTTTAGGATTTACTATCATACTTCCCAAGATACTGGTTATTCAGATAGACACAAACAAATGAGCTTTCACACTTCCTCTCTTTGACAATTCTGAGGCCTTAAAGTTTATATCCATATACACCAATCATTTAAGTACTTCAATGAAACTTTGTGTTTCCTACTTTATGGGGATTGAGATGTCGCTGGGTTAATCAAAACATCATAGAGTTGGAAAATTATTACCACTAACTTCAATAATAATTAATGTTGTCATTATCAAAACACTTAGAATGATATTCAACGATATCATGAGTTTCATACATACAAGCATATAGATCCACAAGTAAGTCCCTCAAGCATTTCTTGGGTCGAGTTCAATTTTTCCTTTGTATTCTCACCCTTCATAAGACAATTTGAAAACATTACCTTATGGAATTTTTTTTAATGTTTATGTTCATATATTTTGGCCATTTGTTTATGAAATTTGTGTCGTTGTTGATTTTTTAAAATTCAGGGCTTAAGCTAGATGGTATGCTGTTGTGGAGATGATTCCTTGATTGGATTTAAATGAGTAGCCTATTGAGGTGACAAGGTTTCTTCAGTGAAGGTCCATCGATGTATTTCTTGATAAGGCCACAATGATTCCTTAGTGAAGGTCCAAATATGTATTGCCTGATAAGGCGACAAGAATAATTTTGTGAAGGTTCAATAATGTATTTTATGATAAAGAGACAAAGACTCCGCAGTAAATGTATAACAATGTATTGGTTGATAAGAAAATAAAGATCTTTTGGTGAATATCCAATGTTTCTAATTACCTCTCGGAAGACAATGACTCTATAGTGAAGATCAAGTGTGTTTAATCACCTCTTGGGCGGTAAGGAATATCTAGTGAAGATCTGACGTGTCTAATTTTCTCTTGCACAAAAAGGTCACAATGAAGATCCAGTGTGTTTAATTTCCTATGAGTACAGAATGACTCTTCAGTAAAGACACAGTGTGTTTCATTTCCCTTGGGGGCAACAAGGATACTCTAGTGAGTGTCCAATGTATTTAATTTCCTTGTAGGATGGAAAAGATCCTTCAATGAAGGTCCAATGCGATAACCTCTTTGGGCAGTAAGAATCATGCAGCGACTTGTATTTTGTTTCTTCTACTTTCAAGATGAGTTAAATAATCTTGTATTTTGATAGTCTTGAAGAAGTTGAGTCATTTCTCCTTTTTATGGGCAACTTGCTAACCTTTTATCTTTTTTGTTTAATATATCGATTATCCTTTATCGTTTTAATTTTTTCATTTATAAACCCGCATTATGTGATTACCAGGTGTACCAGATTAGTTCAATGAGTCATGATAAATAACAATTTAAGATGTGAATTTAGATTATAACTAGTAGTTAAACTCAACCAAATTATATGTACTATGAACCACGCATTTGTTCCAATATAAGTACAATTATAGTTTTCACAAACAAATGTTTCAAATATATAATCTTAATGGAAAATCGGTTATGTCTTCTAGACGCGATGATGTGGAGAGTCGTTTCAACAAATTGGTTTTTATCTATATTTTTCAAAATATATGGATCGTCTTGGTTAACTTCATATTTGAGGTTTATATACATTGATGGAGGCCTCATCAACACAAGTCGTCTCCGCCACATCTGGATAAATGAAATCGCGCTGAAATGCAAGCTTGGGTTAGATATTGTTGTTTTAGTTTCTCCTTGGAGCTGTATTTGAACTTTGATAAGATCAAGAGGGTGTGTTTAACAACCTAAAACGATAGAGGCTATGCCTCATTCAACGAAACCCTATTCCTCGGGGATCCTCATCGTCATTTTCATTTTCTTTGTCACCATTAGTAGTACTGTCACATGGAATGAACTTGAGGCTCATGTTAGAGTTATCGGGTCCCATATTAGACATCAATTATACTTGATAAAAAAATAAAATGAGGGTAGCCTTGTATTGTAGGGGTTATTCGTGGAATTTATGGTATTTGGATGATACCCTGAGCTTGCTCATGTAGAGGGTTAAAAGCTCTGTATGTGTGTTTTTGTGGGAAATTGGAGATCCCCCTTGGTTCCTTAAATCGAAGTCTTTATAGAGGCCCTTTGGGTCAGGGCTAGAGAGTATTTATCTCAGCTCTCTTCTTCAAACACATGGAGAGGAAGAGACTGGTTATTTCTTAAATCATGGCGGACTCTGTCTCTTTAGATTCATTATCGTAGGACACGTTATCTCCCATATCCAATGGATAAGTGGACAAGAAGAATTAATCTAAACTGTTTGAAAACTGTACTTTGTAGCCCCACTTTTAAACCTGTATCCCTACTATAGTATTTTTTTTTACTAAAATACCCTCATATAAATAGTATAAGATTTAAAAAAAATTCACTTTTCACATTTCGTTACAAAAGTGTTCTGAATTCTCTCTAACTAGATTGTATTCCGAAACAGTTCTCTAAAGTCTTCCGGTTTACAAAAATACAAACCGAAGCAGTTTAAGTAAGTGTTCTAGAAAAAATATGAATCGGAACACTTTTCAAAAGTATTTCGGTTTTGGTGATTTGTTGTAATTTTTTTCGGAACAGTTTTAGAAAGTGTTCCGATTTGCAAAGAACGCATCAGAACAATTTGTAAAAGTGTTCCAGTTTGGGAAACTGCATTCCGAAACACTCTTACTAAGTGTTCCGAAATACATTCTGAAACACTCTTCACAAGTGTTTCGGTTTGCCCTATTTTTCAGTTTTTTTAATATTTTTTATGTTATTATTTTTCCTAGAATGCCTCGAAGATTAGGCCCTGACAGACGCCTCCCTCGTAGAAACGACGGTGCATCTGGATCCAGGTCACATCCTCCGGAGGAGCCTAGGGGATTCCCGGGTGGACCATTAAATTTATCTCTATTAGTTAGATACGAGCAACACTATGTTCGACACTTGTGGTATGGAGAGGTAAGTAAATGAAAATTTAATGTGAAATGAATTAATTTAATTTTTGTCATAGTTTATTAACATGTTACGTTTTTTTCAACGTTTTTTTTCTCAGGAAAGAGGACCTAAAAAAATTAAAATGTGTTGCACACGGCCAAAAACTCAAGGAATGGGTTCCCCTACAACTCCCTAGAGAAATAGAAAGGTGAGTGACAAATTCGGGTCTTGCACATTTGCAAAGATCCAGTATGACAAAGATAGACCCGAATTTGATCACTGCATTTGTAGAGAGATGGAATTCTGAGACATCGTCATTTTACATGCCATTTAATGAGATGATGATTACTCTAGATGACATATCTTGTCTTCTTCACCTCCCTATTAGAGGTATTTTCTGGACTCCCCAACATGTCATTGAAGATGCTGCTGCTGAGCTTGTTGTGACATATTTAGGAGTGTCACGTAGAGAAGCCATGACTCAAGTTCGTGGCAACAGAGGTGCCTACTATAAGCTGGAATGGTTGTATGATGCATTTGTTGCCCATAGAGCTGTTGATAACTGGGCATTTGCGACCAGGACTTACTTGATGATGTTAGTAGGTTGTACCATTTTTGCCGACAAGACATTTACGCTTGTCGAAGCAAAATGTATATCTCTTTTTGCGGACTTGGAGGGTGTTGGAAGATACAGTTGGGGGGGAGCCGCATTGGTGACACTTTATGATTCACTTGGAGATGCATGTGTGTTTGACACCAAACAACTTGCTGATTATCCAACTCTTCTTCAGGTAATTCATTTATTATTTATATTATTATTAATTGTTTAGATAATTTTTAATTATTATTAATTGTTTAGTAACGTAAAAAATATTACTAAAATGTTATTTATAATTTTTATTGACACAGTGTTGGATCCATGAGTATTTTCCTAGAATTGGAAGAGTAGTGGAAAACTGGCATCCAAGTGTGAACGTTGGAATGCCGAGTGTGACACCCCGAATAAATCGATTATTAAATAATTACGATTTTTAATTATTAATTTAATTAGGAATGTAATATTTAATATTTTGGATTATTGGAAGTCAATTGAATTAAATGGAAGTGGGTTTATTGGTGGTGTGATGAATAAAGTGAGAGTGTGAAGAGTAAAAGGCTCTACTCACATTAATTATGTTATTTTTATTATGTTAGAATAATAAAAGAAATAAAAGAAGGAAAAGAGGAAAAAAGATCTTTTGGAGAAAACTCAACGTGGAATTGAGAAGAGGAGAAAAGGAGGAAGAAGACCTAAGGTGTCGAATTCAAGAACCCACAAGGTAAGGGTGATTTCGATTGATTATTATCTATTATAGGTTTTGAGTTTAATATTATAGATGATAGCATGTTAGGAAATCTATGTTTAGGGATTTCTAAGTTTCCATGGATGTATACCTAATGGTGTCGATGATGTCGATTGTGTCGAATGTATAGATTAATGGATCGTATGATATAGGATCATTCTTGTGAATAAAACATGTTATATTGTATGTTATTGATGATGAATGAGTGAATTTATGGTGTCGGAATGTGTGGCACGTTTTGGAATAAAGAGAAATGGTTTTGGAAAATAATGTCAAAAACTAAATTTTGGGTCGATGGTCGTGGGAACCGGTTCCCGTGGGAGAACCCGGTTCCGCTTTTAAAATGGTGAAAATGGTATTTTTGAACTCGGGAACCGGTTCTGTGTGGGAGGAACCGGTTCCACGTTACTTTTGCAAAACGAAAATATTTTTGGAACCGGTTCTACCGAGGAACCGGGTTTCCCATACATTTTTCCAGGCGTATTTTTGAGTTGTGGGAACCGGTTACTCCCAGGGAGGAACCGGGTTCCACTGAAACTTTTGGAAAATTTTTAAAACTTTGAAAATTCATAACTTTCAAACCGTAAGCCCGTTTTGAGCGCCGTTTTGGACGTTGTTTCTTAAATTTAATGCTCTATCTTATAAAATGAAAAGATTTTCTAAAAGTTGAAATTATTTTGAAAAAGAGGCAAATTTCGAAACGGACAATTTTTGACTGACGCACTTTGAGGTGTATGTAACAGTGAAACTGTGGTGATGGGTATATTGATACTGAGTGAATGTAAAGCGTGTTACGCTATTGTTATTTGTATGCATGATGGTTGGAATATCATGTCGTTGAGTTTTGATTCGGTTTATGAAGATTGGTGTATTCATGATTGTATTGATATCATGTGTTTGTTGGTGTTGTATATGCCTGATGGTTGTTGACCTTAGTTGTCATTGTTGTGATATGTACTGGTGATAGTCTTACCAATTGAAGGGTAAGTGTTTGGCATATTTATGCTCGGTGATGAATTATTTCATGATAGGTGATTATATCATGATGATTGGTTTGCATGTTTATGTTGATGTTAGATGTATGCATGATTGGTTGATATATCATGTTGATTGTTGTGATCCAGTTATGTTAAATGAATGTATACATAGACTGATTAATGTTGCATGCTGGTGATGTGCGTGCATATGCATTGTTTTGGTGAAGTTAATTCCCATTGTGCGGAATTTGACTTGGATTGCCAATAACCGATACCCGAGTGAGGATGGGTGGTTATTTGGATTCGTGTCCGGTGTTTATGGACGAATCGGATGTATCCGGTTGATGATGGATCGTTGGGTGACTTTGAGTCACGAGTCGGTACCGCATGCATTGAGTCGCATTTTGATTGTATGGAATAGTAACATGTTAGGATGTCTTCCGTGTTACTATTCTCCGATTGATGATTGTTGTACATGATGATTATATGGTTGTAGTGTATTGAATGGAGTTATGTTGAAATGGGTGGATTAATATGCTTGAAATATATTGTTAATTGAGAAGCTTATAATATGCTTTAATTATGAGAAGTCTCACCCTTACTTTACAATTTCAGATTAAATTAGCAGCTGAGGAGTTGGTGAGGATGGCTATAGAGCTTATCTTTAAGTTCGCGTGTCAGTGTCATGCTCTGATTAGATTGTAACACTGGGGAACGTTTAGTTAAGAGAACTATTATCGTTTAATTGTTTTAGTTGGATTCTTTGAGAACCAGGATGGTTTATTAAATTTTGATTTGGTATTTCCGCTGTGTAAGACTTGGTCTTAAATTGATTGAAATGATTTGGATGTTGATCCTCAGTGTAGCATGGCTACTGTTTGAATGAAATTTATTTTATCTATTAATTGTGACATCCCGTGATTACCGTGTTAACTCTGATTAAAGATGATTTAGATATTAATTTAATTAATATATTTGGGGTATTTAGATGGGGTGTTACAATAGTGGTATCAGAGCATAGTCGGTCGTTGTGACCAGTGTCTTAATGTCATTATTCCTTTTGTATACGACATGTGTGTGAAACACTGTCGGTACTGCTTGTTTTTCCTGACTACCTAGTTGCAGGAGTGGTTTAGAAGCAAGTGGGGGAGAAACTTTGCTTCTCTGAGATGTTCTGGTGTGAAGGGTTGGATCGATGTGCTATTGGTTACCTGAGTGCAGATGTTGGTTAGACTGCGTAGTTTTCCGAATTCGGAGGGATTACGAATTCGAGAATTCAGTATGATGGTCAGATAAGGTTCTCTTAAGTGGTAACAATTAAGTACTCATGTTGTTCGCATCACTGGGAGTGGAGGACGATGTTATGGATAATGATGTTCCATTTGGGGTGTGAGTTCTGACGTTTCCATGGGAATAATAGCGACTCATCGTCTGAGCAAGATGTTGGATTAGCTGGAGGTCATCCTTGGGTTGGATGTTTGAAGTTAAACCAAGCGATTATGAATCGTTATGATGAGTCGATGCATATTCTTGGCCTAGAAGATATTTGGTAATTAAGAAGGATGACTTTGAGGAGGTGAAGCTGGTGTGGTGGGAATGTTGTAACACTTCCAGTTGAATGTGGAGCTATCTGTGTGAGTTACTTCTTTGTGTTCTTAAAAAGATTGATTGTGTCAATGGTTGATATAAAGTATGCAGTTGTGTGAATTGGTTATTGAAATTGTAACTTGACGCAAGTGATCATGGAAAATGATGTGTGTTGCGGTATGTTGAAGTTAGGATCTCGAATTTTGTATTCTATGATGTTTTGGGATTTCTCACTCCCACAAGGTGGAAATCGACTACCTAGAATTGATCTCTCGACAAAGATTCCTTCCGAAAACTTGTAAGATTCATAGCTTGAGTTTTGGATGTCTGATTTGAGTTCCGTTCGAAGCATTGGGAAGATAATGTGATGAACTTTGTTTTAAAAAAAAAAAATGGTCCCAGCACCTGAAAGTAATTTATTTATCATGTAATGATGTTTGAGGAGAATCAGAGTTGTTGTTGATGTCGTTCTTGGTACAAAACTTATTTCTATGACACCGCAAGATGTCAACTTTTGAGTTAAGGAATTGACGAAGCTATTGGAAGATGCGCATGAAATGGATTTGTAAAACCAAGTGTATTGTTGGAGAGCTCTAATTTCCTTAGTCAAGGAGGAAGGAAGTAGCCGAATGCGTGTGGATTTTGATAATTTAAGTGGTGATTGAGACTAAATATCTATTTCAAATTGTTGGTGATTTGATGGATCAATTAGTTGGAAAGTATGCCTTGGTAAAGTTGAGTTTAGATTAACTTACCTTCGTGGTCGTTAAGGATGAAGATAGTTAGAGATAAGCTTCTAAAACTCGGTATAGGTATGTTGAATGTTGTGAGGTGAATTCCAACTCGAGAGATAGTAGAATTTTGTTAAGTTTTCATGGTGTAGATTACGGTATGAGGATGTGAGCTTTCTTTATCATGTTATCTCAAGTGACGGTAATGCGGTAGACCCATCCGAGGTCGACGAGTGTTGTAGTGGGAAAGTCCAAAATTTGTTGGTATTGGAAGATTTCATGGACATAACCAAGAATAATGCAGCTTATTTGAGACGAGGTCAAGAATGATATATTTTAATGAATGAGATGTTGGTATTAATAAGAGTGCGACAAGTATTAGAGATACACTTATGTCGATTAAGGATGGATAAGTGACGTTAGCCGAGGAAAAGATAAGTGATAATTAGAGGAAAAATAAATTCGATAGGAAATGCAATTATGTTTAAGATGTCAAAATGTTGATATGTGTTAAGAAAATGTTGGAAGTTTCTTTTACCGATCATATGATGAGGTGTATTACCGAGATTGCATTTGAAATAAGATTCAGATTGAGCATATATGGATCCTAGATGTTATGAGATTTAAAGGGAGACTAAGAGTTGTGAATGTTGTTAAAGTTCTCCGCATGGACAAGGACTTCAAATGGGAACAAAATGAGTTATGGTGTGTTTGGTATGTTAGCACCTCATGAGGGGGAAAATACTTAACAATCGTGGGATGCTAAGTGAGTGTGAAGAAGATTATGTAAACTGTTTGATCGATGGTATCTCATCGTCGATATTAAATGAGAAATATGTGTGGAAGAAGTTGTAAACCTTAAAGGAAGATTATTGAACCATGGTGCTTGGGTGACTTCGAGCACAAGTTCTAAAGGAACGCTATTATAGTTTGGTATGGTGGTTTATACTCCATTGTGATTGCCGGCTATCTATTGACAAATTGAGGAACTGATCACCCTTAATCTCTTGTTGATAATAGACGGGATCGTGTTGGATTTAATAGACTCATCTTGCAAGCTTGATAGTGGGTGAAGTGGTTGACGTTCTATTGAGAGGATAGTAGTTCATCGGTTCGTATGAAACTAAGAGGAAAAGGGCTATGAAAAAGACTTGGAAATTATCTAGCGGGTCGGAGACTTGAGTGTGTAGGCAAGTTGAAGCATGGAGTGGAAGGTTTAGAATGTAAGAAGTTGAATGTGATTTTGATAGATATTAAGGAGAAAGTCTAAAGATAAAATGTGAAACTTGTAGAGCTGGTAGTTGATGAAAATCAAATGAAGATAATGACTTAAAGTAATTAATCAGAGTCGCGTAGCGAAAGCGTAACGTGATGCACTTTGTTATGCGAGTATGATTTTTTTTTTTTGGAAGTCACAAATTAAACGTTAGAAGGTGTGGAGTTTATGAAACTATTAGAAATTTCAGAATAGAATTCTTAGGTGAAGGGTTCTATGTCTTATTGATGTTACATCCATTATAATAGATGTATTAATTTGCAAGCTCTATCGTTGGAACGTAGCCTCGTGGTACTAGCATTGTGTATAAATGTTGTGGACATTGCGGTTATGTAGAGGTTCTTATAATGGTGTTGTAGTGTGGTGAAGTGATAAATCATGTACCCTAGAGTGAAGGGGGTAAGAAGTGAGCTGAGCTGATGTATTCTTAACCCGATAGCAATGGATCGTGTGGGATTCTAGTGGTTGAATAAGAAGGATATTGTTAGTGATATTGGAAATGATGTCAAACATGACGTGATAGTTGGAAGGAAGGATTTCAAGAGCTGAAGAGGAGGTTGACTAGTGCTCCGATCTTCATTTTGCCGAATCCGACTAAGTCTTTTATTGTGTACTGTGACGCATCATTAATGGGATTAGGTGGTGTGTTGATGCAAGATAAGCAGGTTGTGGCTTATGCTTCCCGACAATTGAAAGTGCATGAAAGGAGTTATCCGACTCATGATTTAGAGTTGGCAGCTGTTGTATTTGTTTTGAAGTTGGGGAGGCATTATTTATATGGTTCTCGGTTTGAGGTATTAGTGATCACAAGAGCCTGAAGTATTTCTTTGATCAGAAAGAGTTGAAACGGTTGCGAGGCAAAGAGATCGCATTGGTAAGAGTAGCTGGGGAGGACCAGCAGATGGAAATGTTACATGGGAACTGGAGAGTCAGATGAAGGACTCATATTCCGAACTGTTCGTCTAGGTTATGTTTTCGAGGACGAAAACTCTTTTAGTGGGGGAGAGTTGTGACACCCCGAATAAATCGATTATTAAATAATTACGATTTTTAATTATTAATTTAATTAGGAATGTAATATTTAATATTTTGGATTATTGGAAGTCAATTGAATTAAATGGAAGTGGGTTTATTGGTGGTGTGATGAATAAAGTGAGAGTGTGAAGAGTAAAAGGCTCTACTCACATTAATTATGTTATTTTTATTATGTTAGAATAATAAAAGAAATAAAAGAAGGAAAAGAGGAAAAAAGATCTTTTTGGAGAAAACTCATTGTACGTGGAATTGAGAAGAGGAGAAAAGGAGGAAGAAGACCTAAGGTGTCGGAATTCGAAGAACCCACAAGGTAATGGGTGATTTCGATTGATTATTGTCTATTATAGGTTTTGAGTTTAATATTATAGATGATAGCATGTTAGGGAAATCTATGTTTAGGGATTTCTAAGTTTCCATGGATGTATACCTAATGGTGTCAGATGATGTCAGATTGTGTCAGAATGTATAGATTAATGGATCTATGATATAGGATCATTCTTTAATAAACAAAGTTATATTGTATGTTATTGATGATGAATGAGTGAATTTATGGTGTCGGAATGTGGCACGTTTTGGAATAAAGAGGAAATGGTTTTGGGAAATAATGTGTCAAAAACTAAATTTTTGGTCCGATGGTGGGAACCGGTTCCCATGGGAGAACCCGGTTCCACTTTTAAAATGGTGAAAATGGTATTTTTGAACTCGTGAACCGTTCTCGTGGGAGGAACCGGTTCCACGTTACTTTGCGTAAAAAATATTTTCGGGAACCGTTCCCACCGAGGAACCGGTTCCCCATACATTTTTCCAGGCGGTATTTTGAGTTGTGGGAACCGGTTAGGAGGAACCGGTTCCACCGAAACTTTGGAAAATTTTTAAAACTTTGAAAATTCATAACTTTCAAACCGTAAGCCCGCTTTGAGCGCCGCTTTGACGTTGTTTCTTAAATTTAATGCTCTATCTTATAAAATGAAAAGATTTTCTAAAAGTTGAAATTATTTTGAAAAGAGGCAAATTTCAAAACGAACAATTTTGACCGACGACTTTGAGGTGTATGTATGTTGAAACTGTGGTGATGGGTATATTGATACTGAGTGAATGTAAAGCGTGTTACGCTATTGTTATTTGTATGCATGATGGTTGGAATATCATGTCGTTGAGTTTTGATTCGGTTTATGAAGATTGGTGTATTCATGATTGTATTGATATCATGTGTTTGTTGGTGTTGTATATGCCTGATGGTTGTTGACCTTAGTTGTCATTGTTGTGATATGTACTGGTGATAGTCTTACCAATTGAAGGGTAAGTGTTTGGCATATTTATGCTCGGTGATGAATTATTTCATGATAGGTGAATATATCATGATGATTGGTTTGCATGTTTATGCTGATGTTAGATGTATGCATGATGGGTTGATATATCATGTTGATTGTTGTGATCCAGTTATGTTAAATGAATGTATACATAGACTGATTAATGTTGCATGCTGGTGATGTGCGTGCATATGCATTGTTTTGGTGAAGTTAATTCCCATTGTGCGGAATTTGACTTGGATTACCAATAACCGATACCCGAGTGAGGATGGGTGGTTAGGCTGGATTCGTGTCCGGGTGTTTATGGACGAATCGATGGTACTGTATCCGGTTGATGATGGATCAGTGTTGGGTGACTTTGAGTCACGAGTCGGTACCGCATGCATTGAGTCTGCATTTTGATTGTATGGAATAGTAACATGTTAGGATGTCTTCCAGTGTTACTATTCTCTGATTGATGATTGTTGTACATGATGATTATATGGTTGTAGCTGTGTATTGAATCTGGAGTTATGTTGAAATGGGTGGATTAATATGCTTGAAATATATTGTTAATTGAGAAGCTTATAATATGCTTTAATTATGAGAAGTCTCACCCTTACTTTACAATTTCAGATTAAATTAGCAGCTGAGGAGTTGGTGAGGATGGCTATAGAGCTTATCTTTAAGTTCGCGTGTCAGTGTCATGCTCTGATTAGATTGTAACACTGGGGAACGTTTAGTTAAGAGAACTATTATCGTTTAATTGTTTTAGTTGGATTCTTTGAGAACCAGGATGGTTTATTAAATTTTGATTTGGTATTTCCGCTGTGTAAGACTTGGTCTTAAATTGATTGAAATGATTTGGATGTTGATCCTCAGTGTAGCATGGCTACTGTTTGAATGAAATTTATTTTATCTATTAATTGTGACATCCCGTGATTACCGTGTTAACTCTGATTAAAGATGATTTAGATATTAATTTAATTAATATATTTGGGGTATTTAGATGGGGTGTTACACCGAGAGCAATGAGATGGGCCTACAAGCAGGGAGCATTGAAGGTGGATGTGCTGCGAGTTATCCTCGATAGATTGACACCGATGGACGTGGTGTGGCGTCCATTTGAGGATCATAGGCAGTTTCGTCCATTCGACGAGCTTACTTATTTCAGAGGAGGACTTTGTTGGGAGGTACCTATGTTTTATAATGGGCTGACAGATGTTTACGTCAGTTTGGTCTTATTCAGTATATACCACGTCCACCAACTGATATTATTGAGGCGGATATGGATGTTAACTGGATTGGTTACGACCATAGTGTTGTAGATATAGTTGGTCACACAGAAGCTGTCACATTTCCCCCTGAGACTGTGGCAAATTATTTGGACTGGTATTATCGGGTGTCACACCCTCGATTGGTACCACCGCCGGTTGATAAACCAAGAGAGGTGTCAGTTCCTCAGTTTGCAGCAGGGCCATCCGATCCTAAGTTGGATCGTATCTCCGATTTAATTCATTGTCACCTACAAAAATTTGTTGCTGAAGAGGATGATCCGCAGTTTGCGGATTTATTTGCCACGTTGCATTTATGTAATGAAGAGTGATTTTATGATTTACGTAATATTCAGTAACTCTTTAAATATTTGTCTTTGTCTTCAAATATTTATCTGACTTATTTTTATGATTTATGTTATCATTGGATTTATGCGTTATTTCTCTTTAGTGTATGTTATCATTAATTTATCATTGGATTCATTCAAATATTTGGATGAATAAAAATAACGTCGTTGCGTTGTTGTAATGCTTTGCTACATTTCATAACAATTTAGTTCTACATTACACAAAATATAATTTTATGATAAGCTTATGCTAAGCGAACATAAGAAGGTAAAACTGGCGAAAGATGTAGCCATAGTTGCAAACGTCCCGCTAATGATACCATCCATGAAGTTGCATCCGGGTGACGAAACTTCTTCCAATCTGTAGGCACCGGGGGTAAGGGGAATCCTTCTTTCATGTTTACCTGAGTATAATAAATAATTAATCCAACACTTTGTATAGTAAATAATAATTAAAAATACTATTATCGGGTATATAAATTATTACCTGAACCCAATGGTTACCGTTGACTAAACCTATACACCAAATAGTAGGATTATGTGAAGGTGATGATGTCAAAGGGAAAAATGTCAAGCAGAGATTGCCTAAATGAACAAGAATGACATTATAGCGGTTCACTATCAAGTAACCCATGTCTGGTAGTGTCAACCATTTCTCCTATGGTTGTCTACCAGTGGACTGTATCATCAACCCACTTCTCACTTCTAATAGTCTATCTCCGAATAACTTCTCATACAAACTCTTCTTGTCCCTAATATGAAAACGACATAGAAAATTTTGTGTAGTAGGGAACACAATTTCCACCGTTTTCATCAATACTAGATCTCTATCCATCAAAATCACTTTTGGACGCAAATCTTTCTACACAAACAATTCCTTCAGCTTCTCCAGGACCCAACAAAAACTATATGTCTGCTCAGACTCCATATAAGCAAATGCAACAAAAAAATTTAACTCGGCCGATGTCATGCCAACAATTTCAAATAGAGGTTGCCTATATTTATTTGTCTTATATGTGTTATCCATAACTAAGACAATGGGAAAAATATTCAACAACTTGATGGAGTCTGGATGCGCCCAAAAAATATCTCTCACAATATCTGAGCCATCTCTTTTTCTACTCCAATAGACATACCCTGCATCCTCAATTAGCTTTAGCAAATGTTGTATCTCAGTAGTTCTTGGACCCCTTATCTCTTTTTGTATCACACTCTTCTGCTTATATATGTGAGTGATCCGAGTGATCTTTTCAGGACTCCTCTCTTGCAGGGAAGTCAAGATGTGTCTAGGAGGAACATGACTCTTTGTTAAATCAAAAACATGTTGTTTTTCATCTGAGGTCAACCTGTCAACAAAAGCATGACCTTCAAGCCTATCAGGTAATCCATGATTATGAACTCCACACTTTACATCTACCTTCCATCCAAACCCATCTTTTGACGGAGTCGATCTAATTTTGAACGGGCATCCACATCTCTTAGTTGCACTCTGAGTTCCACTTTTATCCTTGTATTTTCCCCCTTTATCACACCCAAAAATTATCTTGTTCCTCCTTCCTCTCTTTCGAGTTTCAGTGTCTGAACGCTTGATAATAACGGTGATTTTATTTCTTAATCTAACTTCTTTGATCCATCTAGTAACATCTTTTCGTGTAGAGAAGGTTTGTGTTGTAGTGAATACATCTGTCATATCTATGGAGGACTTTTTTTTGACAAACTGGGACTGGAATTTCCATACCTGAAGAGAAAAATCAAAAACGCGTTTCGGAACCCTTCAGAAAACTGTTCCGGTTTACAGTTTTGACAAACCGGAACACATATACAAAGTGTTCTGGTTTGCACATCTTACAAACCGGAACACATTTGCAAAGTGTTCCGCTTTATATTTCAAAATTTCGAAACTCTTTTCGTATGTGTTCCAGTTTGTTTTAGAATTTGTCCTTTATACCGGAACACTTATACAAACTGTTCTGGAATGCTTTTTGTGATTTCCGAAATACATCATTAAACTGTTCTGGTTTGTGTTTAATACTTACCAAAAGTGTTCTGAAATGTGTTCCAGATCAATTTTTTGGACTGTTAATTTTTGACTTTTTTATGAATGGTAAAAGTGAAAAAGTAAAATAGTTAAATTATATTAAGGATAAAAGTAACATTTTTATAAAATAATAGAAATATAGGACTAGCAGCGGGGTACATAATACAGTTTTCAAACTATTTGCAATAAAGGAAAAACATCTAGACGACCTCATGGCCCATTTCAGTCAACCTATAGCTTCATGGGGCAAACCCACCCCCACCCCATAAGTCTGGCCTTTAATATAATATATTTTAATTTTATAACATTATTTTTTAAGATAATATACATTTTATATTCCATCAAACATATTAATTAATAGCATATTATAACATAAAAAGATATTCTATGATTTAGATATTTAAACCTTTTTTCGAATAAACCGAATAAAAATTTATTGAATTGGATAATTTTTAACCAATCAATTTAAATCAAATCGAATTATAAATAAATTTACATTAGATTGAATGAGGTTTTAAAATCAATTAAACTGCGTCACAAACTCCTCTATTTTAGATAAAATTTTTATTTAAATTTACAATTAAGTTTTTCTTTTACTTTCACATCATTTTCCAATTCACATAATGGTTCGATTAAATCAACTCTTATTACGAAAGCACGTGCACTAACCAAGCGTTATTTTATCTGAAATTGTTATATAAATTAAATCACAATTTTTTTATATATTATACCATTATTATTATTGGATAAAGATGATAGTTAGGGATATATAGATGTAACGCCATTAAGATGTGGAGCCAGCCATTGAAGTAGATAGCCCAATCAAAGTCAGCAAAGAATGCATTTGTTTATGTGCTCAATGTTTTTCTCATTTTTTGTGGTTCGGATTATGAATTACGAGTCATTTCGGATAAGTTTTAACCAAGTATATCCACACAACGCCAATTAGAACAAAGAAAACCACGCTTGTCTGCCCTCTATTTTCTGCATTGCAAATGGATTGAGAAATTTTCATTAATTAACTTAAGCAAGGTCTTGAAACAACATAAAGTGGTCTTTTTGTTAAGTCACTATTTAATTAAATTTCCATCAAACAAGTAAGGCAAACTAATTATCCAAAAATCTCCATTCAATATTAAACAAGACAAGCATTATCCAGAAAGATCGGTTAAAAACATCATAATCATATATATGATTGTTATAGGCATCATTCAATTTTCCTGAAAGAAGTATTAAAAGTGTCATAATCATATAGTATATGATTGTTATATGCATCATTCAATTATCTAGTCACTACCAACTTGCCTAACTTCCTTACGCAACAACACCTCAAACCTCAAGTAATACACTACTTTGTTGGTTCATGTCTCCAGCTAGCTAAAATATTCTACTTCAAACATATTCTATAAAATTTAAGTAGAATTTATTATTTAACATTATCAAATTAATGAGTACAAATTTATAACTTTTTTATTACAAAATAATATATTAATAAATAGATAAAAATCACCCAAATATAACGGAAAATATTAGTTAGCACAAGAAAAGCTTACTACAACAAGAAAAAAAATAGTTACATAAAAAAAACCAAATAATAACAATTCACCAAAACAACTAAAAATTCATATGATTTTCACAGAAAAAAAATTCAAGTAAGACAAACACTAAGAGTCTGGTAGTGATTAAGACATAAGATAAGATAAGGTTTTGAAAGTAGTCAGAGAAAGAACATGAGTTTATATTTGCTCTATCTAAAAATGATTTTCAGACCAAACATATTTTTCTCCTCTATTATATTTACAGTTGTTCAGACACTGTTAAAGACGCCATCACTACGAACCCTTCAAATAAATCAGACAACATCATGTCAAATCATAGCAAAATCAATCTTAGACTTAGCCTACCACTTAAATAGAAGAAATATTCAAACAAAAGTCGGATCACTAGCAATATCCACCTACCAACCCAATCATCGAAAGATTCTATATAAAGTCAAACATATACACAAGGAACAGGAGAATCCATTAGAATCAACAATCATCCTCCATTTGAACAAGTTCTTACTAAAAAGAGTCTATCTTATAGAAGTTGACAATAAAAAACCACCACCTTAGAAGGGGGCCATTTGACTTAGATTATGGGGAGATTCGAGTTCTCATTAAATTAGAGGACAAAGAAGCGATAAAATGTTCCAATTGAACATAATAAGCAGAGGCAACATAGAATATACCACCTCAAGTATGCTTCTAATTTTAGTTATCTATATCCACACACACACGCGTACACACACACGCACACACACACACACACACACACAGAGAGAGAGAGAGAGAGAGAGAGAGAGAGAGAGAGAGAACCATGAAGTGTAGAGAGAAGGTTATCAACCATATATAACTCACAAAGAAAGAATGGTCTCCTCCATCTAAAATTCCAAACAAGGTTCTCATTTACCACCTGACTAATCTCTTCCACCAAACCATTCGTTGAATAGAATTCAAAAAAAGATTAGGGGCTTGTTCTATAGAGGAATAAGTCATACCCAAGGATCATGCAAAAAAGAAGTATGAAGGCTCAATCTCACTTTCTTAAGAATACCAACAACAAACAAATTAGAGTATCTTTTTTGTACTCAATAAGAGATAAGATTTCTACCAAGAAATAGATCAAAAACTCGAAGTTCTACCCCCTAGGAGAGGAAAGCACGAGGCAACATATATAGATACAAGAATATCACACCAAATACCTGAAGCACGTGTAACCAATCTCCATTTCCATTTATCAAAAAGGGCTAGGTTTACCAACAGAAGGTTACTAACTCCTAACCTTTTTTTCTCTTAGATTTACAAACATTATTACACTTGATCTAAGAGATCTTACTATCTACCTTGACTACTTTCCAAAGTTCCTTATTTGAATCTTAACAAACTTTTTATAAACCTTCACAAGCATCTTACTATAGAATTAGGAATAACCTATCGACCATCCATACTAACATATTTATGCTTTTAGGAATGGAGCCTCTTGATCAATAAACTGACTAAGTAGTTCCAAGTAGTTTCAAGACTAGGATTAGCCCTCACCGACAGGCCTAGGTACTTAAACAAGAGATTTTCAATCCTATAATGGATGAAATCACCCGCATAACCAAAAAGATAGAGTCCACATTAACTCTTAGAAGATTTCTCTAAAAGAAATTAACCCGAAGACCCTGATCAAACTCAAACCTCATTAGGATCACATTAATAAACCACATATTCTCAAAAGTAAGGACTCCAAAAAAAAGGGTGACATTGGCATACTGAAGGTAAGGGACCATCAAATCAAACATTCTCACCCTAAACTCATAGTAAAGATCAAGCTCAAAATCCCTAGCAACTAAAAAAATAATCCCCTTAACCACGAGGATAAAAAGGAAAAGAGTTAAAGGATCCTTTTGTTTCAAACTCTATTGGACGCTTATCTCTTAAGTAGGACATTCGTTAACCAACACCACAAGATTTATAGAAAACATACACGCTCTCATCCATGACCTTTGCTTTTCATTAAACACAGACCTAATATGCATATAATCTAGAAAACGCATATTGCGTGAATCATATGTTTTCTTATAGTTCACATTTAAAACATGACAAACTTTCTTAAGTATTTTGGCTAATTTAATCATACATAAACAACCATCACTCCATTAGCTAACATCTTTCCTTTGAGGAATGACAAATAATTAGAAGAAATAACTTCTTCATTATTAACCCATATCTAGTAGCCATCACTTTAGCCACTAACTTATATAAGGATCTAACTAGATAAATTGGCCTAAAATCACTAAATGAGTATGGGACTTAATCTTAGGGTTCAAAGTCATAAAGTAGGATGCAAACCTACGAGGTGGAGATGTTAAATAATGAAAATGATCAAACATGACCCCTAAATCTTCTAACTAAATCTATAACCTTTTTTAAAGGAGAAATTTAAATAATTTGAATTTGAGCTTTTGTTACCATCACACTGAGACACGACACAATCTAACTTTTGGATTTTGAAGGGTGTCGTCAAAGTAAGATTATCATCATCCGAAAGGGAATGAAAGGCAACACTGTCAATCATCTGTCGACACTTGGTTTTTTAAAATCATTTGAGAAAAACCTATTGCCTAATTTTAGACAGTCTTTCAATCCAATCTTCTTTAACTTTAAAGAATAAGATAGAATTTCTTTTACATATATATACTTTTAACTTATGGGTGAAAAAACCAGAATCAGATTCCTTAAGCCACTTCGTTGACCAAGAATTTTTGTACAGTTGAGAATATTTAATCCTTAATAAGGACCAAATATTCCTAATCACACCATATGTAGTTTCAATATCCCCACCAGATAGGGTATTAATATCAACAAGAGAATCCACATTATGATGAGACAACAAATGATATTGTATCAAAAAGGCTTAGGACCCCACATCAGTTGGCATATTTAAGGATAATCAAACAATGGTAAAAAAAACATCCACGGGAAGGGCTCAATGAGACATCTTACCCCAATGATCCCATCACCAATTTGACACCAAAATCCGATCAAGCATACTAGCATCCCTACCATTGAATTAGAACCAAGTGAATTTCTCTATAGAAGATAAAGTTTGATTAACTCGATCTAAGAGATAAATTTTAAAAAATAAATAAATAAGCAATCCACACTTCTAGGGGAACTAGAAGAAACACACCATACTCTTATACTTTCAATAAGCGAGCAAATAGAACTAAAATATCCCAAAACATACTAAATAACGCCTCTAAAATTAGCTTTACACAAATAAAGATCATCCTACATAACCTTCTTATCTACCAAGAAACTCTTAGAGTGAACATTAACCACTATACACATTATTTTAGTAACACCCTGTTATAAACAAACATATAAGAAACCAAGACCATAGAAAGAAAAGAAGGATTTATCCTTCAAGCTACACTAAATTGAAAGAAGATAATCACTACTCCCTACTGAAAGATAGAAGCTTCATTCACGTAAAACATTTCCCCATAACGAATGAACTAGAGATGAAGAGACTTCACTAAATTTGATTTCTTGAATGATCGTGAAATCTAAAGATTTAGACAAAATAAGTTCACTTGCCTTATTTTTCTTGATCCTACCATGCAAACGTGTTTCTCTTAGACTATCTACAATGGTGTTATTATTCAACATCCTACTTTTTCATTTTTTATCCTCCGCATCATCTTCTCTTTCTTCCACCTAAGAATTCAACACCTATTCAATTTTTATCCACTACAATAGTCTTGTTTAATAAAATTCAACACCCTATCTCACCACCATTCACAACACACTAAAAAATCTAAATTATCACAACAACCAATAAGATTTTGTAAAGTATTGTATGTGGCTCGCACTTTCTCTCATTCAACATGTTGAATCTTTTCAACACCAATTAATCCACATCATTTTCAACATCTCATTCAACACTTCATTGCAAGAATTCAACTATTGAATAATTTATTCAACACCCCATTATATATAGTCTTAACAACCAAACATTTACAATCGAATTGTAAAACACTAAAAAACTTAATATTTATTGCATAAAAATACATTTATATTTAAGTATTTTTGTTACAACTAAATGAATTGACTTCATTAACAAATAAGGAATATTAAACAAAATTGATCACATTAAACAAATAAATAGTTTTTAGAAAATATTAAATGTGTTAAAAATAAATATTTAAATTAAATTTAGTAATTTTACTAAAGATATCACCACTAAAATTGTTCTAGACCTAGAGTAGTTATTGTGTAGTTTCTTCTACGCCAAAGAAGACTAAACAAGACACTTTTTTGGCCTTTAACAGCGCTTAAAAGCGCTGCCGTAGGTGGCGCTGCTGTAGGTTTTAGGAACGCTTTTTGTTTAGACAAAAGCGTTGTCTAAAGTAGGCCTAAGGCAACGCTTTTTTCTAAAAAGCGCTTTCTAAAGTAGGCCTTTAGCAGCACTTTTTTCTGGAAAAGTGCTTTCTTAGGCCTACTTTAGAATGCCTTTTATGCTTTCTGTAGGCATCTTTAGGCAGCGTTTTCCTTGAAAAAACGCTGCCTTAGGCCTACTTTAGAAAGCGCTTTTTAAGAAAAAACACTGCCTATGGTATACATAACTTTGAGGTTTTTAATAAACTTATAATTTTTATAATTCATAAACCTGCATTTTTGGCAGCATTATTTCATAAACATGTAATTTATAATTGTAATCCCATAAACCTGTAATTTACAATCGTAATCTCATTATTTCAACAAAGAAGCGATTATATAAAAAAAGACATTATAATACCATTATATACCATTGTAATCCAAAATATATATACACCATTATAATTCAATTCACATATTTCTAACACAACCAAAATCAACCTTCAAAGTCATCCCTAACAATAACAAAATCAACCCTAACAACAACTAAATCAGCCCTAATTAATAAAAAGAGTTCAAAATCGCCAAAATCCAGCGGACGGTCTTGGTCCTGCGAGGTATGAACAAAACAACACGGCCAATAATGTATTCACACATTAATGTATTCATAATAATTTTTACACAATAATGTATTAATACCTTATATGATTCTTTTCTCAATCAAATATTCACACAATTCCTCCTTGATTTCGTCCAACTGATTTTTCGTGTAATATGCACACTTGTATTCAGGAAAGTACTATATAACAAAACATAATATGCATGATTTAGTTAAAGGTAATAAATTATATAAAATATCCGATAAATATTAAAACAAATCCTAAGTTATAAATCCGTATTGTGATTAGAACCCCTATTCGATCCAAATGAATGATTTCTCTCATAAACCTCATAACAAAGTATCAGCAATCTATATCATTTCGTTGTTGAGCACACAACATAGAAAAACAAATAAGATTATGTAGTTTTCTTGTTTAATCAAGTAGCATCATTATTATAAGCAAAATTGTGAAATTAATATGCCTCCATTTTGATTCATGTAATGTTGCTTGATCTAGCCCGTGGTACTCAGGCGTCTCTTTGAGATCGGAATACTTATATTGCTCTAACAAAATAAAAGCATATATTTAGAACAATGTCACAGAAATAATTAATTATATAAATACACACAAATATTTAGAACAATCTCACTTACGTATCAATCATTAACTTCATTTCCGGATAATTTGTCCAATCACCATCTACCGAAATCAGATAATAGACCACCTCTTTTATAGGATCCACAGCAACCAACAACCAGTGTCGTCTAAAATAAAAGTTTAGATGGAAATTTTCTCTATAAATTAAAACAAAAGTTTAGAATAAAAAATTAACCCTGTAGGAATAGTATTATACGCCCAAAGATAGAAGCTTTCTATATTGTTGGCCATGAATCTCTCGACTAAGTGTTCTCTTACTAAATCTGAATCGTCAACAATTGACCGTTGGTTGACACGGGAGGAAGACACAACATGGAATATATTTGACAATTGACTCCCGCGCATCAATTTGTCATACAAGAACCTTAAATAAAAATATAATAAACATTAGACTATTTTCATTGAAATGTGTAAATAAATTGTTCAGCTAATTAAATAATAGATTGATCGCATTACTGGATGTATAAGTGTACAATACTGATGCCTAATTCTTGATGCAAGAAAATTTGATCCATGTGCTCTTTTCCAATTGTTTCGAGGCAAAAAAAAACCAAAGATACCTTCCTCCATATCCATTTGATGAATAACATCATTCATCAAATCAGATGTTGTAACAAGTGTTTCAAGACACATCCGAAATCGAGGTACTATTTTTCTTGGCACTGTCCTTGGAAGATCCCTTTTCTTGTTGGGTACGCTACTATTTTTCTAGCTCACTTGATGTGACCCTTGAGCAGGTACCTAAAAATCATATAACTTAGGTAAATTATAAAATCATGAAGTTTTTTATTCAAATCATATAATTAACACTTTAAACGTACCTCTTTTTGTGATGCAACAGACTCGTCGTGCTGCAAAATCCCTTTATCCTTAGAAGCGGGTTTTGTAGGAGTCTAAAATTATCATGTAAAAAAATGAGGTCAGAATTGACAGTTGACCTTCCTTACTTTAAGGTCATCCTTATACTTTCCTTGTATATTGAGTAACGTACTAATAACAATGTCAAATACATTTTTTTCAATATGCATAACATCAAGGAAATGTCTTACATACAACGACTTCCAATATGGAAGTTCAAAAAAAATTGACCTTTTCTCGCCACCTACTCTTGACAAGTGTATGTGCAAAAGGCTTGTCAAACTGAGTACTCACATCTTTCACCTTTTCAAAAACTTGATCACCTGTCAACATTGTTGGATATCTACCTTGTTGTGCCTTTCTATTGAATGCTTTTATCCACCCACGGTAGTGATGATTAGAATTTAAGAATCTACGATGACCGAGAAAGACATTCTTCTGACAAAGGTTCAACCGTATCGTATCGGTTCCATCTCTACAAACAGGACACGCTTTTTGACCTTTAATGTTGTACCCTGATAAATTTCTGTATGCTATAAAATCGTTAATTGTTCCAAACAACATCGCCCTCAAGTTGAAACTTTCTTTCCTATACCCATCATAAACCTCCACATCATTCTCGCACAAAAACTTTAATTCTTCGATTAAAGGTTTCAAGTATACATCTATGTCATTCCCTGGTTGTTTAGGCCCAGAAATTAACATAGATAACATCATACACTTACGCTTCATACATAGCCATTGAGGTAGGTTATAAATCATAAGAATCACATGCCATGTGCTATGTGAGATACTTTGAATACCATGTGGGTTCATTCCATCAGTAGACAATGCCAAGCGAAGGTTTCTTGCTTCTTTTCCAAATTCAGGATTATCATTATCAATTTTCATCCACTGTGGTGAATCTGCCGGATGTCAAAACTTTTCATCAATAATTCTTTCATCTACATGCCAAGTCAAGTGTCTTGAATCAGTTTCACTATGATACATGCGTCTAAATCTCAGAATTATAGTAAAATACCATCAGACTTTTTCCGGAGACAACTTTTTCTTATATCGAGGGGCATCGCATTTAGGATACTCATTTAACGATGCATACTCGTTTCGAAACAAAACGAAATCTTTTGGACAGGAATGTATCTTATCATACCTCATGCCAATAGAGCACAACATATTGTTGGCCTCATACGTTCAATTGGGAAGAACATTATCCTCTGGTAGCATATCTTTCATAGGGGCTAATAACTCTGTGAAACTTTTATCCGACCATCCATTGCTCGCCTTTAAGTTGTACAACTTTAATACCGCAGACAATCTTGTGAATTTTGTACAACCATTATACAACGGTTTCTCTACATCGCTTACCAACCTCTCGAACATTTTGGGACAATCCTTAATATCTTCTTCAAGCGCTTCTACAATCTCTTCTACTCGATCATAATCGTATGTATATGTGCAATTGTCGTTTGAAGCATAGGTCATATTATCCCCTGATTCAATATTCCTGTTATTTTTCTCACCATGCATATTCCAACATGTATAACTTCTATCAATTACATACTGTATTAAATGCGACGCCAACTGAACCGCGTCAACCTGACTCCCATAATAGCAACCCAAGCAAGGACATGTCATTCGACTGGGGTCTTTGGCGTGTGCAACAACAAACTTAACAAATTCCGATACCCCATTCTCGTACTCTTTCGAAAATCGATTGGAATACATCCATGTCTTATCCATGGTTTTACTAATTAAGTTAAACAAAAACAACTAATTAGGGCACAAAATGGTATAATGCATTTCTGTCAAAACGCAAAGTATACACAGAATGGATCCAGAGCAAGACAACGCAATATATTCACGCAATTTCAAACAAATTCACCAGTACCAGTAATTTGAGGAAGAAATTTACCTTGAATTTACCAAACTCAAGGAAACACAAAGAATGAGCGTTGTATGTCGAACTAGGCCGGGAAACGCTGCTAATTCAAAGGAAAGAAAACTTCTATTATAAAAAATTTCATACGATAAAAACCGACTCAACCACTAATTATAGTTCATTCACAATTAGAGAAGTAAGCAACTAATTTAAGTGGAAACGATCCATCATGGCTGTTCATTCAAAGCATAACTAATTACAGTGGCGAGAGAGAACAACTAATTATCTGTAGAGAAATAAGCAACTTCTAGACCCACATAGTGTCAGAATCTTGTAAACGATCAGACTTTCACACTTCACAAGTAACCTTATATACAGCGAATTCAATATGTTAGTTTGGGAGAGACACTCTCCTAATGTCGTTGGCATGCACCCATACTTACTTACATCATTATGAAACTTGGATTTATTTTTCAACAGCAAGTCAACAAGATCATGACATAATAAAGTTATCCCAAATTCTAAATCCATTTTCAAATAAACAAACAAACAATTGAAGATTATACCATATATTACTGCATAACTTGAGGAATAGAAGTGTTGTTGTTACTATATTACTTGAGGAATATATGTATTATTTTTACTATATTAAAGTAAAACCATGGATAAGGAAACCGGGCAGCCACCATTCAACCAAATATACACAAAATAAACATGACTTTTCTTGCTCAAATTTACACAAAAATAACATTCTTCCCCATAAGTTCCTCGGTTAGATTTGCATGCAAATAAACATGGCATTATCGTCGTCTTCATCGAAACTATACAAACATCGACTATTACAACCAACTTCAACGTTGTTCGAATTCAAGACAATTTAACTTCTTCGCTTAAAATCACATGAAAGAAAGGAACGACATATTGTATCCCTAGTTTCTCAGTTATAATCTATGCGAATAAACGTGACATAGACACTAAACCATCATCGAAACTAAATACGAAAATGCAATACCATCATCAAAACTTCTATACAATTTAAAAGAACAGACGAGCCAGAGTCTAATAACAGGTTTCCCTTACATCCCAGTTTCGATCAACAGATAGTAACATTAAATCTGTTTCTCATAAGAATTTTATCACAATAAATCAATCAACAAAACTGCAATATTCAATTTAATATAAACAAGGAATAAAGTGACAAAAATTGAACAGAATTTAACACAGGTTTATTAACATAGAACAAGATAAAACAAGATATCAGTAGCAAGATATCAGTAGCAACATAGAACAAGTCAAAGTTTACCAACCTATTAGCCGGTGTCTGTTGATGAAGACATAGAGAAGAATGGAAAAACACCTATCTGTAGAGATTATTCAATCAACAACAAATTATAACTTGAAGATACATCAACCCTAAACCCAAGAACAATGGCAGTAAAAATTGAAAAATGAAGAAAATTACCAGTTCCTCTAGTTGTTTTGGGAGTACGACGGTAGCGAGGAGAAGAAAATTACCAGTGCCTCTAGTTGTCGGAGAGCGTACGAACGGAGGGAGGAGGGGGACGGTGTGAGGAGGAGGAGAACACTGTGAGGAAGGGGAGGAGGATACTTATAGAAGAACATAATGAATGAGGAATTGCGTGTTTTGTTAGTTTGGGGTTTAACAATTTTAATTATAAAATTAGCTACGACAGCGCTTTTGAAAAGCGCCTTCTTAGCTCCAGATTTACCAGCGCTTTTTTCCTATAAAGCCCTTTCATTTCATATGCCTATAGCAGCGCTTTTAAAAGCGCTTTCTAATCTTAAACTTTAGCAGCGCTTTCAAAAAAGCGCTTTCTAAACTTAACATTTAACAACACTTTTATAAGCGCTTTCTAAAGGTAGCCTTAGAAAGCGCTTTTTTAGCGAATTTTTTTCTGCAACCTATAGCAGCACTTTTTGATAAAGTGTTGTCTCTGTTTGGACTTAGGTCATTTCTGTTTATATGAATAAAAAAAGTTTCAGACCTAATGTGTTGGGCCAAGAGATGCATGATTGTATCGAGAGGAGAATTTATCTTGTCATCCCTTAAATTATATGTCACTCTCCAAAAAAAACTTATTTTAAAATTATTTCTGATACTCCAATAAAAATTTTGATAGATTTTTAATTAAAAAAAATTTCAATACCGAAAATTTCAGGTATTGAAAAATAAAATTAAAATATTATGTATTTTACCGGAAATTTCGTAAATTTCTATTTTTTTATTTTATTTTGAAATATACTGAAATTTCTGGTATATGATTCGAAATTTCTGATATTTAACTAAAAATTTCAAAAAATTTTATCAAATATTTTATGAAATTTCTGATAAAATTAATTTTTTTTAAAAATTTAGTGATTTTTCGCAAGAATATAATAGTAAAATCGATCATTACCTTTAAGGAGTGACATATATAATTTGGAGGTGAAAAGATGAATTCTCCGTAAAAAGTTAATGCTTAACATTAGACGCAAATCGAAACTCCCTTGATTTTTCTTTGCGTTTCCATCATGTAAATGAAATTTCAAGTCGCTCATGGTCCCACAATTAAGCTTTGAACCATATACATAACTTCTCTCACAAGGAAAATCAATCAAATTTTGGTAAGATAAACATTATGGTAGGTGTACATGTCACAAATTAATTTGAAAATATGTGACAAAAATTGCTGGAATCTTAATGAGTCAATATATTAGTTGAGGACATAAATTGTTTATGGTTGAAAAGAGGAAAACATAAGCAACTTGTTGATTAAGAGTCAAGTAAAGCTGTATTCATCATAGAACTCACCATGCTCACAAAAAAAATAAAAAATCATAGAGCTGACCAGTGATAAAATAAATGATCCTTAACCAATCCGCCAATATTGATCAATGGATTATAATTAATAGTACTGAAATGGAGGCATAACAGCTATTTAGAAAAATAATTAATGTTGGTTAAAAATTTAATTCTTTAAATAAGACACAATAAAGTATGCAAACGAGTCAATGATATTATGTTTTTAATAAAAGTGCATGCATAGTTTGCCTAATGTACAATGTCACTATCAAATTTGTCATCCACTACCAACCTTGTTTTGTCACGTAATTAAGCATGGCTAATTACTTGGTTATGTTTTGAAAATATAATATCTCTTTCTAATCCATTATCTATAATAATACTATTGTTAGTTTGTCATATTGCTACAAGCCTACAACTAACCCAAATAAATGATATTTGATCAAAAATGAAGTTGGTGGAAGTGCAGGCGTTCGATCCATTTACATGAAAATGGAAAAAGAAAAGAACCTATTGTTGAAGCCTTGAATTTAGGTTTATCACAAGTATTCTTTCAATTCAATTATATAAAAAAAATATTTTAAAAAATGATTGAAGTTATATGTCTTAAAAAATTTAGTGTTGAAGAGAATTTTTTTTAAGATTGTAAAAATTAGAATGTTGAAAAGCAACAAAAAATATTGACGGAAAATGTTGGAGCCGCGAATGCAAGTTTGGCAGACGGTGGATCCAACTCAGTGATTTACAAATATTTGATTGGATTATTCCGATTTACTGATTCGTTCGTTAATGTTAAAATTATAAATATGTTTTATTTTAATTTAAAAATACTATAAGATACTCAAAATTTTCTAAGATATTTTAAATTAATATAAATAATATTATAGGATATTTATAATATTTTAAATTAATATACAAGATACTAAAATATATTTGTAATTTTATTTTAACAGTTATGAGATAAGTTTTAGACACTCTAAAAATCGGTTAGATTTCAACAATATATATATATATATATATATATATATATATATATATATATATATATATATATATATATATATATATATATATATATATATATATATGGCATTCTTGTTTGAACAACATTCTGAATATAGTTTGAAACACAGATGGATGAGGAGACAAATATATGTGAAACTTAGAAAAACGTACATATAAATTCTTATAATTGTATTCTTGATATTTGGCAAACCATTGAGGTATTAAAGGAAATTGAGAAACTCTTCTAAATAATGAACTTGAGTGATTCATATATAGAGAGAATTGAAGAGTTTATAAAATATTTAGAGAGAAAATAGATTTTTTTAAAGAACATGAGCGACTATATTCCTATAACATTTAGAAGTATATTGAATTGGAGAGTTATTCTTCCTCCCATATAAATTATTTGATCGAACTGGATAAATAAATTATTATGTTTCTTGACTTTTATCTTCTTTTATTTTGTTGTGTATTTATTTTTACTTTTGCAGATTGTTGTGTTGCTGTAGGCCATTAGTCATTACAAAAATAATATAAAAAAAGGCATCTAAGGTATTTTTAAATATTAGATACATATCACATTTGTTTGATCTTATAGGTTAAATGTCTTTCCTCTACGGAGAGAAGATGGATTCTCGATAATGGATGTCCAAGGCATATGCTGAAAGATAATTCCTTATTCTCCGACTTTATGGTGAAGAAGAAAGGTTTTGTGTCCTATGGAGACAATAACAAAGGTGTAATACTTAAAAAAGGTAGTATAGATAATCCTTCATCTACTACTATCTACATTATTATGTTAGTTGAAGGCCTTAGACATAGTCATCTTAGCCTTAATTAATTGTGCGAGAATGGGTATAAACTTTCATTTACAAAAGCACATTGCATGATTGTACGTAATGAAAGGAAAGCTTGTATGTTTAATGGTATATGTGTGTGTGTGTGTGTGTGTGTGTGTGTGTATATATATATATATATATATATATATATATATATATATATATATATAGAGAGAGAGAGAGAGAGATCATTAGTTACACTCACTTACATTTCGGATTTAAAAATCGTTGGATTGAAACATAGCATCATATAGATCATAGCTATAAAGCTTGAGATTAATCTATAATGATTTACTATGTCATTGAACTACATCAAAATTAACGTTATATGAAAGTCCATTTTGACATTAATTTTTAGATATCTTGATCGTATAGTAAAATTTTATAGATTAATCTCAAACTTTATACGTATGATCTATATGATGATATGTTTCAATCCAACGGTTGATTTTAAAAAATATTAATCCGAAGTGACATTTTTGAGCGAGTGTAACTCATGGTGTAACTCTTCGGGTGTAATTTGATCCCTCCTCATATATATATATATATATATATATATATATATATATATATATATATATATATGCTTAACTTGAATGAGTGAAGACTAATGACTATGGTATAGACACTTGGCCCATGTCAACTTTGATTTACTAAATAAATCATTTCAAAAGATTTAGTGATCAGTCTACCTAAAATAAAGTTTCCAAAATATCATCTATGTGATGCATGTCAAAAGGGGAAGCAAACAAGAGTCTCATTTAAATCCGAAAACATTGTTTCAACTTTGAGGCCTCTTGACTTCTCCAAAATGGATCTCGTTGGTCCCTCATAGACTAAAAGCCTAGATAAAAATTATTACGGTTTTGTTATCATAGATGATTACTCTAGATTTTTTTGGACCATCGTTTTTCATAGTAAAGATGAGACATTTTTGACATCCACACATTTTGTAACATTATCCCTAAACAAATTAAATTAAAAAATTGTTGCTACATGAAGCAATCATGAAGGTGAATTTGAAAACCATCTCTTTGAGTAATATTGTGAAAGTATAGTATTGAACATAACTTTTTCAGCTCCTAGGACTCCACAACAAAATGGGATTCTAGAGCGCAAAAATTGTGTTTTTGCAAGAACAATGCTCAATGATAGTTGTCTACCTAAATACTTTTTAGCTGGTGCTATTGGCACGACGTGGTATGTCTTAAATATGATACTTATATGTAATATATTAGACAAAACACCATATGAATTCTTAAAAGGTAGAAAACCAAATTTATCACATCTTTATGTATTCTGATGCAAATGTTTTGTTTTAAACAATGGTAAGGATAATCTTGGAAAATTTGACGTGAAAGTCAATGAAGGTGTCTTCCTTGGATACTCTCAATCAAGTAAAGATTATAGAGTATATAATAAGAGATTAGTTATTGTTGAAGAGTCAGTTCATGTTACTTTTTATGAGTCTTTCCCAAACAATGTCGAGAAAGGTATTTCTTTTCATAGTACAGGTCCATCTACATAAGACATGCTGAAGGACGCTAAAAAAAGAATTGATCAACCTGAATCGGTGAAATTTGTAGAGGAGGAACATGACGATTTTGAAAAAAAGAAATATGAAAGTAAAAATAAAGAGGATGATCTCCCCTTATAATAGAGAACTTCCAAGGATCATCTCATCAACAACATTCTTGGGGACATCACCAAAGGAGTAACTAGTCACTCTAAGATAACTAATTTTTGTTATCACTTTGGATTCATGTCTCAAGGTGAACCTAAAAATGTTAAATATGCCTTACTTGATGAGCATTGGCTTATATTCATGCAAGATGAATTAAATCAATTTGAAAGAATTGGTGTGTAGGACATTGTCCCTCGTCCGCGAGATCATCAAGTCATAGGCATCCGATAGGATTTTAGATATAAACTAGACAAACACATAGTGATTACTAAAAACAAGGCTCAGCTAGTGGCTCAAGGATATAACCAAGAGGAGGGCATTGATTATGAGGAAAATTATGCTATGGTTTTCCGACTCGAGGTTATATGCCATTTACTAGCTCTTGCATGCTCTAAAAATTTCAAGTTATTTCAAATGGATGTGAAAAGTAATTTCTTTAACTAACACATTAATGAGGAAGAGTGTGTTGCTCAACCTCCCAGTTTTGAAAATCTTGAGTATCCTAATCATGTTTATAAGTTAAAACGTTCTTTTTATGATCTCAAACAAGCTCTTAGGTCTTGGTATGAAAGACTTAGCAAGTTCTTACTTGATCAAGGATACTCTATAGGTAAGGTAGATATAACATTATTCATTAAATGTCAAGAAAAACACATAATTCTAGTTCAAATTTATGTTACGATATCATATTTGGTTCTAATAACATGCATTTTGCCAAGGTTTATGCGGCCTATTATTCATATCCTACTCTTTAATGGTTAGAATCTGATTCAACACTTCTAGTTCTTTCGTTATCACTTCCTTCACTACTAGTTTTGTTTGCAAAGTAATAATACTTTGAAGAATAAATTAGTAAAGAAGGAAGTTTCAGTTAAAGAATTAGAAGCATTGAAATAAATTTTAACCGTTAAAGAGTAAACTGTGGATAATTGGTTGTATAAAGCTCATATACCATTGATTAGTCTAATTTGTTATTCTAATATAACTTAATTGGTCACATTATTGATTTCTAAGTCATATTGAAATGTTATATGTTTAGTGAGCAGTTGGTGAAATATGTATTCCACATAAGATATAATAAGCTCAAGTGAACATATCACCATAGTTGGAATCTATAAATGTGGTGAAATGTGCGTTTAGTCTTTCACTATGGTTTGAAAGTACAATTATGATAAAATATTAAGAAACCTGTCATAATATTGATGCATGGTATTGAACCCCTGACCTCAACATATTTCTACGGTTGATTTTCATAATCATAATGATATGTTACACGCTATTGTATTTTTACCACGACTACCAGCATGTAGTGGTAAGGGATGTTAGAGGGAGTTAATAGTAGGAGCATTGATATAAAGTTGAGGAACAAACACCTTGTGAGAGACACACCACTTGTCCACCTAAAACCTTAAGGTGATTGGTGAGTGAGTTCTCTCACTTATATATGCTTAAGTCTCCATATTCCTATTCAATATAGGACTAATTCTTCACTTACTCATATTTGCTACATTATTCCAACACTTTCCCTCAAGTGTGAGTCCACAATGCTCCTCCACTTTTATCGTCATTGACACCTTGCAACGGTCGATACTAAGTCGGTCTCTTTCTCAAACCAAAGGCTATGGATACCATGTTAGAGGGAGTTAATAGTAGGATCATTGATATAAAGTTGAGGAACAAGCACCTTGTGAGAGGCACACCACTTGTCCACCTAAAACCTTAAGGTGATATGTGAGTGGGTTCTCCCACTTATATATGCTTAAGTTTCCACATTCCTATCCAATGTGAGACTATTTCATCACTTACTCACACTTGTTATATATTCCAACACTTTTCCTCAAATGTGAGTTCACAGTTCTCTCGCCGTTGACACCTTGCAACGGTCGATACTAAGTCGGTCCCTTTTTCGAACCAAAAGCTCTGGATACCATGTTAGAGGGAGTTAATAGTAGGAGCATTGATATAAAGTTGAGGAACAAACACTCTTGTGGGAGACACGCCACTTGTCAACCTAAAACCTTAAGGTGATATGTGAGTGTGTTCTCCCACTTATATATACTTAAGTCTCCACATTCCTATCTAATGTGAGATTATTTTTTTACTTACTCACACGTGCTATATATTCCAACAAAGGACACGTATTACCTCGAATTTTGTTTCCACATGCCACCATGTATGATGGAATCATTCACCCAAGTGTGATAAAAATGTTCTTTTGTAATAATGAAACCAACTTTGAATGCTTCCTTATACAACTTAAAAATTTGATCTAATGGATTTGTTATAGTTTTTTTTAATCTCAGTTGTATTTTTATATATTGTTATATGGGAGTCCCATTTTAGTTATTTAGCTTATTTTTTAGCTAATTTATTCTTTAAATTTTGAATGCTTTTAAAGTTAGACCTCAAATTTAAAAAATCCTATTAGTTAACAGCTCTAATTGTAATTAATGATTGTGTTGAGTATTTAAATACTGTATTGATTTAACTAGTAGAAAAGAGACTATGAAATTAAAAACTAACGAGTGGAATAGGCTACCAAATTAAAAGAACTTATATTTAAAGAGAGAGGTACTAACGATTTATCAAACTTAGTAATTATACTTTATATATTTTAATGTGTCCTTTCTTGTTTTTAACTTTACTATATATCTTTCTAAAGGAATAAAAGGTATTATCCGAATGAATTGCCAAACAAACAGATATGTGCAATAGGAAGGTCCAAGATATACATTTAATTATGATAGAGCTCCAATCTTAAATTTTGATTTTAATATTTTTGTCCGTTAAAAAATTTGTATTTTGATAGTGAAAGATGTTTAACTAAAAATGATATGCATAAATTATAAATCATTAAGTTTCAATGGTGATAACCACGTAATTCCGTCCAACATCGTCTTTTTTTTCTTCTCTTATGGATTGATTGGTATGCTTATAAATATTAGAGTTATTAGGAAAGCGATAGAGAATACTTTAGCTATATATCCTTTTCGTGACATGATTACTTGATTAGGATGAATATAAATACAACTATTGACACATGATTAATTGATTAGGATGAATATAAACACCACTATTGATACATTATTAATTTATTCGGATGAATATAAAAACCACTATTACAATTGATTAGGATGAATATAAATAATTGATACATGCAAAATCTAATATTTATATATTTAAAACTATTCTGTATTCTTTTATAAATAAAAATACAGTGATGCTCTATAGTACTTCTTAAAATGTGTTTAGTAAAGATGTGAAGATTCATCCTTCACTAAAAATTTAGAATTCAAATTATTTCATAAGAATATATATGTTTAATCACTTATAAAATTTAACCGAAATGTATTAATCTTTTCTGTTAATATTTTTATAAATTGATTTTTTTCACACTTTTAATCATGATTGGCCTGGCATATTAGATTTAATTTTTAATTTTTAATTTTTAGATATTAAATGAATTCCTAAAAAGACAATTCTCATTTGAAAAAAATAATAAATAAAAAAAAAGACATCAAATTGATTCCTAAAAAGAATTGAATCCAAGTCATTCCAGTCACATCACATGCCTTTAGTAATAGATCAATGCACATGGTGATAAATAATTCCCATGATTAATAGTAATATTAAATAATTTTAAATTTAAAATAAAACTTACAAAATTTGTATTCATGGGATCACGAATCCAAGTCCCTTCTCGTTAAATGGTAGTCATTTTATACATAGTTGATAGATAAATAAGGAAGTTTGAACCATTTAAATTTGTAATGATACATGGATTGAAGAAGAGTTGTGTTTTGGAGACTGTAATTTTTAAATTTCATAGCAGATGAGAAATTCGAAATTAATTGATATGATAAACAGGAATGGAGGGTAGAAACGCTTCTCACTGGGAAGTCATCGTCAAACACTCTTATTATGAAGTTAATCAATTAGCAGAAACTTTAGCTAGACAAAGTTATTATTTGAGAGATATATTTTTGTTTGTTTGAGGATTATCTGAATGAGTTGAAGCACTTGTTGGTTACTAGTGTGAAGAAGTATTACCCTTACGATTGTGTTCGTGTTCGTGTGTTTTTTTTTTTTGCGTTAATCCTCATTTTAATGTAAATAAACAAATAAATAAATGATATTGGCTTTACAACTAGATCAATTATTGTTAATATTTATAATGATGAATACTTAACTTAATAATTTAGAATAAATATTTATTTATTTATTTATTTTAAATAGACTTAATTACAGTCTTGATTCCTCTATTTTATTTTATTCAAAAAATTGGTTTTTTATTATAAATTTAAACAATTTTGATCTATGTATTTTAAATTTAAATAGTTTTATTCCCCTTTCACTTCCGTTCTTAAACTTAACGATATTTTTGTCTTTTAAATGATAAGTTATTAGGAAAACATAACAAATCATAATATATAAACTTATTATAGATATTTGTATATAAAAATGTAAGTTAGAAGGTCATGAGTTTAATATTATTATAAATAATAATAAAAAATTATTAATGTACATTGACTAGTGGTAAAGACATAATGATGTGGGTTAAAAACCTTGGATTCAACTTTCTCTAAGAGTAACTATTATTGATATTTTTAAATCTTAATTATTTAAAATAAAATTAAAATTAAAAATTAAAAATTAAAAATAATTTAATATTTAAAAAATAAAACCAACGTGGTTAAAGGTCAGACAATATTTAAAAGCAGAAAAATTAACCAATTTAAAAAATATTAATAGAGAAAATAATATGATCCGATTGAATTTTATAAAAAAAATTAAATCAAATTTTTTTAATTAAAAAATAACTTGAATTATGTAATTTTTGTGAGGCACTAATTTTACATCAATATTCATGATCCTCATTTTGGTATTTTAAATGGGTCCCACTTAATTTTAAGCCACTTTAGTATTTGTAAATATTCATACCATTTATACAAAAGTTTAAATTGGGTTCCACCAACTCTATTATATAAGATTCAATCTTTGTAAAATATAAAGAAAAAACTTAAGACACAGTAGTATTATTTGACTATGGTGGCTTTCTTATATCATGTTTTTGGATGCAATTATTCATACCATTCAGACAAGAGTGATACATGTAGGCAAATACTACCCCCAATATTAATGTTTTAAATAAATCTTCACTCTAATTTTTTTTAATCAAATCTAGTACTTATGAGGCTTCGAAGTTGTATCCATCAAGCAATAATCATAAAACCACAATAAATACAATAAACTTCTTGATATTTGAATAAAAGTGACAAAAAAAATTAATTAAGTTAACTTCCACGATTTCTACGTACGACTAGATGTGTCTTTTTAATTGCTTTTTATTTATAGAAAATATAACTGTACTTTCTTTCACATTCTTAAGAATAAAGGGTGTTTTGGTAAAATGTAAATCTTTTGTGTCGAAATTATGTGTCGTGTTTGAAGTATTATAGTATGAAAACAGTTTGATATACACAAATTTGATTTAGATTTAAAATAAATATATTTGATTTAGTTCCAAAATATGTATTTTGGACTTTAATAGTTTTGGATTTTGGTTTAGAGAGCAAGTTAATCTAAATCTATTAATAGAGGGAGTAATTCCTAATTTTGTAATCATTCAAATTGTATTCAAAGAATTTACAGTTGCAACTGAATAAGAAGTTTTCGCAGTTTGTGGACAGAACAAAACTCTGTAGAAAATAATTGTCTTCTCTTTCTTTCTTTCGTATTTTTCATCGTTATTGTGTGGTGATAATAATCTTGTTCATCAAGATTGATAGAAATTCATCATAGATTTTATGGATTTTCAACATTTGGTATCAAGAGCCCCGATTAAGCGATCAAGGGAAGAAAGAGAAAATCAATGGTGATGAATTATGCGAATGAAATTTTTTCATCAAATCTTCAAATTCTTAAAAGTGATAACTGTGAGAATTTGGTGTAAACAGATGAAAGTTATATTCTGTTTTCAAGGTCTTTGGGAACTTGTTAAATATGGATTAGAACCACTTGATGAAAAATCTTCAGAAGCAGATGAGTCAGAATACAGGAATCGAAGAAGAATTATAAAGCTTCTTTATAATTCACCAATGTGTCAGCCCAAAAAATTTTGAAAAGGTTAGTGATGTTGAATATGCAAAAGAAGCCTTATTTTACAAACTCACAAAAGAACGTATGAATTGCTTCAGATGGAAGATAGCGAGAGCATATCTGATTTCTTCACTAGAGTTACGAAACTAGTGAGTCAAATCAAGACTTGTGGAGATACATTAACAACAAGTGTTGTTGTTTTGAAGATCTTGAGATCTTTGGCGCCAAAGTTTGACCATGTGGTAGTTTTCATAGAAGATTCGAAGGACATGTCAACTTTGTCAAAGGAAGAGCTTCAAGGGATGCTTCAATCTCATGAACAAAGAATGGATGAAAGAGTTGCAGGCAAGTCGAAGAGTGATGTGGCTCTGTATGCTCAATCAGCAAAAGACAAAAAAGGCAAAGGATATTGGTTTGACAACAAAGGTAGAGGTGACTACAACAATTTGACTGGTAGAGAAAACCAGCACGAAGAAAATATGTTGAAATAAAAAAGACCACACCAAGGCAACCAAAGAGGTGGTGTTGCAAATAGAGAAAAAATTAGTAGTCGAAAGTCTGACAAAGTCACATACAATGTTACAATTGTCAGAAGTATAGTCACTATTCGAGTAATTACCCAAAGTAGATAAAGAATAAAGAAAGTGATGCAAAGTTTGCAAAGTATGAAGAATAAGAGATGTTGTCGATGGTCACAACAAGAGATGAAGGAAAACTCAAGTATCAATGGTACTTGGATTCAGGATGCTCATCACACATGTCTATAAGAAAAGATTGGTTTGTCAACCTTAAACCCTCAATGAAGAACATGGTAAAATTTGCAAATGACAATACTCTAGCAGTTGAAGGTATTGGAGATGTTTTGATTTGATGAAAGATGGCAAAAGGTCAGTAATTTCGAATGTGTTGTATATTCAGGGCATGAAGAGGAACTTGCTCAGCATAGGGCACTTGGTCAAAAATAATTACAAGGTGATGGTCAAAGACAAGACGATGAGAGTCGTCGACGTAAATGAAAGATTAATCTTGAAGGCTCGTATGCCTCAGAATAGAACCTTCAAGACCGAACTTTATATGATGGAGCCCTAGTGCCTTTTGATTGTGTAACACCCCTTCTAAAATACCCCGCGAATATCAATAATAAATTCAGAGCTAACATGTAAAACAAGGGATGCCACAATTTATTAAAATAATAGAATCAACCAAACATTTGTCATGCATTACCAAGGAACGTAAACTTCCATAATCAGGGAATAACATGTTTTACACAGCGGAATCAAAATCAAAACCGGAATAAGTTCAATCAATAATTATTCCAACATAAACCAAAAGAAAGCAGAGTTTTAATATAACTCTAAACCAATCGTTTCCCAGTGTTACAACTACAAGAGCATGACACTAACACACGGATAAACTAAATAGCACGGCCCTATAAGTCATCCTCACCAACTCTTGAGCCGCTAACCTTAATCTGAAATCATCAAATTAAGGGTGAGACTTCATCATAATTAAAATGCATTATAAGTTTCTCAAAAACAATAAAATATCACAAGTATATTAATCCACCCTTTTTAGCATAATCAGATAAGTCGAGTTTTCATCAATTAATTCAAAAGCATACATCTCTACATAACAAACAAATTATAACACAGGAAACCATCCTTTCATGTTATAATTTCACACAATGCATATGCACGACTCTATGCATGTGGTACCAAAACGTGAACTAAGTAACCAACATTGATTCGTCCATAATCACCCGGACATGAATCCAGCCTCACCACCCATAATCACCCAGGAACGGTTATTGGCAAATCTCACTAATTCCACACAATGGGGATTAGCTACCACCGGAATGTATATGCATGCACATCATAAAGCATGCAACATTCAAATAAGTTCATGATCACACCAACGTCATAAACCAAATCAAACCAGGACATGATATCCTTATTGATCATGCACACATCAAACAGCATAAAACATGCATTTCATCCACCAAATCCTGATACAAGCAATTACCACGGATACAACACTGCATACACACCAAATATGCACAAAGTACAAATCGATAATTCAATCGACGATTTTCAAAATAAATTCAAGCTACAGTAATTTTATTCATTTCATTAAATAGAGCATTAAATTTAAGAAACAACGTCCAAAACGGCGCTCAAAACGGACTTACGATTTGAAAGTTATGAATTTTTAAGTTTAGTATTTTTCAAAATGACACAGTAATAACCGGTTTCTCCCAGGGAGAACCCGATTCCCACGAGCTTCAAAAACACGCTCTCTGGAAAAATGTATGGGGAACCCAGCCTCCAGACAGGGAACCGGTTCCTGCTAAAAATGCCATTTTCAGTGTAAAATTTTAACTTGGAACCCGGTTCCTCCCCAGGAGTAACCGGTTCCTGCGTTCAAAAATGCCCAATTTCACTAACCAACACACTGGGAACCCGGTTCCTCCCACAAGGGAACCGGTTCCCACGACTCACAATGGCAGAAAATACCAGTTTGACAGCATCATGTTTCCAAACCAAGTTCCTATCAATCCCAATCGAATCCATACATCCCAAGGCAGTAGAATCAATCAAACAACAACAGTAACATGCAATATAACATATTCTGATCATTCCTAACGATCCTATATCATGCAAATTAATCAATTCTACACAATTCGATATCAATTGGGATAAATCCTACAAACCTAGAAAATCTTAAATTGAGATTTCTAACATGCTATGATCAATCCTATTGAATTCAAAACCGATAAGGCATAGTAATTAATTGAAATCACCCCTTACCTTATGGATTCTTCGAATTCTGACACCTTTGGCTTTTCCTCTTTCCTTTTGCTCTTCTCAATTTAACGTAGAATGAAAACTTCTCAATTCCTTCTCTTTTCCTTCTTTTCCTTTTATTATTCTAAAATAATAATAAAATAATAATTAGTATGAGTAGAGTCTTTTACTCCTCACACCCCCCACTTTACACTTCTCACCCCAACACTTCCATTCTTATTTTAATTAATTCCAATAATCCAAAAATACCAATAATTAAGTTCTAATTAAATTAATAATTAAAAATTCTAATTATTTAATACTTGAATTAGTTGGGGTGTCACAGACTGCAGCTAGCAGAGACGAACAAATATGTCACTATCAACTAGGCCATCTCAACTTCAGGGACATCATAGATTTAAAGAGGAAGAATATGGTTTCAGGATTTCCAGAAATTGACATTCCAAATGAGCTGTGTGGGGAATGTGTGCAGGCAAAGAAGAACAAGAATAACTTCGGCATGGATATAGGAAGCAAGTTAAAGGCTATTCTCTAAGTCATATACGCTAATGTATGTGGACCAATCCAGGTGGATTCATTCGTAGGTAACAAATACTTTGTCACATTCATAGATGATTTCAATCAAAAACTATGGACTTACCTGATCAAGAAGAAAAGTGAAGTGATCGAGGTATTTGCCAAGTTAAAATCTATTATCGAAAGGAAAAGTGGTGGAAAGCTCAAAGTTTTGAGAACTGATGCTGGTGGAGAGTATGTGTTAAAATATTTTGATAAATCATGTGAAAAGGAAGGGATTATGCACGAGGTGCTGACACCCTACACTCCACAGTAGAATGGAACTGCAAAAAGGAAGAATCGAACAATCATGAATATAGTGAGAAGTATGTTGAAAGGCAAGACTTTACCTAAAGATTTTTGGGGTGAAGTTGTATCTACTGCAGCATATGTTTTGAACAGATGTCCAATGAACAAGCTAGAAGGAATTACTTCAGAAGAATATTGGTCTAGTGTAAAACCTAGTTTAAGTCATCTGAAAGTATTTGGATCTATTGTGCATAGACATGTGCCAAATCAATTGAGAAGAAAACGTGATGACAAGTCGAGTCAAATTATTCTACTTGGATATCATTCGATAAGAGGTTACAAGTTGTTCGACCTAGTGAACAAGCATATTGTGATAAGTAAGGAAATGATCATAGATGATCTTAAAGAATGAGATTGGACTAAAAATATCAAGACAAATTTAGTGAGAATATTGTTTGAAGAGCCAGAAACTCAAGTCAAAAGAGATGTTTGACAAAAGGAAGTTAGACAAGAGGAAGTTTAAGACCAACCAAGTACAAATATACCTCAAAGAACAAGACAGATGCCAGCAAGGTTGCAAGATTGTGTGATTACACCATATGATGTAGTTGATAATGAAGGTGAGCTGGTACGTAATGCTTTATATGTAGATGTAAAACCTGCAAATGCAGCTGAAGCAATGAAGGATTCGAAGTAGGTGAAAGCAATGAACGAAGAAGTGAAATCCATCGAAGACAACAAAAGTTGGTTACTTGTCAAATTAACTCAAGGCAAGAAGTAAATTGATGTCAAATGGGTATACAAAGTAAATATGAATCCTAAATGGGAAGTAACATGACACAAAACAAGGCTAGTGGCGAAAGGATTTCTCCAAAAGGAAGGAATTGACTTCGATGAGGTTTTTGCACCTGTGGCTAGAATCGAAACTATCAGGTTGGTTGTTGGTTTAGCAAAATTAAATAGTTGGCACATATGTCAAATGGACGTAAAGTGTGTATTTATTAATGGACCCTTAGTTGAAGAAGTTTATGTTAAATAATCAATTGAGTGTGTGAAACATGAAGAAGAGAGGAAGGTTTACACGCTGCATAAAGCCTTGTATGGATTGAAGCAAGCTCTAAGAGCTTGGAATAAGAAGATTCATAGTTTTTTAATAGAGAGGGAAGTTGTGAAGTACACAACTGAACATGGAGTATATGTAAGAATTAGCAATAGTGAATTGCTTATACTATGTCTCTATGTCAATGACTTATTAATAACAGGTAGATGTAAGAAGGAGAACGAAGACTTCAAAGGTGATCTCAGTAAGGAATTCGAAATGTATGATATGGGTGACATTTCATATTTTCTTGGAATCGAATTCTACAAGACTAATAGAGATTTGATGATGCAACAAAGAAGATATGCAAGTGAATTTCTCCAGAGATTTGAGATGGAAGACTGCAACTCGACTTCGACACCCGTAGAACCAAGACTGTAACTATCGAAAGATTCAGTAGAAGATGATGTCAACCCAACCCTATACAAAAGACTTATTGGGTCATTGCTATATATTTGTCACTCGAGGCCTGACTTAGCATATAATGTAGGTATGGTAAGTAGACTCATGAAGAAACCAAAGGTATCACACCTAGCAGTGACGAAGAGGATACTGACGTATTTGAAAGGAACTCTCGACTATGGCATTTTATTTTCAGCAGTTGATAAAGGAAAATAATGCAATTTAGTGGGATACATTGATTCACGTTGGTGTAGTGATGTCAAGGATCGAAAATCCACAGCAGGATATGTGTTTATGTTAGGTGATGCACCAGTTGTTTGGAGTTCGAGAAAAGAACTAGTGATGGAATTATCATCATGAGAAGCTAAATGCATAGTTGTTTCTATTTGTGCATGTCATGCAACATGGATGGTGAACTTGGTCGAAGAAATCACAGGTAAAGATCATGGAGAAATTACCCTAAAGATCGATAACATGTCAGCTATCAATCTGGCGAAGAACTCGATGACATATGATCGAAGCAAGCGCCTTGAAATGAGGTTCTGCTATCTTCAAGAGCAAGTTGCAGATGGAAATATGAACTTGGAACAATGCAGAACTGAGAATCAGATTGCAGACATCATGACGAAGGCAGTGCAGGTCGAAATATACATAAGACTAAGAACCATGATGAATATAGATAGTTTAGACACAACAAATTAGGTGGTGTGTTAAAATATAATTATTTTGTGTCGAAACTATGGGTTTGTCGAAATGCATGAAATATCAAAGTGTGGAAATAGTTTCTTACACTCATCATTTGATTTAGGTCTAAAATAGATAAATTTGATTTAGTTCTAAAATATATATTTTGGGTTTTTATAGTTTTGGGATTTGGCTTAGAGAGAAAGTTAACCTCAATCTATAAATAGATGGAGTAAACCCTAATTTTGTATTTAGTCAAGTTGTATTTACAAAATTTACAGTTGCAAGTGAATAAGAAAATTTCCACAATTTATGAGTAGAGAGAAACTCTACAGAAAATAATTGTCTTCTCTTTCTTTCTTTCGTATTTTTCATCGTTATTATGAAGTGATAACAATTTTGTTCATCAAGATTAATTAAAATATGTCATAGATTTGGTGTGTAAGTTCTTGATTTGTATGAATTGGCTTAATTTTAATAAAAAAAACAATAGCAGCAACAATATTTTGTACAATAGGATATATGCAATAAAATTCCTATTGGAATGCCTAAACATGTTGTCTTGAAGTTTTTCAACATCAAGAACAGCATGTCAAATGAGATGTCGAGACATAAGACATCAGGACATCACGCAACAGAATCTGTTAAATTTGTTACAGTTCTGTTTTAATTAGTGCAGAATAATCTAAGAGTAGTATGCATCATATGTGGCGTGATATTGAAGGCATTTGTGGAGGTCCAAGAGCTAAGGAGAAAAATCAGCAAGGACATTGATTGTAGCAGACGTTATCTATGTATTTGATTATGCAAAGTTTGTTAATGCAGAAGTTTGTTACAACTTTAAGCTATTATTTGAAGGCCCAAATCCAGTTGGGTAATACGTTATAAATAATAAGTTGTAACCTAGTTTTAGGAAGCTCTCCGATTTTAGAAAGTTATATTCTTTAGGTTTAGCCATATAAATGAACCACCCGGATTGTGGGATGATCACTGATTTGTGCCTCGAAGCCTATAGGTAAGAGGTTTATTTTACTCACTCAGAAATTGTGAAGCAATGAATGCAGTTGTGTCCTTGGAAGAAGCTGTGAAGTAATTCCAAGTTTGTTTCTGTCTCAAGTTTGACAATTTTGTGTTTGGAGTGAGGTATCTCCAAACTAGTTTTGAGTTGTTAGGCATCAAGTTGTTGATGCATTGGCTGGAAGAGTGACTGCTAGACATCACTGTGATGATTGGAAGTTGAATGGGGATATTCCATATCTAAGTGAGGTATCTTAGGTAGAAGGGACATTGGGTAGGGATTAATTGAGGAGTGTAAACATGGAGGTTTAACTCTGATTTAAGACTACTGATAATGGACTTCATTCCAGGCTTGGTATGCCCCTATATGTAGGTTGGTTAGAACCGAACTGGGTGAACAATTCTGTGTGTTCTTTTGTTTCCTGCACTATTAATTGTACTTCTACCTTGTCTATTTTTATAATGTTAGATCAGATGTCAAGACATCCTTATATGACATCTGAATATGTTGCTGGAACCAAAATTTCAATTGGTATTAAGCACACATCAAGTCTGTTTCTGGATGAGATCCATGGGGGATACTTTTTGGCTGTGTACAAGGTAGAAGATTGTTTGAACAAGGAGTGTTCGTAATGTATGGTCCCTTGAAGTGGAGGATGGACTTATTTGTGGAGAACTAGACCAACCTGACCATAACTGATGTACCTTCTTGAAGAAAGAAGATAATGAAGTTGAAACTGTAACACCCTTTCTAATTACCCGCGTTCATAAAATATTAATCAGAGTTTTTAATCACAAATTAAGAGGCTTCACAATGTAAATATTTCAAATTAACCAAAAACAGTTGCCATGCTTTCACTGAAGAAGGATCATGAAATAAAACAGACTTAAAGTTATGTTTAACAGCGGAAATGAAACATAACGAATCCTGAATACATCGTTCATAATTATTCCAGGACAATAAATTGAAACATTAACCAGAACTATTATTTAGTATCCATAAAGAATCTCAATCAAGCGTTTCCCCAATGTTACATCTACCAGAGCACGACACTGACATGCGGTTTAACTAAAGGACTCAACTCTAAAAGCTATCCTCACCAATTTCAAGTAGCTAATCACTTCGAATCTGAAATCATTAAAGTAAGGGTGAGATTTCTATTCAATATAAAATGCATTATACGTTTTTAAATACAATAGAATAATTAAATACGTTAGTCCATTATCCAAACACATAGTCATAGCCAATTCACAATGCATCTCACTCAATGAACATGTAAATATAACAAACGATGGAAATTGCAACACTGGAAACCATCCTAGCATGTTACAATCCCATATGCAACGCAGACTCTATGCATGTGGTACCAAAACGTGAACCGAGTTCACCCACTTCTCCGTTTACATGTGGAAAGACAGCGGAAATCCATGATTCGCCCATAACCATTGGGTCAAGAATACAGCCTCACTACCTCTAAATCCTGGTAAGTTTATTGGCTCTGCAAGTTCACTTCCGCACAATGGGAATGAACCAATTAACAATGCGTATGCATGCATCATAAAAGCATGCAACATCAATTCACCGATTACGATCTCACATGATCCACATAATGCCAATCATCAATGTATTACATTCAATCATAATGAATATCAAACACAACATTGTAAGCATTATTCCTCATTCGTTAAATCAAACAATCCATATCATATTCCCGTTGTCCTTAAACCATTAACTTTTCAAAAATCGGAAGCTCGACTCTTTTTAAAATAATTTTCACAAAATAATATTTTTCTCTTTTTAAAAGATATTATTTTTAATTTAAGAAATAATGTCGAAAACGGCACTCGAATCGGAGTTACGGTTTAGAAAATATGAATTTTTAAAGTTTTAAGTATTTTGAAAGATTACACAGTGGAACCCGGTTCCTCACTGGGAGAACCCGGTTCCCACTTTTTGAAAATGAGCGCCTCCTGGAATTTTGTATGGGGAACCCGGTTCCTCCCCACTGGGAACCGGTTCCCACGTACAAAAATTGCCAATTTTGAAATTTTAACACTGGGAACCCGGTTCCTCCCCACTGGGAACCGGTTCCCACGACCTGCAGAATTAAAATCTGCTATTTTGACAGCATGTATGCATTCTCTATCACCTCCAATCTCTTCCATACAACTCATAATATTAGAAATTCCAGATTACGACTATTATACGCCAATACAACACCATATATCATCGTTTCATCATCCCAATCAATTGTTCGACACACTAACGGTCTTAAATTCTATAATCCGACACAAAATAGGGTTTGCTCCTACAAACCTATAATCTCCTAATTCAAATTTCCTAACATATCCAATCATCCGGTTGATTCCCAAAACCCATAAGGCATTAAAATCGAATGAAATCACCCCTTACCTCGCGATGATCTTCGACTTTCCCGGCGTTGGCTTTTTTCCTCTCTTCACTTCTATTCTCCAATTCTACGTGAAATGACTTTTTCCAAAAAGACCTTCTTTTCCTTCTTTTCCTTTTTATAATCCTTGTATTATTCCTTTATTATTTCCAATAAAATACATAAATTAATAATTAGTAAAAGTAGAGTGATTTACTCCTCACACCCACTACTTACTCTCCACACCACCAACCTTTCTTTCTTCAATTATTCCAAATTAAATCCAAAAATATTAATACTTAAATCTTAAATTAAATAAATAATTAAATTCCTTATTATTTAATTATTCAAATTAAATCGGGGTGTCACAGAAACAAGACAGTAAAATTCAAAGACTTCATGCGGGAGTGAAGAAGTTGGATTAAATTCTTCAGCCTATATTTAGCACAAAGACGAAAATTGTCACAACCTTCATGTGGGAGTGAAGACATTGATAAGGTAACTCTTGTGCTTATGTGTTTCCATATGGTCGGGATATTGGTTGGGTCTAGTTTATTTCTTGGTAAAGCAGAAATCATATTGTAGGGTTGATTTACTTTCAATCCTTATGTGGCATTCTTACAATTGAATTATGGAGTAAGCATTTTGTTAATTCTGTTTAAGTATGGCTATATTCCGCTGCATAGCTTCTGATACAGCCCCTAAAGTTCAAGAAGAATTCTAGGGTTATTTTTATTCAACATAATATTTAGCAGATTTTACAACCTATTAAAAGTGTCAAAGATACTTGAGACTTCCTCAAGTCTACTCATAAAGGCATGTATTAATAGAGTTGATGAGTATCAATTGATCAATGATTCTCATATACATCTGCAAGTTGTTTGAAGACCTTGAAGATATCAAGGATGATGTGTTCCAAGGAGATGGAATTGATGTTCTATAGGATGTTAGAACATTATTACTGGTATGCAGCTACCAGTTGAAGAACAGATGTTCTGGGTGCTAAACAAATGTAGTGTGAGTACATATGTTTAGAGCCTGATCCTAATCTGGAAGAGGGGACATCTGTTTTGTATCAGTTGATCAGGACACGATCAACAAGTTCTTCTACTCCAGATGTTAGTTCACTCCTGACCTAAGCGTATGGGAGTATAGAAGTTGAGCTCAATGCTAGTAAAAGGATTCATAAAGGTATTCTTTATAATCCCTTTATGAGAAATCAAGATGAGCTTGTATCTGGTATATCCTTCTGATTAAAGGAACTGGATATATGGAGATTTGTTCATGACCATAGAACAGATTTTGTTTGGAGCTGAATATTGTGTCTCAACCACAGTGAATCATGGTCATGAATGTTGATTGCCCTAAATATTGTCTTGGAAGGGTATTGTCAATAAGAATCAAGGGAGACATATTACTTTGAAGAATCTGCATATTTTTGTGTTATGTCATGATTAAGTTTGTTCCAGAAACCTAGTTGAGGGAATCTCCTCTGTAGGTACATACTATGGCATCCATCATCTCAAAATCAGAATGAAAGTCTGAAGAAAAGCTTATTGAGATGTGGCTCATATTATTCCTTGGTTATGTAAATTGTTTGGATGTAAAGTTGGTAGTTGTTGTGCTTCCTATGTCCCCCCCCCCCCAAGTATTATGGATGAGATATTATGGATGTTACCCCCAAAACCATAATGGATTATGTCGTATCAGATGTTGAAACATCATCTTAATGTCTTCACTCACGAGAGTTTGTATTTTTTCCAGAAAGTAAATATAAGTGTGAAGATGTAATCAGTCAGGATGATCTAGTGTGAGTAGTTAATTCTAACTGACTAACTGGTAGGTACTTTAACGGGAGACTAAGTACTTATTAGGTGTACAACCTGAATGCAAAATTCATATACTCTGTCGGGAGATGAGTGTCTGTATGATAGATTCATGGCATAGTGTGAACTGAATATAAATATTTGAGATGTGTGGCAACATTATCTGGTAATTATTTGAAGAGCTGATGCAACTAAGGAGATGCATACAGATACTGTCAAATATCTTGATGGGAGATGGATATTTGTGATAGTTGTATGAAAATTTGAATTAAGAAGAGAAGAAGTATGTGATGTATAGAAGAGAATGTCCTACATAAAGATGTAACGTCACAACTATTAAAGACACTAGATATTGAAGAAGGCAGATAAGGTTCAGACTTATCTCTTGAAGACGTATCTTTGGTTATACGCATGGTTAACTTGGTGGTTTCTTCTATTACAAGTTACAGAGTATAGAAATCTGAATCTTGTGTAGCAAGCAATCTAAGGATTCCTAATTTGGAAACTGTGGAAAATCCCAAATTAAGAATGCTTCAAGTAATATAAGGATCAACTTCAAAGATGTCCTTACTTTGTATAACTCAGGGGGAGTAACAACATATTAAAGGGGAGCAACAGTCTATTTGAGGAGCAACTGTCCATATGAGGAGCAACTGTATATATGAAGAGAAATTGTTAATTGTGAAAGTTGTCATATCTAGGGCCATTGGAGACGTTTATTAAAGCAGGAACAACTGCTATATGTGTTGATTAGTGATCTTAATAGAGTTCCCTAAATGTTGATATCAAGCTGCTATTGAGGGGGAGAATATATCCTTCAACAAAAGTGAAAGAGAGTATATACTACTATACGTAGAAGAGGCATAAAATCTTGAAGAAGCAGTGCTCCTATAATCTCAGAGCCAAGGAAGATGGACTCTGTATGAATGTCTTATGTGATGATGGAACATCAGTATCATTGAGAATTTAAAATAAAATTAAAGAATGATAATAGGTTCAGATTTTATCTCATGGCCACTAGCTTTATATGGACTGAAGTGAAGAGTGACTCATGATAAAAAGTTCCTGATCTAATAAAGTGAGTCACATAAAGAGAGCAGACAATATCTGACTGAATGTGAGGACATTACACAAAACATGTCTCTACATGGACATGTTAAATGAAGTGAACGATGCATGCATTGGGACTATTTTATCTCGAAATAACCAGTCAATGGCTATTAAAGGCATTCAAGGATAACCTGGACGGTGGACAACTAGTCATGTAACAGATTATCAGCCTAAATTATCGCACCTTGACTAGGAATAAACCTGCCGTTAATTCCTAAGAAACTGCTGGCCTATTTATAAGAGATCTCAACCGCTCAAACAACCAGTGAGCCTTCAAACTCGTCTTCATCATACGTTTTGTCAAAGCTTGGGAAAACTGTTCCTGGATCTAGTTTGGTGAGGGTTCAAATTGTCAAATTTTATCTAAAAAGGGGGAGAGAAATAGCATCACACAAAAAATGTAGCATACAAAAATGATGCAGGAAAGAGCGAAGCAATGTCTAAGTCACAAGTTATGTCACACAACAATGCATATAAAATTACTTGTGACTTGTGATCTGAGTTTTGAACACAATTATGACTTGTGTTCTGAGTTACCTGGGAAAACTTCAAGACTTCCCATAGTCCTCTTCTTCCACCGTCTGTGACAAGATCTGGCTCTTGCCTTAAGGGGAATGAGAGTTATATTCTTCCTCGTGTACAAACTAGACCTTTCATCCCTTTAACATGTTGGTTCAATGGAGGAAATTAAAAACACGAGAAGATGTCGAACTGGATGTTGAGACATTGTCTTCAACTAACAGACCAACAGTGCAGAAAGCATAAAACACTATTGTACATTCCAATTGAAGTCTGCTCCCCTGCTCTCAAGACATGACGTTGCTGAAGACTGTTGAAAACTCTTTTAATTGTTAATTGTAAATTGTTTCTACTACTTTAAACTGCTTGTAATTGTATTTATTTGTTTTAGCTAAAATTTGCCAAAGGGGGGAGATTTTAAGTTCCTGATTTGTATGAATTGGCTTAATTTTAATAAAACAAATGATAGTAGCAACAATGTTCTGTACAATAGGATATATGCAGCAAAAGTTCTATTGGAATGCCTAAACATGTTGTGTTAAAGTTTTTCAACATCTGGAACAGCATGTAAAATGAGATCTCGAGACATAAGACATCAGGACATCACGCTACAGAATCTATTAAGTTTGTTACAGTTCTGTTTTAATTAGTGCAGAATATTCTAAGAATATTATGCATCATATGTGGCGTGACATTGAAGGCATTTATGGAGGTCCAAGAGCTAAGGAGAAAAATCAGCAAGGACCTTGATTGTAGCAGACGTTATCTATGTATTTGATTATGCAAAGTTTGTTAATGCAGAAGTTTGTTACAACTTTAAGTTGTTATTTGAAGGCCCAAATCCAGTTGGGTAATAGGTTATAAATAAGCAGTTGTAACCTAGTTTTAGGAAGCTATCTGATTTTAGAAAGTTATAGTCTTTAGGTTTAGCCATATAAATGAACCACCCGGATTGTGGGATGATCACTGATTTGTGCCTCGAAGCCTATAGGTAAGAGGTTTATTTTACTCACTCAGAAGCTATGAAGCAATGAGTGCAGTTGTGTCCTTGGAAGAAACTGTGAAGTAATTCCAAGTTTGTTTGTGTCACAAGTTTGATAGTTTTGTGTTTGGAGTGAGGTATCTCCAAATTGGTTTTGAGTTGTTAGGTATCAAGTTGTTGATGCAGTGGCTAGAAGAGTGACTTCTAAACATCATTGCGGTGATTGGAAGTAGAATGGGGATATTCCATATCTACGTGAGGTATCTTAGGTAGAAGGGATATTGGATAGAGATTAAGTGAGAAGTGTAAACAGAGAGGTTTAACTCTGAATTAGGACTATTGATAATGGATTTCATTTCTAGCTTAGTATGCCCCCAAATGTAAGTTGGTTAGAACCAAACTAGGTGAATAATTCTGTGTGTTCTTTTGTTTTCTGCACTATTATGTATACTTCTACCTTGTATGTTTTTATACTGTCAGATCAGATGTCAAGACATCCTTATATGACATATGAATCTGCTGTTGGAACCAGAATCTCATGGTGGATTTCAAACATGTTTGTGGTGCATGACCAGTTTTAAAACAAAAATATTTAACATAAAAATAAATTAATTTGAAGTATGATTTATTATTATAAAAATTAAAAAAATATAATTTAATTTGACTCAATTTCACAGTTTTATCTAAATAATTATTTTGATATACAAATTATATTTTTTCTTAATATTATAAAATATTATAATTTAATGTATAACATATAAAATATTTAAAAAATTACTACAATAATGATTGCTTATGGATGAAATATTTTCGGTTCGCACCACTTACTGTATTTTTTTAAATGACAACGAAAATTTACTTACGTTTTACTACCGGAAATTAACTTCCGGTTCTGGGAATGACAGTTAGCAGAAGAAACTAACTATAAGCAATAACTTTAGAATTTACATTTGTAATTCAAATTAAAGACATGCAATTTTTAAATCGAATTAAAGCCCAAAAATGTTATCCAAAATAAATTTCATAGTAATAGTATTCAAAACTATAGATCTGGTACAATAGGAAATAAACAAAACAAAGTCAAAATGCAATCAAAATAAACTACTGCGTATGGCGGAGCCGGCCTGTCACCCTTGACGCGTTCCTCCGCTGCCTCCTATAGACCAGGGCACCCTGAGCCTCTGCCATGATGGCCTCCAAAACGCCTCTGACATCGGATCCGTCAGGAAAGAGCCCTCTATCGATGTCATCCCTAGCAAGCTCCATGATACGATGGCACTTAGGCAGCACATCCTGGGCATCATCCCTCATCGCCTGCTCCTCCTCCAAGATCTCCGGATGAGCTGGACTGGGTGGGTCCTTTGGAGCCTAACGTATCAGGTATGGATGGGAAATTTTGAAGAACCATAGCATGTAACCGTACGCGTAACTTGAGTCATATGGAGCCACGGTACTGTTGGCCTCCTCAGGGATGAGATGACTCTCAGGATCATCAAAAATCTCATCCATCTCCCACCTCTTCACTGTCGGAGGAGCAGATAAAGTAGGATGCCAAGGAATCATCTGAGTAAACTCGAACTTACGCATCACTCGCTCGGGCATATAAGCAGTAGTCTTCCGAGTCCAGAGGCCAACCAACCTGTAAATAGAGAAACCTCATCAAAACCTATCGTCTTGCGGTGGTCGGCGTAGGCACTAAAGTGGATGTCCTTGTGCACAATCCGGTCCAGATAAACCTGATACACAAGGGTCGTCTGGTTGCCTCTGAGCGGCTCATATGCATATGTGTTGCTGAGGTATTTAAAGCGGCAAGCAAAAAGTAATGTATTTATTTTTACCGGGTCATATATAGGTTATATTGTATCGTGTTCACAAACATTGGTTATTGATTCGTCGTTCGATAATTTGTTCGTTAATGAGTTTGGGATTAAATGGGTTGTATGAAAACGACAAAATAAAAAGTAAATGAACAAAAACAATAAAGGATAGAGAGCTTTTCAGAAACGAATGTACATTATCCGTCACAGACTTAAACCTATCGTCCAATTATACTCAACCTACGATACTCGTCTATGTCATCACATATCTCTCACAACCTAAGTCATTTCTGACCCAAATTGAGAATCCTATTGCATCACCTCGGTAGCATTGTCTCGCCTAACTTAACAACACAGAAGTCAACTGTGTCACTCGTATCGATGATGTCTTGCTCGACACAACTAACACAAAGGCATTAATCTCAGATACTCTAAGTGAATGTTAGCTCTAAACCTAATTCTAGCATTCAGAAACTAACAAATAATCATCCTAGGTAAGAATCTAAGCAATATATGTCTATCGCAACTCAAATCCCTAACACAAGGTAAAAACCTAAGATAACAACCAACACATATTTGTAAAGCAAACTTTATATAATGCCATGGGCGACAAATATACATGAGTTAAGAGAAAATATACATACAAAACCCAAGTAAAAGAGATTATACAAAGATGAAGGAAAATGAACCACAAATATTTCGGTCTATCAACTCCAATCGAATAGCAATCCACCCCAGTTCCGACAAAATGCAAGCTCCATTTGTTGTTTTCAAGCTAATCTATCAAATATATGAAGCTTTGATGAATTGGGACCGAAAATACCCAACCATCCTAAAAAAATGTGTTTTTTCGCCTAAATATTAGTTTTTGCCCAACCCACATCGCCTGGCGCTCAAAATTGCATTTTTGGTGCATTTTCGTGCTCCCAGAGCGCCTCTCCACCGTCGGGTGAGCTCGAGGCGCTGATGAAAAACACTAGAAAATTCGAGCACTATTTTGGCCATAACTTGAGAATTGTAATTCTGATTCACGCACGGTTCAAAGTGTTGGAAAGCTTATTTAATAACCTATCTAACCATGACAAAATATCAACCAAATTGATGATTTTTTATTCTTTGATTTTGAGCCTTATTCGTTGATGAGTTGCTCAAATCGCGTGTTTGAAGTCGTGTCTTCGACACTTTATTACTCAATGCTCCAATTATGAATGAATACTTACAAACACTATGCCAAAAAAGACCTACGAAACCGCTTTTTTGGCCTTTAAAAGCACTTAAAAGCGTTGTCGTAGGTGGCGCTACTATATGTTTTAGTAGCGCTTTTTGTTTAGGCAAAAGCGCTGCCTTAGGTATACCTAAGCCAACGCTTTTTCCTAAAAAGTGCTTTCTTAAGTAGGCTTTTTGCAACGTTTTTTTCTAGAAAAGCGTTTTCTTAGGCCTACTTTAGAATATATTTTATGCTTTCTATAGGCATCTTTAGAAAGCATTTTTTCAGGAAAAGCGTTGTCTTAGGCCTACCTTTGAAAGCGCTTTTAAAGAAAAAGTGATGCCTAAGGTATACATAAGGCAACGCTTTTTCTTAAAAAGCGCTTTCAAAGGTAGGTCTAAGGCAGCGCTTTTTCTAAAAAAACGCTTTCTTTTATATAACTCATAAACCTGCATTTTTTGCAGCATTATTTCATAAACCTGTAATTTACAAATGTAATCTCATAAACCTGTAATTTACAATCGTAATCCCATTATTTCCACAAAGAAGAGATTATATACAAAAAAGGCATTATAATACCATTGTAATCCAAAATATATATATACACCATTGTAATTCAATTCACATATTTCTAACATATTCCTTATATGATTCTTTACTCAATAAAATATTGACATAATTCCTCTTTGATTTCCTCCAACTGAAGTTTCGTGTAATATGCACACTTGTGTTCATCGAAGTACTACATAACAAAACATAATATGCATGATTTAGTTAAAAGTAATAAATTATATGAAATATTCGATAAATAATAAAACAAATCCTAAGTTATAAATCCATACCGTGACTGGAATCTCTATTTGATTCATTTGAAGGATTTCTTTGATAAAAAAATGAAGTATCCGTAATCTATATCGTTTTGCTGTTGAGCACACTACATAGAAAAATAAATAAGAATGTATAGTTGTCTTGTTTTATCAAGTAGCATCACTATTATAAGCAAAATTGTGAAAACTAATGTACCTGCACTTTGATCCATGTAATGTTGTTGGATTTAGACCGTTGTACTCGAGCTTCTCTTTGACTTCGGAATACTTGTATTGATCAAACAAAATAAAAACATATATTAAGAACAATCTCACAGAAATAATTAAATATATAAACATACACAAATATTTAGAACAATCTCACTTACGTATCAATCATTAACTTCATATCCGGATAATTAGTCCAATCACCATCTACCGAATTCAGATAATAGACCACTTCTTTTTTAGGATCTATAGCAACCAACAACCAGTGACATCTATAAATTAAAATAAACATTTATATTGAAATTTTATACATAAAAGAAACAAAGATTAGAATAAACTTAGAATGAAAATTTAACCCTGTAGGAATAGTATTATACGCCAAAAGATACAAGCTTTCTGTATTGCCGGTGGCAATGAATCTATCGACTAAGTGCTCTGTTACTGACTCCAGTTCTCTAACAATTGTCGCTCCGCTGACACGGCAGGAAGACACGAAATTGAATTTGTTTGACAATTGATTCTTGCGCATCATTTTGTCATATAACAACCTTAAGTAAAAACATAATAAACATTAGACTATTTTCATTGAAATGTGTAAATAAATTGTTCAACTAATTAAATAATATATTGATCGAATTACCGGATGTATGAGTGCATAACACCGACGCCTAATTCTCTATGATGAAAAATATCTTCCATGTCCTCTTGTCCAATTATTTTGGTGCAAGAAAAATTAAAGATACCTTCATCCATATTCATTTGAATAATACCACCATCCATTAAATTAGATATTGTGACAAGTGTTTCAAGACACATCCGGAATCGAGGCACAAATTTTCAAAGAGGAACCCTTTTCTTGGGTGGTACGCTACCAATTTTCTAGCTCACTTGTTGTGACCCTTGAACAGGTACCTAAAAATTATATAACTAAGATAAACTATAAAATCATGCAGTTTTTTATTCAGATCATATAATTAACACTTTAAACGTACCTCTTTTTGTGATGCAACAGACTCGCCGTGCTGCAAAATCTCTTTATCCTTAGATGCGGGTTTTGTAGGAGTCTAAAATTACAATATAAAAAAATGAGGTCAGAATTGACAAATAAATACTTAAAGATTCATAATGTTTTTCAACATACCTGATCATCTATGAAAATGAGGTCCAATGGCCATGCAACAAAAGAATCTATTGCATCTCGCAGCAATAGTGTCAGGTACCGGTAGCAACGCATCCAGATCTAAAGAAACATCAACCGATACTTTCATGTGTTCATCCGGGAGCGGTCTATGGTGAAGTAAATCTCCCAAAGTATTATGCACTTTTCCCTTGCCAACTAGGCGATAAGTCGGTGACGATAAGTATAGTTGACAAGATGAAATGCCCTAAACCAATAATAAATATTTTACTGTTAATGTGTATATATGTTAATTAACATAATGTGCTATTTTAATTTCACAATAACATATATAATTACCTCGGGAAATTTATTTTGACAGTTGATACTAGCTTTGTCAGTAGTTTCTTTCAACTGTGAACTGCTCTTTTTTACCATATCTCTCTCTTTATCCTTTTGCAATTTACAGACTTATGCTTGTTATTCCTGCAATGTTTGCATCACTTCTGCATTGCTAGGATTTCTTTTCCTTGGATACTTATACAAAGAAGTTAGAGGCACACCATGACCTTTACCCCTCACCCGACCAGGATACTCAACAATATTTAGTGCTCGACTAAGTACGCTCTTGTTATCCTGGTCCTCAGCAGTGGATACCTATTATGATAGGGTCTCCTGTAATTCATTTACATATTGATTTAAATATGTTGAACATCAGGATTAAAAACTTGATTTAATTAAAGACACAATGTTATACTTATACATTCATCATAAATATGTTGAACATCGGGATTAACAACTTGATCCTTACCCACACGAGCTTCCTTCCACAACACATGTGCTGGAAGTGATGTTTCGTTACTTTTCGTCTCGTCTAACTACACATTGACACAAATAATATAAGATCATCAATTATAACACATTAAGAGAATTAATAAGATCGTAGCATTTATATTTACTTACAATTTTTTCCTGTAAGCGTGCATATCCCAAACGTCTTTTTTTATATGGATACATGGATTTTGACGCTCTCTCCCGATTTATGGCACTCACTTTCTTGAAATTATCGTCTCTTCTTTGGCCTACAAAAGCAACCCATTATTCAGGTGTAATGAAATTCTCATACTTCTTTGGACGTTTCGGATCCTCTTCAACAAAATTTCCTTCCTCATCTTTAAGATGCTTATTTGTTAAAAAAGCTCTCCACCCTCTGTGTCTTTTTCCGGCCAAACCAAGTATATACTTTTTACGGGTATCTTCAATGTTAAAAGACCTCTACGAAAAAACATACGTATAGAGTGTGTTAGTATAAGTAATTTAAACACATTATCGTCAAGAGAAAGCAAATAACAACAACCATATATGGTACCTTTATCTTAATCCAAATTTTCTCTTTACCCTCATCCAACTCTCCTGTTTTCCATCTAGGAGTGGTAATTGGAATATGCATACGAACAAGTGTACCAATGTAGCTTGTCAACTTTGCAGCATTAGATCCAATTACTTGGTCTTCATCATTCCAATCTACATTATATGTTACTCCTCTGTCTCTATCACGAATGATTCCCCTCATAATAGTTATGCCTCGTGTAATATCTTTTTCTGAAGTATCATCTGAAGCATTTGCATCTTGTGAGTTTTCTTGATTACTAGCCATTTGACCTGTAATAAAGAAAAAAAATAAAACTTGCATGAACTGAATGAAACTTGTACTAAACATACTTAAACTCAAGTAAATGCAACGGTAAACATGATTATCGCTTCACAAATAAAACCGGGAATCCAAAAACGCATGCTATTTGTTCAATTCAACTTCAAATCACTTTCTTCAGATTTGTAGCGTAACAATGGACACAGTTGAATTCAAATTCAAAATTAATCGACTAAAACAAATCCAGGAAGCCACAGTTCAATCGATTACTCAAAATAAAATGAATTTTCTCGCTCAAATTCACACAAAAGAAATGACATGCTTCCCCACTCGGTTATATCTTACGCAGGTAAACGCGGTGATATCAAACCTTCATCAAAACTAGAACAAATATCAATCAATATAACTTTAACTAAAACAAAAACACCTTAACATTATCATCCCATTTTGACACTACCTAAGCATACACTGATAACTGATTAGTGCATTTTGATGCACATTTCTCTATATTTATACTTATGCATTTCCATGTTTTAGTTTGGTTATTTTTCCCTTTTAATGTGTTTTTATAATTTATTTAATTTTGCACTTATTTGTTTTTGATGCTTTATTTTCAGCATTTGCAGGTTTTGCGGAAACATTTATAACTTGAGCTACAAGAATCGGATTGAGGCGTTTGACCATGCGTTGGAAAGCTAAGAGAAATACCTACAACTCTCTAGTTGTGGCCAGAATCTGATTCGGAATGTAGCAAGGTTGAAAAAGTCGTTTAAGTTGCAGCATTTTTTATATTTAAGTTTTGGGTCATTTGTTTTGGGCTTGGGTTATGTTTTTGACCCAGTTGGGTTATGACCCGAATCCTTGTTCTTGGTATACCTGGAAGCCGCTACAGTAATTGGAGATTACCTTTCATTATTCAGAAAAAAAATACTTTTTGCTTTTGACGATTATGATGAGGAACTAAACATTCAGAGTCGATCTACTATATTCAGGTTCCAATACTTGAGATTATTATAATGTTAATTTCAGTTTAATTCCTTTCAAGAATGTTTTGTGTTATTGTATGCTTAATTCGATTGCATGAAATATATTGATTCAATTTGGTTGATTGTATGATCCTAACTTAGACTTGTCGCGTTTGCTTAATTCGTTGTTGTGTCTGATCAATCATGTTTGCTTAATCCATGAAAATTTATCCTGTTTGCTTAATTCGGACAACAGGATCGTACATATCACTAACTTCACCGCGCTTGTCACTGGGTTTGTATCCAAATAGGAATAGACAATCTTCTTCGGGTATTAAAATTACAATAATCGATGATAGTAGGAACTGAATCGGTAGATTGACTTATTTTATAATCACTTATTTTAAGCGCTTATTTTCTGCTTTTTCTTAATCGAACACCAAACCAACCCCCTAATTCGATTTACCTTCGGTTAGTAATAATCAACAATCCTTGTGAGACGATTCGAGTCATTGTCCCTATACTACGTTTTCAAAAATTACTCGTTTTGATTTGCGCGCGACAGCGGATCAAATTGGCGTCGTTGTCGGGGATTCTTGTCGTTATTAACTAATTTTAGAGTCTTAGGATTAGTGTTCTCGCGTTTAGGCCCTAGTTTCCTCACGGTTATGGCCAATTCGCGTTTAGAGTCGAAAAAAACTAGGTTTTTAGAAAATTTGTGTCCGATTGTATAATATTTTTGCCTACTGGAAGGAGAAAAATCGTGCAATCAATTCTCCCTTACTCTAAAAGAGTAAGTGACTCTGACGTCAAATCGCCAAATTCCTCTTTTTTCTATTTTTAATTAATTTTTTACTGTTTTCATAGAGTTGGAAAAAATCGAAAACATTTACAAGATTCTTATTTTACGTCATTAGATTAAATTTGGTGTTTTTGTAATTTTATGAATTTATTTTACTTGTTTTTCTTCTTTCTATTTGATTCTGCATGTTTGGGACATAGTTTGTATTTATGTGTTTGTTGATAACATGGCTGAACAAATAACTTTGAGGCAATTGGTTTCCCCTTATATGAACTATAATAGTTTATGTATTGACTAACCTACAAGTGATGCACCTTTTGAATTGAACTCTAGTTTAATATATTTGCTGCCTAGATTTAATGGTTTTGCAGGTGAGGATGCACATAAGCATCTGAAAGAATTCCAGGTTGTGAGTATGCATCTTCCGAGCCTTCACTAGAGGACATTGTTAAACAAATGGCTGCAAATAATCTCCAATATCAACAACAAATAGATTATACTTTACAGACTTTGCAAACACAGATTGTACAACTTGCCACTTTGGTGAATGTCATGCAATAAGCTCAAGGATCAAACCAACAACCCTTGGAAGAGAGTTTTGTTTTTCAAATAGAGTTTATTTCTGAAATTGTTGATGATACTTGTAGTGATTTGTTTGCAGCTGATTTTTCATCATTGTCTGGTTTTGATGATGTTTATTCTTGTGATGTTTGTACTGACACTAAAATTTGCTCTATTTGTGCTGAAATTGAGGCTGCCTTACAAGTTGATATTCTTACTGCAGATGAGGTTGCAAATGAATTTGTTCATGTAGATGAAACTCTCGACACCCCGGCGGCCCGAAACAAACCATCCATCGAACAACCATCTTCCCAAGAGCTAAAACAAATTCCTAAAAATCTTAAATATGCTTATTTAGAGATGAATGAAAAGCTACCGGTTATAATTTCTTCTAACCTTAATTTTGATCAACAAAATAAGCTTTTGCAGGGTTTGAAGAAGCATAAGAAGGAGACTGGGTGGACTTTGGCTGGCATTCCCAATATTAGCCCATCCATGATTTTGCACATGTTCTCAATTGAAGGGGAAGATGAAACAAATGTAGTGAGGAAGCCCTTCAATCTTTTGATCTCCGGTGTTGTTGAAAAGAAGATCACGTGCCCATTCGACACTTTTACTTATCGAAGATTCTTCTTTGACCCTGGAATAAAAGGAGAAGGCAGTAGTAAAATTCTCAAGTTCAATGGACATTACCCAAAACTACTCCATGAGAGCCCCACTTTGGAAGAAGAGAATGTAGAAGATCTCTCTTTGAGAAAGGATGCTTATGTAATTACTTATCCTCCTTGACTACTCGGGTGTGTTCTTTCCTTTCTCTCTCTCACTCCTATTTAGTAGTTATGTCTTTTCATTGAGGACAATGCTTGTTTTAAGTGTGGAGGAGGGAATCTTTTGTTTTATTTGCTTTTGTTCCATGTTTTCTTGTTTTATTTTTAGTTATAAAAAAATTGTATATGGTTTGAAAGTTCTGGGGTTAGAGATTAATCTGAGGTTAGTTGTGGAGACTTGGGAAAAGTTCATAAGTCCAGTATCGTCTTAACACTATAAGTCTCCTGCATATGGAAATTGATTTGAATTCTTATTATGTTTTAGCCTTGAATTCTCATTCTCTGACAGCTCTTCAGTAGTTTATTTCAGCAGTCAGCACCATCTCACACACACTCTACGCAAGGAAGCTGATGAATATAAGTGAGTGTTCCGAAAGAAAAAAATTTAAAAGAGAAAGAAAAAGGAATGCGCCTTCTAAGTTTGGTGACCCTCACCGGTCACTTAACCCAACGGTCGTAGAGCCTACAAAAAAAAGAGTTGATAATAAGACTCGTTGTTAGTTGGTTCAACGGTTTCTGGTGTTGAACTTGGCAGGACGGATTACGGTCCGATTCCCCGCAACTACAATTGAGTAAGTAAAGGGTTATGCCACGTAAGTACCAGAACCCCGTGCAAAAAGGATCAGAGTCACTAACCAGTCGCTTTGTTATGAGTGTGTGGAGATAACGGGCTTAATGTGATTGCGCCTGAATGAAAATAGAGCAAAAAGGAGGATGAGTAAGTTAGACTTTAGCATAATAATTTAATTCGAATTGGTTTGTATATTCAGGAGGAAAAATTAGTGTTCCTACGATATCCTTAGTGTGCAAGATTACTACCTATTGATGCAATGTTAACCGAAGAAGAGTTTGTAGCCTAAAATGAATAACTTATGATGTGTTTGTGTTTTCTTTGTTTTGTTTTATTTTAATTTTGCTCGGAGTGCAAAAGTTCAAGTGCGGAGGAATTTGATCCGTGCATCTTGATGCACATTCCTCTATATTTATACTTATGCATTTCCATGTTTTAGTTTGGTTATTTTTCCCTTTTAATGTGTTTTTATAATTTATTTTATTTTTGCACTTATTTGTTTTTCGTGCTTTATTTTCAGCATTTGTAGCTTTCGCGGAAACATTTATAACTTGAGCTACAAGAATCGGATTGAGGCGTTTGACCATGCGTTGGAAAGATAAGAGAAAGATCTACAACTCTCTAGTTGTAGCCAGAATCTGATTCGGAATGTAGCAAGTTTGAAAAAGTAGTTTAGGTTGCAGCCGTTTTTATATTTAAGTTTTGGGTCATTTGTTTTGGGTCTGGGTTGTGTTTTTGACCCAGTTGAGTTATGACCCGAATCCTTGTTCTTGGTATACCTAGCAGCCGCTACAGTAATTAGAGATTACCTTTCCTTATTCATAAAAAAAAATACTTTTTGCTTTTGACGATTATGATGAGGAACTAAACATCCTGAGTCGATCTATTGTATTCAGGTTCCAATACTTGAGATTATTATAATGTTAATTTCAGTTTAATTCCTTTCAAGAATATTTTGTGTTATTGTATGCTTAATTCGATTGCATGAAATATATTGATTCAATTTGGTTGATTGTATGATCCTAACTTAGACTCATCGCGTTTGCTTAATTCGTTGTTGTGTCTGATCAATCATGTTTGCTTAATCCGTGAAAATTTATCCCGTTTGCTTAATTCAGACAATAGGATCGTACATCTCACAAACTTCACTGCGCTTGTCACTGGGTTTGTATCCAAATAGGAATAGACAATCTGCTTCGGGTATTAAAATTATAATAATCGATGATAGTAGTTACTGAATCAGTAGATTGACTTATTTTATAATCACTTATTTTAAGCGCTTATTTTCTGCTTTTTCTTAATCGAACACCAAACCAACCCGCTAATTAGATTTACCTCCGATTAGTAATAATCAAGAATCCTTGTGAGACGATTCGAGTCATTGTCGCTATATTACGTTTTCAAAAATTACTCGTTTTCATTCGTGCACGACAGCGGATCAATAACTCAGAATAACCTAGCATTATTAACACAGACAGCAACATTTCTACTCAAAAACGGATCGAACCTAACACAACAAGATATCTTCATACAGTTCCTAACAAAATAAGTTTATCACAAAAAACACCAGAACAAAGAATGAATAAACTTTAGCAAACAACAACAAAATCAGAGAGGGGAATAAAGTGAACCTGAACTGGAGTTGAAGACTTTCTCTGGTGATTCTTCAATAATGACTTCCTCTGGTGAACTGGAGACGAAATCAGTTCCTCTTTGTCTACCTCTTCTCTTCGTATGGTTGGAACTGAAGCACTGAAGGTTGGCACGACGAGGGACAGCGGCGAGGAACGGCGTTCGTTAGTACTAGACGGAGGGAGTAGTCGGAGGGAGCAGTGAAGGTTGGCGTGGAAGAGAGAAATATGAAAGTAATTAGGGCAACCTTCTTAATTAGTTTTATTAAAAAATTTATAAATGACCTATAAGAGCGCTTTTGAAAAGCGCTTTCTTAGGTGCAGCCTTTACCAGCGTTTTTTCCTTGAAAGCGCTTTCTTTTCATTGGCTTTAGCAGCGCTTTTGAAAAGTGATTTCTAAGGTTAATATTTTCATTGGCTTTAGCAGCGCTTTTCAAAAGCGCTTTCTAAGGTAACAAAAGAACCTATAAGTGACACAAAACATATATAAAAAATAACTATATTTTGACACTTATCAACATGCACGAGACATCTACTCGGTATAACCCTCAACAAATGACCATTCTGAAATTTGTGGGAAGTATTGTAGGATCCAGTCTTGACATATCAAAATTATATCAGTTAGTTTCAAAATTAAAATAATTTAAAAAGGAAGTTAAGAGAAACTTTTATACCGTCAAAAGAGTCATGCTGCCAGTGATCTGCCTCGTCTTCCACCTAGCCGCCTTCGTCAACTTGGTATACAAGTAAACCAAGCAAGCATCCCCTTAGTTCCACCCACTGACCTGCTCTAAATCAGCAAAGAATGTGAGGTACATGATGTCAGTGTAGGTGGCACTGGTGTCCACAAATATCTGGGTCCCAACAAGATACAAGAGGTATGATCTCATGGCATAACATTTGTGAAGGGTAAGCTGCTCGGGATCACCATCAGCCGCTTGTGCACGCGCAACCTCCTGATCAAAAACAATGTTCAACCAACTATATCTCATGTGGCTACCACGTGTCTTATCAACCACCTCCAGGGCCTCCTCCACGATCACTCCCAGCCTCTCAACCAATTGCTCAATCTCCTCGTCTTTCTCCAACTTCTCATGATCCAAAAACCTCCCTCTAATCGGCAGGTGAAGTAGACAAGCGACGTCGTCCAGTGTAATCGTCATTTCTCCGTGTGGTAGATGAAATGAAGAAGTCTCCTTGTGCCACCTCTCTACAAAAGTGTTGGTCATCCCCTAGTTAACAACGCTATATCTATAGAGGGTCAAGTCTCTCAACCCTGTAATGCACAGTAGATCATCAAACCATGGCTCGAAAGGGGGAGTTAGCTTGCTGATCTTCCTCCCATGGTTGATGACCTTTAGTGTATCGCGATCCTGCACAAAAAAATTCAATGTTATAATTCATAGTATTATTCATAATATTGTTCATAATATAACATAATTAATAAGTAAAACATAGCCACATGGGTGGAACAAAACGCGAGCACAGGTAAGTCAGAAGGGCCCCCTCCAAAGACCTAAGGGACCTGTGGTGCCGCCGGTGCTGCCTCTACTGCCGGTTCCTCCTCTACCGCCAGTGCCTCTGGTCCCACCGGTACCTCAGGTGGCCCTGGTATTGGTACCTGAGGTACTGGGGGTGTAGGATCAGGTCTCACCTCAGATGGCCCCGCCTTTGAAGTAGATGTGGATCCCGTCTCAAAAATATGAGGTGGTGAGGATGGTGATGATGTGTGTCTGCGGAAGGACGGAGGCAGCGATGGATGGACTAGAGACTCTCATCTGCTACGGGAGGAAGAAGTAAAAGGTGTAGAATCGGAAGGAGCAGAATGTGCATCGGACATAGCTTGTTCGGATGTCGAAGGAACCTGTGTGGCCTGACTCCTCGGAGCCTGTGTGGACTGAGTCCTCGGAGCCCGTGTGGCCTGACTCCTCTCTCTCCACAAAGAAGCATGATGTGTAATCCGACCATGCCTCAAACGTGACTCTCGCTCAGACATATCTCCTGTAGAAGCAAGAACGAAATGTTAGCATATGACTCACAGAGGAAAAAATGAAAAAAATATACAAACATATAGCAGAAGTTTATTTCTGGTTTTGTTCATCCCATGAAACCGAAAATAAGCTTTCGATTTCCTCTACGAAACAGAACATCGGACAACCCCACCCAAAATCCCAAATGCCTCAAAATACACTGATTGATCGTCAAAAACAGTTTACAAATAGTATTATAGTGACTCCTAATGATGTAAATTACAAAAAACAACACATTTAAAGTCCTATTTCACTAATTTCAATCGATTTTGCATAAACTCTAAAAATGTGTAAATCACTTACTTGATTGATTGAGAGTTGGTTATTGCTTGATTGATTCCGTTACTTGTTGTATTTAACCAATGCTTGATGATTTGTGTTGATTGTTTGAGAAAAAATTTGACTTTGATGAGAAAAGGTGAGAAGGGTTGAAAGAGAGAGTTTGAGAGAGTTTTGAAAATGTTGTTGTTATGGGAGGGAAAAGGTTCTGGAGCGATTAATTGCATCAAAATATCGGAAATATACTTCCCACAGTAAACCATAAGTAAATTTTCAGTTTGCACTCAATCTGAATTGTATAATATAAGATGTTAACTGAAAATTTATTTTCGATTTTCAAGGATGAAAAATAGACTTTCACGTAATGCACAAGCATACCATGGGTTGGTTAAGAAATCCACGTAATTCAACCTTTATATGAAAGTTCGTGTTCACGTTTCAATTTTAAAATCAATGCATAAGACTTTATATAAAAGCTTTCTAGATGTCCTCCAACTACAAGTGTTGTTAAAACTATGAGATTTTATTATTTTAAAGACGTTGATCTATATGAATTAGGATGATGGATTTAATATATGAGATCTAAATATTGAGGATTCTTATACTATTTATCTATGGAAAGAGTTGGTATTATTTTTACCGGGTGATATATACCGGTTAGGTTATATCGTCTCGTATCCACAGAGATTGGTTATTGATTCGTCGTTCGACAATTCTACCGTTAATGAGTTTGCAATTAAAATAAATAAAAATAAAAGACAAAAAGTAAATGAACAAAAAGTATAAAGGATAGACAACTTGTCCGGAACGAATGTAAACTACCCGTCACAGACTTTAATCTACCACCCAGTTATACTCGGGCTACGATACTCGTCCGTGTCATCACATACCTCTCACAACCTAAGCTATTTCTAACCCTAAATTGAGAATCCCCCTGAATCACCTCGATATCCATTTCTAGCCTATCTCAACAACACAGAAGTCAACTACGTCACTGATAAGTGCCAAAATGTAGTTATTTTGTATATACATTTTGTGGCACTTATCCGTTCTTTTGTTGATATTCTTCGAATAAATCCCCCGCTTTTAGTATAAATATGTACATAATAGAATAATTGAGTTTTTGTGTAAATATTGTATCATTTGATAGTTTTTCATCTCTTTTATATGTATTCATTCAAAATTGGAGCATTGAGTAATAAAGGCCAAAGGCTAAGCTTCAAGAGTGCGATTTTGCACAATACGTCATCGAATAAAGCTCAAATTCAACACAATAAAAATTATCAATTTAGTTGATATTTCTTCATGGTTGGATAGAGCATTGAATAAGCTTTCCAACGCTTCAAACTGAGCTCAATTCCGAGTTACGGTTCTCAAGATACGGCAAAAATAAAATGCTGAAAATAGCAGGCCGCGCTTAGCGCGAAGACCGCGCTTAGCGCGCCCTGCGACATCAGAATTCTTTAAAAGGGGCTCAAAACACATTTTTAGGTTATGGGTTGGGTATTTTTGAGTCTCAACACCATCACCTTCATATTTTTGATAGATTTGCTTGGAAAACAACATTGGAGCTTGCATTTTGACGATACGGAGTCGAATCCCTCGTCGATTGGTGTTGACAAACCAAGAAATGTGTGGTTCCTCTTCTTCTCTTCTCTTTGTAATCTCTTTTGTTGGGTTTTGTATGTATATCTACTCATAACTCATGTATATTTATCGCCCTTGGCATTGTATAAAGTTTGCTTTACGAATTTGTGTCGGTGATTATCTTAGGTTTTTACTTTATGTTAGGGATTTGAGCTTTGCTAGAAATAGATTGCTTAGATTCTTACCTAGGATGATTATCTGTTAGTATCCGAATGCTGGGAATGGGTTTAGAGATGACATTCACTATAGAGTATCCGAACTTAATGCCTCTGCGTTGGTGAAGTATGCTAGGAATAGGTATGGAGGTGACGCAGTTGACTCCTGTGTTGTTGAGATAGGCCAGACATGGCTATTGAGATGATTTAGGAGGATTCTCAATTTGGGTTAGAAATAGCTTAGGTTGTGAGAGGTATGTGATGACATGGATGAGTATCGTAGGCCGGGTATGACATGGGTGGTAGATTTCAGTCTGTGACGGGTAGTTTACATTCGTTCCGGATAAGCTGTCTATCCTTTATACTTTTTGTTCATTTACTTTTTGTCTTTTATTTTCATTTCTTTTAATCCCAAACTCATTAACGGTAGAATTATCGAATGACGAATCAATAACCAATCTCTGTGGACACGATACGATATAACCTAACCGGTATATATCACCCGGTAAAAATAATACCAACTCTTTGCTTGCCACTTATACCGCCGCAACAGTCACCTCCATACCCATCTCTAGCTTACTTCACCAACGCATAGGCATTAAGATTAGATACTCTATAGTGAATGTCCGCTCTAAACCCATTTCTGGCATTCAGAAACTAACAGATAATCATCCTAGGTAAGAATTTAAGCGATCTATCTCTAGTAAAGCTCAAATCCCTAACATAGAGTAAAAACCTAAGACAATCACCAACACAGATTCGTAAAGCAAACTTTATACAACGTCAAAGGCGATAAACATACATGAGTTATGAGTAGAAATACATACAAATCCAACAAAAGAGAAATACACAAAGAGGAGAAGAGATAAACCACATATTACACTGGTTGTCAGAGCCAATCGAAGAGCAATCCACCTCCCATCATCCATGAGCAAGCCCTAATGTTGTTTTCTAAGCTAATCTACCAAAAATGAAGGTTGATGGAAATGGGGATCAAAATCCACCCCAAAACCATAACCTAGAAATCTGTTTTGAAAAGAATTTATAAACAAAATCCCGCAGATCGCGCTAAGCGCGCTAGCCGCGCTAAGCACGACTTACTTTATTACTTTATTACTCCTTACAGCGCTAAGCGCGCTCAAAACCGCGCTAAGCGCGAAAGTTGCTGTTTTTCTTCCCAAAAACGCGTCTTCGGAGCCGTGTCTTCGACACTTTATTCCTCCATGCTCCAAATATGCAACAAATACCTACAAAAATAGATACAAAACTATCAAACGGTACATTATGTACGCAAAACACAATAAAACGTATTTACAACAAAAATTGGGGTTATTCAACGATTATTAACAAATAAGAACAGATAAGTGCCACAAAATATATATACAAAATAACTACATTTTGGCACTTATCAACTCTCCCCAACTTGATACATTGTTTGTCCTCAAACAAAGTCAAATAACTCAAAGAAGCAAAGAATGATAATCAAATAATCATGAATCAACAAGTTTTGAAAACGGAAAACAAATGTATGGTTCAAACGAAAAATGTACACGACAAACACATACTTACCACTATACTACAACAATAACATATAAACGAAACAAATCGTAAGTACAAAAATCATGCAAAACATTCTAAAACAAAACAAGCTCAATCATGAATCACACCTAGCAAAAATTCATCGGTAGATGAAGAACACACAAAGGTGAGGGATAAAAACACTCCTCCACAATCTTGCAAACAATTGACTAAATTATGCATTCATCCAAAAACGTATTGAAAATACAAATGCAAGAATCACAAGGGCTTTTTAAGGTTGTAATGTGGCTTGGTTAACAAACAGGTGATAAGTCCAAAAGCTAATCGAAACAAAAACTTGCCTAAACCTAAGGGAGTGATCAACTCACAAAGTTCCAAACAATATAATTTCAATCAAACTTATTCTTCATCACAAATTTCACACCAAACACGCCTCACTTATTAAAATAACATTATTCCTACTCTTTTTGTTTTTCATTTTCAAACCTTTTTTTCTTTTTTCTTTCTTTTCTCTTAACCTCATACCAACCACAATTTAAGTACATAAACATTCCTCTCCCCAACTTGAATTCAACAAACATTATTACGTGAATACTCCCTACTTTCTAAGGCAAGGTAAAAATTCATACAACAACATGTAGTTGAGGGTTCAAGAAACAAAGAAATCAACATCCATACAAAAAAGAAATGAATTGACACTCATAGGCAAGCATCAAGTTCAAATAAAAATGGATGTTGATAAAAGTTCAAAGGGGCTAACAAAGGATCACACACTCACAAGGTGAATTGAATATTTGGCCAAGGTAGTTATGCTCAAAATCAACAAAATGTCTTGATCATTTTCTTGCAATCATACAATCAATACAAAACTAAAGATTAAGCATAATAAAATCTAGTTAAAACAAGAATGTGGACTCTCAACATATGTAAACAATGGAAAGCTTCCTCACATTTATGCGTAAAGATGGTACTAAAGTGATTCAATTCATAAGCAAGTAATGCAAAAAGAATGAATAGCATGGTAATTATACAAATGATAAATTTCCTAAACATGTTATGCTATAGAAAGCGATAAACGAGTACTTGACGTGTACCAACTTTGAAACTATCATTACCATACATCCGCGAGTTGAAACGATCAAACTCGAAAAATCACCTCAAAAGTCTTCAAGTTACCGAACCAAAATTTGAGTCCAAACAACAACAAAAGAATTAGAAAAATGATACTAATTTTATTCAATACAAAAAGCCTTGGTGAAAGTGGAAAAAAGGAAAACCAAGTGAAATTTTAAAGAATTCATCGCCCCTGATAGCAGAAGGCGCTAAGCGCTACACATCAGAAAAATGACAACAACAGGTGCAACTGCTATACAAGCTCCACTTACACACCTATACAATCTCATTTACACATCTAAACAATATTTACAATACATACACACTTCCACAAGCTAAAACACTACAAACTTGTGGAAAATAGCAAATTGACATAACAAAACAAAAGCAAATAACAATACACACAATTGGTGAAAAGGAATTAACAAGTTGAAAAGTGAAAATTTGAAATTAAGAGCAAGTCCTATTTTCAACTTGTCAAAACACAAGTCACCACACACATAAACAACATAAACAAACATGCTTGTTTTACGTCGTAAGCTCGACGCCTTTATTGTGCGAGCACTAGTAACCTTCTCTCGTCATGCCATGGTATTGCCACACCGTGCAAACCTAAAGAAAGTGTCCTAACAACCACACAATAAATGTTACGAGTACGAGACAATTCACAGCATCACATGAAAGCTAAGAAAATCACAAATATGGAAAGTAAACACACAACATGTACATGTAACATATACAAGTTCATATACAAAACCTATACAACATTTACATTAATTACAAAACTCAAAAACAACGGAATTATCGCAATACAGAAACAATAAAACCAATCCCCGACAACGGCACCATTTTGTTGTTGCAGTATAGCGAGCAAGCAAAGAGTTGGTATTATTTTTACCGGGTGATATATACCGGTTAGGTTATATCGTATCGTGTCCACAGAGATTGGTTATTGATTCGTTGTTCGACAATTCTACCATTAATGAGTTTGGAATTAAAAGAAATTAAAATAAAAGACAAAAAGTAAATGAACAAAAAGTATAAAGGATAGACAGCTTGTCCGGAACGAATGTAAACTACCCGTCACAGACTTAAATCTACCACCCAGTTATACTCGGCCTACGATACTCGTCCGTGTCATCACATACGTCTCACAACCTAAGCTATTTCTAACCCCAAATTGAGAATCCTCCCGAATCACCTCGATATCCATTTATGGCCTATCTCAACAACACAGAAGTCAACTGCGTCACCTCCATACCCATCTCTAGCTTACTTCACCAACGCAGAGGCATTAAGATTAGATACTCTATAGTGAATGTCAGCTCTAAACTCATTTCTAGCATTCAGAAACTAACAGATAATCATCCTAGGTAAGAATCTAAGCGATCTATCTCTAGTAAAGCTCAAATCCCTAACATAGAGTAAAAACCTAAGACAATCACCAACACAGATTCGTAAAGCAAACTTTATACAATGTCAAATGCGATAAACATACATGAGTTATGAGTAGAAATACATACAAACCCAACAAAAGAGAAATACACAAAGAGGAGAAGAGATAAACCACAAATCTACACTGGTTGTCAGAGTCAATCGAAGAGCAATCCACCTCCCATCATCCATGAGCAAGCCCTAATGTTGTTTTCTAAGCTAATCTACCAAAAATGAAGGTTGATGGAAATGGGGATCAAAATCCACCCCAAAACCATAATCTAGAAATCTGTTTTGAAAAGAATTTATAAACAAAATCCCGCAGATTGCGCTAAGCGCGACTTACTTTATTACTTTATTACTCCTTACAGCGCTAAGCGCGCTCAAAACCGCGCTAAGCGCGAAAGTTGCTGTTTTTCTTCCCAAAAATGCGTCTTCGGAGCCGTGTCTTCGACACTTTATTCCTCCATGCTCCAAATATGCAACAAATACCTACAAAAATAGATACAAAACTATCAAACGGTACATTATGTACGCAAAACACAATAAAACGTATTTACAACAAAAATTGGGGTTATTCAACGATTATTAACAAATAAGAACAGATAAGTGCCACAAAACATATATACAAAATAACTACATTTTGGCACTTATCACAAGTCGTGTGGCTAATGAATCAATTGAAGGGCGGGCTAGCAACGAGGGTGGGGTTTTCACGCTCTTGGCTGATAATGTTTCATCTATTAATCTTGCTAAGAATTCAATTGCACATGGGATGAGCTAGCACATTTAGATGAGGACCAATGAAGGCGGATTAAGATTGAAATATTGTAGAATTGAGGATCAAGTTGCTGATTTGTTGACTAAGAGAGTTACAAATGATGTGTTCAAAAGGTTGAAGACTAGCACGGGTATGGAGGACTTGGAGCACTTGAATTAAAGTGATGTGTTGAGTGAAAATCAATAATTTAAATTATTTAACGGGTTAATACGGGAGTGTAACTGGTTACAACTAGCGGAAAAACATTATTGTCAAAGAAAAAAATAGATTTTGAGTTGTGTTAACCGATTAACCAAATATATTAATAAGTTACTGTTGTTTGTGTTTCTTTGTGTTTTTTTTTTGCTGTAATTGAATGACAATTTGTGTTAATCGAGTATAGGCTCGAGTTTTAACTTTTTTTAAAATATTTTAAAGATTATTTAGGTCTCAATCATTTTATAACAATCGTATAAATATCTTGAATGCATTATCATTCATATTCTCAATTATCTCTTTTACTATCTATTTCTTTAAGTACTATAGTCTCCCAATTGTGTGATAGGATATTATATTAAAAATAAAGTCTATTTTGCAATCCATACAAAAAGAAAAACACATAACACGTATAGGTACTACCTTAACATATTGAAATCTTAAAAATAACGTAGAATACAATTATACATGATGATACTTTTTAGTTTAGTTAAGCAGTCCACAAAAATATCAATTATTAGTTTTAGACTATGTGAATAAGATATTTTGATTGATTAACATAGTTGGGTAGAAACGAATCTTTCGGGTATGACTTCTAAGTTTCGTAGCCCTTTCTTTTGTAACAACCATATCATTATATCTTTTTTTCTTGTTGTTGAAAATATCATCAATATATTGTATTGTAATCATTAGAATAAATAATGGTTTTCTTTAATTTTTGTTGGATATAAACTTTAATTAATTTGATAGATTTTCAAAACTCAACTCTACCACTTATTTTAAAAATAAAAGTAAATATTAAGGGTCAGTTTAAAAGGTTTTTTGAAAATTTATTTTAGTTTTTGAAAATTTAAAAATTAAAAATTTATTTGAATACAATATTTTATAGATGTGTTTTTAAAGAATTTTCTTTATTTTTCAGTTTTTAAAATTAAAAAATTGAAATAGTTAAATTGTATTTTAATTTTTTACTTTTTCAGTTTTTAAAAATTAAAAATTAAAAATATTTTTTTAGAAAAGTGAATTATCTTTAATCAATAAAAGGGAAAAAAATAGCCATTAACATTACTTGGTACATTGGTACAAGTGTGGAGATGGTTTGACGGACGTGGCACTCTTGCTTATCCTCAACCGCACCGCCCATGTCCCACATAGGGGCTGTTTTGTTTGTTGTTTGAGTTCTTTCAACGTATGTCTCTTATGTTCTTTCTGTTGCTCCTTTGCTAGGATAAAGAAAGGATAAAATGAAATATGTAGATCACATATTAAAAGTCAAATAAATTAATATCACAAAAAGTATAAAATGTAATATGTTTTGTTTAATTTAACCGTATGGAAAAACTCAAATCCCATAGAGATTAAATATGCAATTTACTCTCATGTTATATTTGAAATTGATTGTTAGAATGTTGTCATTGTTATTCATTCTTCTTGTTTAGGTAGTTTTGAGTTTTTTCTTATTATTAAATTTATTAAGGATTTATTATATATTTGACTAAATTACCCCTAAGTTATTTAAAGTAATAGATTAGTCTTTTATGTTGTTTTCGCTACATGTGGATCTTTTATATTAACTAACGCTTGTATCGTTGGCCTTTTTTTAAACTCCTTTTCAAAAAAAATGAAGTGATACTAATGGTACGAATATGTAACTTAACATACGTCAGAGACCATCATTGAATTATATAATAAAATTTTCAGAATTTTTAGTGCATAACAGTATTTTTAAACTAATTAAAACGCACAAAAAGAAAAAAATTAAAGAAAAAAAAGAAATATTTTTAGGAATTTTTCATAATTTTTAGAACAAAAACAGATTTAATATGAATTTTATAATTTAAAATAAAATTAATATAACAAAATAAAGCAATATAAAGGTCAACAATGTAATTGTTAGTTAACATAAAGGACTCACATGTAACAAAAACAACATAAAGAACCAATCTGTTATAATTAAATAACTTAAAGGACCTTGAGAGTAATTTAGTCTATATATTTTTTCAAATTTTGAGGTTAAGTTCATCAAACACCAAACGAATTTGATTGCTCATGCTTTAACAAATATGACTAATTCTTGATCTAAGCGCAGTATTCTTAATATATTACCTCCTCGTATTGAGATTTATCTTTTGAATGAAATTCGATAAATTCAGTTCTGTCAAAAAAATATATATACAATTTACTAAAATTGGTAATACACTAATACTTTTTATTACATATCCACTATTAAATCAGATTTGTCTTAAAATCAATTATAATAATGCTTTCATTTTTCTAGGTACCTCTTTACATTAAGCTTAGTCTTTCTCATCATTACCTTACACTTTTTCTTATCTTCAATATTTTCTTTATTATAGCCATTATGAACGATATCTCCATAAGTTAGTTTAGAAATTCATGAGTGATGAATCATCTCCCTTAATTAGGATAACGATATTATCTAATCCAAATTCTTTCCACTTAATCAATGATCAATCAACCGGCAAAGTCATATATATATCTAATGACTCTGATTTTATGAAGCTTTTTAGAGGTTTAATGCAAAGGAACTTCTTCTAGCGATTTTTTTTTCGACGCTCTATTTTCTGATGAAGATGTAGAAGATGATTGCGATGTAACTTGTGTGAACACTTCCTCCGAAGCTTTAGGAACTTTGAATTCATTGGTTTTATTGACTCTAAAAAAGAAGGATGTTTTTTTCGAACAAGGAGGATATTGAATATTATGTTAAGTCTTATCGAAAAATCTTATAGTCGAGACCTAAGTGATATTGACACCAAGGATCGTCTAGAATGTGGAGCTCGATCGGATGAAGTTAGTTGACTTAAACCATTTGAGATCTTTAAGATCGATTAGTTGTCCTTGAAAAGGGCTACATTAGTGGAGTCAACCAATGCAAATAAATACAACTAGATGGACTTAGAGATAATGAGGACCCCCTTTGTTTTAAGAGATTAGGTGATTGTTAATGTGACTAACGTCACAGTCAACTTTCCTTATGATATGTCAGTTCTTCTATTGGCTCCAAAAAGGACATGCAACACCTTTGAAGGGTGTTATGTCCCTTTTTACGAGTGTTTGTTCATCATAATAAACTTGTGGTTGCCATTTTATGAATTTGAGGTGGAAGTGTTGAAGTACGTAAATGTTACCCCATTTCAACATCAGTCATGTTATTGGGATTTCTTAGAGGTGTTCCATTTTTGGGTCAAACATGGGTCTTATAAACCCTTTTATCGGCTGTTTTTTAATGTGTTCACAGGAATACACACTTCCTAGTATAATATTCAAGATCAAGGGATTATTGAGCTATATCACCACGTTCCCCCGTTTGGCCCGACTAAGGCGACTTTGTAGGGGGAAATTTGGGGCACTTTGCGTTGGTGATTCTCCACACTCGAGAGGCTCCCTTTGCATCCCTCTCTGGATCTACCAAATCTCCTCGCCCTTGTAAGGGTAGTTTTATGTATTATTGGATTTACCCCAATTCCATCCCGAACCCCATTTGTATGGTGCCAAAATTAATTGTTTACTACTGAAGAAATTATAATGAAGAGGGATATGAAGTCTCTCTACTAGAGACTTAGATATGAGAAAGGGTTTGACCCCACCTAAGTGTTATCTTTCTATCAGAGAAAAGGTCTATTGATACCCATGCCATTGTGAGTGCAGTCAGTTGCTTAGAGAGGAAACATATCTCTAGTGAAGATGAAGTTCTCCCTAATTTTTTTACATGGGTGTTTATGCATGCATATCAAATATACTCTTTGCAAAAGATATATGCTATTTTTGTTGCTCAGGGTGTCAAACCTGGTCCCCCGACTCAGGTTGTTACTCTTTCTCATACAACACATGTCGTTTCTACTGCTATTAAGGTTTCCCTGTTAGCCCCTAGAGTTGACCAATGACTTTTTACCAATGTTTCTCTAATTATAGAGGATCAACCTTGGTTACCCACACCATAGGTGAAGAGGGACCAAGATCAAGATCAACTTCATTCTTAGAGGAATATTCTTCAAAGTGGGATCATCTGTCTAGGGGTTGTATTTTAGGATCGGCCACCCCTCTCTTCAAGTTTCCAACCATCTTTCCTAACTAGATTCCTCGCACGCCTGAGGACGCCATTATTGTTATGTCATAGGACGATCTGATCTACCTTCAGAATCTTCCTAAGGAAGATAAAATGGAACATTTTTTCGAGACTACCTTTTACACCTTTTAGACGACTTCTTTATTTTTATCTAATAATAGTTGGTTGGGTGATGTCTTAGCCATGTATAATCCTTCTAATGAGTGGGATACCTATAAGGAGAATGTGAAACTATGGAGTATAAAATATCCAAGTTTTGGGGGGAGATGTATGTTCTCCAAGAAAAGGTTCATTGTGCAAAGACTTTCTAAGAGGAGACAAAGATTCATGGATCTCCTTCTACTTTGGCTGATAAAATTGTTGAGCTTAAGTCTTCTCTGGAGGAAGAGAAGAAGAATCATAATGATACACTTGTTGCCACTATAAAGGAAAACTTTTGTACTGATGAGGCTCTAAAAGCTCTTCAAGATGAGAATGGGTCATGTGTTGATGATCAGAAGGCTCAAGATAACCAAGTGGCTTAGTTGAGGAAGAAATTTGATGACCCTCTATCAAAAAATTTGTCTAATGTGTATGGTTCCTTCAATCGGGCGGTTAACCAGGTGAAAAGGCTTCCCCTAAGCGTCTCTATTCAACACATGAAGTTAGATTCGTTTAAGACTCTTTGGGATGAGGATTTGGTGGGCAACCTGGGTGCATCTTCCTATAGCGAGAAAACTAAACTTTCTTCCTTTTTATCTGTAATATTAGCAGGGCGTTACACCTTTGCATATATTATAATACTTATATATTCACCTTTCTATTCGATGCCTTTATTAGTATTCTTGTGCATGATGTGCTTTATTTAATTTCCAAGTGACCAATTTGACTCGTCATAATTAATTGATGGCTTTTTTTCCCTGTGTGATTGATTTGATTATCATCCTTTGAGATCATTTTTCGTTTGCTAGCTAATTGAGCGGTGACATCTGAGGTACACACCAACTTTTTATTCTCGACTGGGGTGATGTAGATCGGCGCCATTCTTTAGCGTCAGTAGGAATCATCCCCGACCAAAGGTAAGGTTCATGTCCCTGCTCTAAGGTTTGTCCTGGTTCATGGTGGACATCTCTAGATTCAATTGCATATTATATTATAGTGGCTAGTTCCTAATAGAGGGTGCACCAACTATGCTTGAAGCATGTTCATCAAGTGAGGAATATTCCTCATAAGAGAGGTTTACAACATCCTATAAAGGGTTATAAGAACCTTTGCATTCATAATGTTTCTCATAATTAGCAAATTATTTATTGCAATTTCACATAATCTTACAAAATACTTATCTTACCGAGAGAACTGCAAAGGAATGGTGTTTTGCTCCTTTTTTATTCTTTCATCGATTGACATCATAATTAAGGATTGTTAATGTGGAAGCTTCTATTGGCCTCCATTTGCAATGATATGTGTCTTAGATGCTGCGAGCGTGATCCTTCTCTTCGGAGTCCAAATAACAACGCTTATCTCTTAAGATATATCATTCTCATACTTTATCTTGTTGGGCGACCAATGTTTTTGTGGATAACTTACCTGCTCATGGTTGTAGACGCTAGGTCGCCTCTGAGTGAGTGCTCTTGACCGACTCTTATGAATGCTTGACTGAGTATTTTTATCCATTTCATGTATTTACCTTGGGGCCGACGTTGAGATCTATTAATTCTATAAAGTTCAATCAATGGTGTGTTTGAAAGGAATGTCAAAATATAGTTTCACGGATCCGACTAGACTAACCTCAATATATTACTTGGAAATTGTCGTTGATTAAATGATTAAGTTTTTTAAAGGGGGCTCTTCAATATGCCCTGCCTTTTCGGAACCAAAATTAGTGTTAATCGATGATAGATAACCCAAATCAATTGTGCTAGTCTCGAATGCCATGAGACAATGTGGACCCATAAAATAAATACTTCAACGCCCAAATCATTTCATAATCCATAATAAATATAGTAAAAAATAGAGATAAGAAAAATATACTTTTAATTTCATATATAGTAAGTTTATACATTGAATTATTTTGATTGAATTTACTTCTGGTTGACCTCTACTATTTCGAACAAGTATCAATGATTATGTTCAACTAGATGAAAAATTCTTGACCTCTACAATTTCGAAAAAATATCAATGATTATGTTCAACTAGATGAAAAAAAATTCTTGACCTCTACAATTTCGAAAAAATATCAATGATTATGTTCAACTAGATGAAAAATTCTAGATAACACAAACTTCATGTTTGTGTGATGGAGAGTTGTATACGCAAATACTCTATGAAATCAATAACGACTATAAATGTGAATTTTAAATTTAGCATATATGTGTTCTAAAGAGTAAATTGTCTTTTAACCTTTACATCAAGTTCATAAGGTTAAGGTATTAGAACCGTAAGTTCATAAATGGATCGTAAGTATGTAGTATAGTTAGACAATCATGATCTACTATGCCTAAGGGCTAATCTATGTTATAGATCACTTTGTTTCTTAGCTTCCAATAACTCGAACTATTATAAAAATAAAAATACATATATTATGATTTAAGAAATAACATAATTAGACTCAAAGCCGGTTCAGTTTAGGACATAGTCATTGTTTATCAAACACATAGGACATTATATTAGCACACTCAAAGCCGGTTTAAAAACCCACATTTGCTTGGTTTCTTGTTTAGTATGAAATTGTAGAACTGGTCACATTATGGTTCACAGGTCCAATTATGTTTAAAAAATATGTAGGTGAAAACCCTAAAGTGAAATTTTTAATCTTGAAGCTAAATTTATACTCCAATATACCCACGTGTTAATTAATCTTTCAAAAATTTCTTATAACTCATTAAAGCATTTACATATATAGGATGATATTTTTTTTAATTAAAGATATAAATAAATTTGAACAAATACTACATTTAAAAATTGTCATGTTCTTTCTTTGGAAAAAAATTGCACTTTATTTCTGACATTAAAGACAAAAAAACAAAAAAAAAACTCTCTTATAAAAATTAAAAAGGATTAAAGGGAACGATGTATTAGGGAATGAGGAGAAATTATAAAATTTATTAAGTATTTTGAATAACTTAAATAAATTTGAATTACGTATTTAAGTTTCATAAAATACTTTGTCTTAAAAAGTGAATTTATATAAATAGACAACCCTTCAGCAGTTATAATACCCTACAACAGTTACAACTCCAATGAAAAAAACTCCAGTTATAGCATTCAAGTTTTGTAAAGTGAGAAAAAATCACATCAACACAGGTAAAGTCCACAATAGTTATAGGTTTAGAGGTTTGGAAGTGCACTATTCTCCGCATACAATATCATCAGCAACAATCTATTATAAATCTATAAAAATTAAAATACCATTAAATTATACTAATAACCTAATAAGCAAACTCCTAATTTAATCTTAATCAAAGGATAATTTAGATTTTTTCTGACACTCCTTGCACCACATTCATTTGACATTTATTATTTTTGATGTGTAACTCTATTATTTTTTGCTGTTATTTTTAAAAAATTTTAATTCACACATTGCATAATAAATAACCCTAATAAACCCTACACTAATCTAATTATTCCACTAAACCTTAATCACATTTTTGTTGCAAGATTTAAATTGGCAATGCAAGATGAACAACACCATAAATGTTGAGTTCTTGAAACGGTAAATATATACAAACAAAAAAATCATTTTTCCCAAGATGCAACAAATAACTCATTCACCCAACTCTATTAAAACACAAATCAGAAAACCTAATTTCCTCTTCTTCCTGCGCCGCTCCATCTCTTTTCATTATTCTCTCTTTGCTGCTACCGATTTCGTTTCGTTGTAATCTCAACCATCTGATATTCTCATCATAACCTATTAATTTATTTGTTTCAGACGTTCAAGCGTAGGAATGGTGATCGCAACCAAGATCTCTGAATCTCAACAACATCAATAACCAACAACGCCCGTTATAGATCTACAAAAGAATTTCCTTCAAATGCAATTTTTAACGTTAATTCGATTCATACATATGTAAGTGACGAAAGTGAGTGATTGAAACATGTGATTGAAAGTTGAAACTGAAATGTAGTTTGGAATATCATATTTTGTGTTGTGTTCTTTTCGTTTTCCGGGATGTCTTACTATTTCTCCTTTGCCAAAAAAAAGCTTAACTTGATACCTAAAATGGGATGTCTTTATCTTTAGGTTACTTGGGAGCTGCAGAAGGGGATTTTTGAGTTGCATGTGACGAACAACACAACCATGGTATTGTTTATTTTTTGCTATTAGGTATGTTTGTTTCATTCATATTTTATTTCTCAATTTTTTTAATTAAAATATGAGGTTAAGTTTTGATTTTTTTTATTTGTTTCTTATATTGCTAGAGAAAGAAATATCTATGGCGTTTTGAACACGGGAGAGTCTTGGTGATACAAAGCTCACACATATATATTTACGATTGATTCTCTAATAGATAAAAGCTTACTTCTTTTACTTCCTCTTTCAATTTATTATTAATCTATTTAAATTTCAAGTTCTCCCATCACATGTTTGATAAAAGAAGACAGTATATTCTCATCAATTTTGTTGTTTATTTTGCTTACTATTATATTTATTTGTATCTTATTGAGATTTTTGTATTTCTTTTCTTGATTTAATCGGGTCTTCTTTTGGAATATGTATGAATATGGAGGTTGATAATTGATTTCACACTTGAATCAGTAGGGTACCAATCAACAAATTGAATAACTGATTGTTTCACAGTTTAATTTTTATACATTGAAATGTAAAAAGAAACTATGTTGATTGGGATTTGATTTTGTCAGGTGAAAACAGGTTTAATAGAGTCACAATCTGTCTTAACAAGGAATTATCAAACTTTACCTCATGGTCGATTCAAGCATTTGTTTTCGAGGTTAAAGATAGAGATAGGATTAGTGGTTCGGCTTATGGGGGTCAACAAGACGTCTGTTGCACCAATGATCTTGCTAAACTCAGTGTGTGCAATGATGGTCAAGTCTGTCACCGGCCTTCTCCCTTCTCCCGTGAATTCAAATTGGCCTGAAGTTTATGGCGTGGCTTTTTATCATGCCCAAGAAATAAACTGTTTATTTTTAGTTTTAATACTTTACAATATTATTGTTTGCGGAGTTGTTTTTAGCATTTTAAGTGCCAATATTCACCATGGTCATGGCTGAGTGACCATTTGCTTCTCTAATTTTACAAATAAAAATATTACTAAAGAAGAATTAGAGACTGCCATAACAGAACCAGGGACCACTATTTTAAATCTATTGAATCGAGTCGATTTTCACATGTGATTCATCATCAAAGCCAAGTGTTAACTTATATTTTCATTCAAGTTATTTGACAGTTAATCTTATAATAGTAAATATATGTTTAATATGGTGCATATGATTTGATTTCCTGAGCATTTGATTTCCATCTATTACCGTAATTGAAGATTAGGAAGTTGAAACCATTGAATTTTATGCTTCCACAAGGAATATCAATGGCTTTCATTGGCAGGTACTGATTATATACTAATTGTATTTTCTGACAGGTAGCAAATGCAAATGTTTCATTGCAATGTTTGGAGGAACTGTTTTTGGAAGAGGAACGAGATTTTGATGAACATGAGGATCATTGCAATGTTTGGAGGAACTGTTTTTGGAAGAGGAACGAGATTTTGATGAACATGAGGATAGTCAAAGAGATGAGACTCTTATTCACCTGAAGTTCACTGCCAAAAGCGGGTGTTGCTGAAGTTCACTGCCAAATTATGTATATGTATATTATTATTGCTTTCATATTTTGTATGTCATATCAACATTGGTTTTGGCATAATATGTTTTAATGGAATTTATTTTACACCAAATTTTAAGTTCTTTTGAATGTAACATTGCCTCTAGCAAATTCTAAGTTCTTTTGATTCTATAAAATATTATGATCAATAAAATTTGAATTCTCTTTTAATATTATAGGTTTCATACTGTTTTACATTGTAGTAATATTATATACATTAGAATATATAAAGATATGAAAAAAAATTAAATCAAAACGTTGCAAATATATCTTTTGAATGGAGGTATTAATATTATTTATTTATTATATATATATATATATATATATATATATATATATATATATATATATATATATATATATATATATATATATATATATATATATATATATATATATATATATATATATATATATATATATATATATATATATATATATATATATATATATATTATTTTGAATGGTCACATTAATACATTTTATTTTTATGCATGATTTGATTTCAAAAATTTATGATCAATAAAATTTTGAATGGAATTATAATTTAACCAATAAAATTTTCTACTGATTTCTAAATATATTTGTGTATATTTTTTGAAGGTTACATTTATATTCTTGAAAAAACTAACAGTCTAAACGATGTATTGTTAACTATAAATATATTGTTAATAAAATTAACTAAAAAGTATATTATAAATATTTAAAAGGTAAAGTAAATAAGAACTCTAATGTTTATCTTAAATATTTAATTTATCATTCTAAAAACGTAAGAATAAATACTATTTTGTAATTATTTAGATCCTTATTTGACCCAAAATATATTTTGAAATTATTTCAAATTTTATAAAAAGGTTAACAAAACAAAATCAATTGAGATTTGGTAATTTTTTTAAATTTATGAAATAACTAAAATATATCATAATATTTTTAAATTAACTTTATAATTGTAATCATGATAAAAAATATTAAATAGTAATCACGAAAATTTAATGATAAATGATAACCATAAAAATTTATGATAAAATAAAAAAATTTATTGATACAATCATTTCAATAAATTGAATAATTTATAATTGATTTTATAAAGGTGAATAAATTACAAATAATTTTATAAATGTCATAAATTAAACTATTTATAAAATTATTTGTATCAATGATAGTAAGTTACATATATTTTAATAATGGACACACGAGTTCAACATGCTTATAAACCGGAAAAAAGTTACAGTAAATTTATAAACAGGAATAAGTTAATATCATTTTATATAAATTATTGTTATAATATAACTTTCATATAAATTAATGGTATAATATAATGTATTAAATATTTATATAACACTTATTTAAATTAATTTATTTCATGAAATTAATTTTATATAATATCATTAAGATTTAATTATTGAAAATTCGCACTAAATTGAAAAATATTAATTACAAATTGAATATAATAAAATATAAGAAATAAAATATATAATTTTGAAATGTTATGTATGATTCACTGTAATAAATAAATGTTAAATTATTATTTAATATTATAATAGATTCTTCGATATTCTTAGATTTAATTTATTCTTTATTCCCGTATACAATAATAATATTATATTATTATTTAATATTATAATTTTTGACTGACAATGATAAATTAATTTTAATTAGTTAGACATTAAGATAATAAATTTAATATATATCCTGAATACGCGATATTTATTTATAAATATGATTAACTAAGAGACAAATATTTATCACTGTTGAATAAATAAATTTAAGATGATATAGTAAATATTTATTTTTACAGTTATTTTTATAAACTTAAATAACTTCAAATATTTTTGCAAACGAACAAAATTCAAATATTGATGTAATTGTTTTTAACATGAATAAGTTAAAATATTTTTATAAATTGTCACACGGGTTAAAGGCACTTATAAACGGGAAAACGTCTACATATTAATAATTAATTTTACAAACTTAAAATAAATTACAATAATTTTTATAAACATGAATAAATTATAAATATTTTTATAAACCGGGAAAATTCAAGTATTGATACAATTATATTTATAAACGAGTATAAGTTTCAAATATTTTTATAAATGGACACACAGGTTCATTTTTATAAACAGGAATAATTTACAATTATTTTTATAAATGAGAAATTCAAATTTGATAAATAATTATATATTGTAATTATATTAATGTTAACCAACTGAGTACATGAATAAATTCACGGGTAGAAATAAATGTATCTATGACATACCAGATAATTAAAGTTAAAGAATTGACTGTACTGTTTTAAATGACAATTAAGTTATATTTTTAAATACAAATAAGAAAATAAATGTATTTAAAATAAATTTCACTCATTAAATAAATATAGAAAATAATATACAATAGTTATATATATATATATTTTATTTATTTTTTATGTTCTTTTTAAAATAATTGTAATTTAATGAGAAACTGTTATACATTATAGGTTGTAAAAATATTTAAATATGATATAATATAAAAGTTTTAAAACTGAAATTTGACGGGAGCTGTCATACATTTTAAATTTGAAAAAATGGATCAATATATAAAATAGGTTAAATAAATTTTTAAAATTAATTCATTTGGATTCAACTGAAGTTCGTTAACTCACCGGTAGATGTGAACACATATAATATAAAAGTATAAATTTGACGGGAGTTGTTATACATTTTAGGTTTGGAAAAATGGGTTAATATCTAAAATAGATTTAATAAATTTTTTGAAATAATTCATTTGGATTCAACTGAGTTTGTTAAATCATCTTGATTCACTAGTAGATGTGAACGCATCTGTGAGATACTAGCTATAGAAGGTTTATTTTAATATTTATCTTTTAAATCTTATATAATTGAAGTTAATGAATAGTTTGTACGATTTATTATAAATATATATTAATGTTTAAAAAGCAAGTGCATATTATTAGTCTATATTTATAACTATGTGAATTTTAACCAATTAAAAAATAAATTCAAATTTTACAAATAATAGTTTGATAGACATGTCTGTAAAGAACGTAGGTAACATATTTTACATCCCTCGAATGTCTATGTCACCTTCTGAGTCACCGTGGTCATTTAAGTTGATTAGGAGGCAATTCCCAATTATTGTCTCTTATGCAATGACAATTAATAAGTCCCAAGGCCAATCACTTGATACCGTTGGATTGTATTTGCCTACTCCTGTTTTTAGTCACGGACAATTGTATGTAGCCATTTCAAGAGTTACAAGCAAAAGTGGTCTTAAAATCTTAATACATGATAATGAGAATGTATCATCTTCTATCACTACAAATTTTGTATACAATGAAGTTTTTCAATCGCTTTGTTAATGGGTAAGTACATGATAACACAAATATTTTTGTTTATAAATTGTTTGCATATTTGGTGTCTGATTTTTGCACAAATTATCATGCAGGTCAATGAGTTGAAAACATCGATGAAAAGCAGGTTGCTTCATATCTAAAGTTCAAATATGATATTGTTATCATTAATGTTATTTAGTTCCCCAACATACTTTTGAGTTAACTTTTTGAATGTTGTCCAATTAGTTTGATTCATTAATTTTTTTCCTAATTGATTGAACTTTGGTTGAATTATTTTAATATTTTAAATTTGAATAATATATACGAATGATCTATTATAATTCAAAGTTAGTTCCATGTTATATCCACCAACTGACTCTTAAAATTTCTCTATTAAACATCTTTTGTATAGAATAAGGGAGAAATACAATTTTGAATTGTCCAATAATTTCTAATAAAGTGAGGTTTATATTGTCCATTTTGAGGGCTCTATTGTTGCCCTAGTTGTAAGGGTGAAAGTAAGGGTATTTTTCGTACGATGTCTCATCTTAAGACGTTACACCTATGTCGTGACGAATGAAAAAGTGTCATACAAAATGAGATTGAGAATGATTGGGGTTTATTTACGACATTGGAGGATTCTCTGAGGGTGGTTGAATAATGATTATGTAGAAGGTATATGAGCATTCATGCCATGAATCAAGCATGTCATCATCCTGATGGTCTAGTTTGTGTCACTCATGGGATATGGGAGGATGGATGTTACATTGTGGGTATTGTTAAACCATCCACAACAGACTTATATAACCTCGAAACAAATGAGGAGCTTGTTTTGGATGCAAGGTTTTTAGAGAGAGTCTTTACAACACTTATCTTCACTATGAAGAGTATACCTCTTAGTTGTCGTATTTCTTTATCTTAGACAAATGAAAGATTTTCCCTATAAGGTGGTTGATGATCCAGGATCAATAGGTGCTTGGGTTTGGTTTTTACTTATTTCTTGTTGTACTTTACATGTGGTTTTATCCTCATAATAGACGAGATCATAGGTCTAGAAACAGAGGTCTTTTCAACAACACCATATTTTGTAATATTTGGAAACTTAGAGAGACATATATGGTTTTGTCAAGTTAGTTAATAGGGTGATGGAAATCTCTAAGCAAGATACCTTGAGTTGTGGGGGATTTCATATAGAAGAGAAAGATAAAAAGATGAGTTCTAATATCAAGCAATGCCTATAAAAGGTTACGGATGACCATTTCACATTGGCTATAAAAGTGTTAGGATCCTCCAAAGTATCCCCGTATAATGGACATACAGCAAAATCTTTGGAGGCTAAACACACGTACAAACCACCTCATTTAATGTCAACCACTTTGTTCTCTGAAGCTCCCTTAGTGGCTGATACTAATACTATCTTCAAGTGCATTAAATCATTTCTCAAAGGAACATTGTGTGTTAGAAATGGTTTGCATGCTCAACATATATTAGACGCACAATGTGGAAAAGGCTTTGTTGTGGCACAAGATAGTTTATATGAAATCACTCAAGTTGTTAACTTATGGATATGAGAAAGATTTCCCATGAGTTTGGTAGAGTTTGTTGCCTTTGCACCCTTGAAATAGTTATTAAAGCCTTATGGTAGGATACACCTAATTTTCGTGGGTTTTATTTGTAGGCGGTTGGTATTCAAGGTTGCTATGAAAGGGGTCGGTAAAGATGTGACATGTTATCTCAATGACTTTCAGTTTGGGGTATCGGGTGATGCTGAGGCCATTTTGCATAGTGCCAACAAGATGTTAAAAAAGCGAGACAAAGATGGTTCTTTGGCTATGCTCAAGATAGATTTCTTGAATGCTTTCAACATGTAGATCGATCAACCATGTGGTGTGAGGTGAAGATGAGATTCACATCTATGTTTTTGTGGGTTGATTGTGTTATGGCCAAGCAACAAGGTTATACCTAGGGGGTCTACATATCATGTCAACTAGTAGAGTACAACAAGATGTCCCGTTAGAACCATTCCTTCTTCTCTTGTGTTACACCTACTCATTCATCTGGTTAGATACAATTGTAAGCTTATTGTTCATGCATGGTATCTTGATTATGGGACTATCATAGTGGATTCGTATGAGATGGATAAAGCCTTTGACATTATTCGGTAGACAAGTCCAAGATCAGGTCTCGAAATGAATATTTGTAAGTTTGAGGTCTTTTGGCCTTCATCTGATGATAGTAAATTTTGTGTGGATTTGTTTCCGTTAGACATTCAAAGTTCGTTGTCGAGGATGAAGTTTCTTGGAGAGGAATTTAGCATAGATGACAACTTAAGGATATTGAGCTAATACATCTTCTATCACAATTAAGGGGTCCTTAGAGTGAGCTTTTTCTACTTTGATCTTACATGGGTATTACCAAATTGTATTTGATCTAAGAACATGTCAACCTATTCATATGAAGGAAGTAACTATTTGGTTTGATAAAGAGTTGATGTGAGTGTACTTGCTCATTATATGTTTTGCATGATGCTAAAAGAAGGATAATTATAGCATTTAAGTATATTGAACAATATCTCTGAGTTTTTATGTGCACCTTTGCATTAGGCATATTAGAATACATTTAGAACATGTTTGGAAAAGGTATAATACATTAAAAATGGGTTTTTACATGAAAACATGTATATGTGTCGACACATACGATGTATGGATCAATAATGAAGCTTGTAAAGCCTTTGTCTAAGTGTCGATACCTCTATCTCTTCAGGTCGACACATACTGAAAGTTTTCATCCATATGTTGACACATATGTATTTCAAATTGACACAAGTACTGCATTTTGAAAGTCTGTAAAGCTTCTGTCCATGTGTTGACACATAATATTGGATAGGTCAACACGTGTCATTACATGTGTCGGCACATGACTTTTACATGTCACCACATGTTGTAATTGTTTTTTAAAAAAATCGCATTTCTTTTCAATTTCTAAGCCTTACTTTTTGCCTCTAACTTGAACATATATAAATGCTTCATATGTGCATCATTTTCAATTGATGAAACTATAAACACAAACAAATTATTCATCATTTTCAACCTCTCATCTATGCATACACACAAACAAAGCACACATAACCATTCATTGTTTGGGTATCATCTAGATTTGTGTTGATAATATTTAATTTAGGTTGGTGTAACCTAATATTGGATTGAGAATTTGTGGAGGTTTCATCGTAAAAAGTGAAAGGGTTTTCCTCTAAGATCATAGTGTTGATTTAGGGGTTTGGTGAGATTTTTCAATTTGGATTCGATTAAGTGAAAAATTTTGAAGAATGGGAATTTATTGCAAAGGAGTAGCGTGAGGTGGTGAATAAATCGGAAATATCGGGTGACAATAATTTGCAATTTGGATTCGACAGAGTGAAGGCTTTGAAGAATGGTGGTTCTTGAAAAGGAGTAGCACGAAACTATGAATCAAATTGGTTGTTGGGTGACTTTATCAAACTTATATCAAGGGAAGAAAAATTTCTAGGATCAACATCAAACATAGGGTTTTTAAAGTTGGTGTTATACCCCAAAATTTGCCCTCCTATTTTTGAGGTCAAGACACATCTCCATACTCAAGAATTCCTCAAAGGTTGACCAAATAAACCATCTCCTAAGCAATCAACCCATAACTAGGGTTTTGTTTCTCTCAAGTAAAAAATGAGTTCTAATATATCAAGTGAGCATCATGTCTTCTCATATGCTTCAAGGTATCACCATGACAAGTTTCAAGCCTCACAACTCAAGTTTACTAAGTCAATTGCTCAGATGACTGAAAATCAATTATATTGGACAAAAAGTCAATTATGGTCAACATACAGTCAAACTTCATCATTTTTGGTCAACATCAAGATTTTGAAGTCACATTCATAATTTGATCAAGGTTTGATCATGATTCATTCATAAAACTCAAAAGAATGATCAAAAGTCAAAAGTTTCTAAATTAGGGTTTCTTGATGAAAAGTCAACAAAAATTTGACCAAGCATAACTTTCACATACTTCATTAGAAACTTTTCCATCGAAGCTCATTTTAACGGGAATTCAATTCTCTACAACTTTGTCTCTCACAAGGTTTGCCCAAAAGTGCATCATTTGAGAGATATAGGTCAAGACATTATAGGTCCTTTTAAAAGTCAACAAAAAGTCATCTTTTTCCAAATATGTGTACATGAGAATGGAAGCTTCAGTGAAGATTAAACAAAAAGGAGTTCTTAAAGGACATCTTATGCTTTCTAAAAAGTCCAAGAACACTCACAAATGACAAAAATTAAGCAAGTTACGGTTTGAGCAAAATTGCAAATTTTGAAGAAATGCATGAAGAAAATATTGATCAAACTTGAAATTTTTCCAAATGGGCCTATGTTTATTCAATCTAAACTTGTTTCTAACATTGATAAGAGATTCTAAAGCCCATCCACATGCCATGGTTTTATTTATTTTTGGATTAATTCATTTTAATTCAATTTTAATTAAAATAAAATACAAAATTAAATGTGATAAGTGCAAGGATGTAAAAATAAGCTTCTTGAGGTCCAACCAACTCATAGCAAGCTGTCAATTTTGAGCAAGATTTGATTGGCTTGAGATTGGAGTTGATTGAAGATCAAAAATAGCAAGATTTGGTGTTGATTTCCAATCAAATATCTTTGCATTCAAGGCTTGATTTTTCATCAAATTTATTAATCTAATTTGATCTCTTACATATATACAAGGATGTCAAATGCAAAAGACACGAATTCTCTGCCTCAAGAACCTTAACCAAGCTTTAAAAATTTGTGACATTCAAGAAACTTGCAGACCAAGATCTTAATCGATTCAAGCCATTCTGAAGGTTCCAATTAACTCATTGGTGTTCTCTGAATCATTCCAAATCCTCACAATCGATCAAAGCATCCAGAATCATTAAATCACGATTACAGTTGAACAAACTCTTTTTCAATTTCGATTTTATACTTACATGCATATTTAATTGAATTTGACCATATATTTGTGTTTGTGATGAAGTTTCGATGCTTTCTAGATAGTTTGATTGAAGCTTGAGTGCAGGTATCATGATCTACCATTTCTAGGGTTCCAAGCTTCGAATTAGGGATTCTCAGAATAGCCAAAATTAGACAAAACCAAGGGTACCATCATATTCAGGAGGTCGATTCCAATCGATCCATGGTTCCATAACTAATTTATATTGTATATTGTTGATTTTGGAAATTTGCAGGTTCTATAGTGACGAATGAGGCTGTAGGTAAAGGCTTTACCAACGAACTTTGTCCGTAGGTAAAAGCCTGTATTCAAAAACGAGGAAGACGAGCCCCTGCGCGCGCTATTTCAAATTCGAATATTTTAAATTTTGTTTTATTATTTAATTAAACCATTTCATTATACTAACACCAAGCGCATGTAGTTTAGATGGCAAGCATGTGGAGATCTCTCACCCTGGGGTACCCAGTTAGAACCCCAGCGCCACCACCTTATTTTTGCCAATTTTCTCACTAACCATATTTTCTTATTTTTCTATTTTATTTCGTATTTTAATTTCTTTTCAAATATTTTCCTAAATATCATAAAAATCCTAAAAATATTTTTTCTTTTAGATTTAGGTTTTTAAAACCTTTATTTAATTTTTGACACAAAAAAATAAATATTTTTCTTGCATTTAAATTATTTTCTTAATTAATCATAAATTAACTTGTAATTTATTTTCTTAATTAAAATCAACCAAAAAAATACAAAAATATTTTTCTTCTTAGTAATTATGGTTTTTATTAACCTTGAACATCTTTTTTACTAACATTAAAAACTTTTTTTCTCTAACGTTATCTCTTTTTATTCTGACTTAATCCTTTTCTCGATACTTTTTTCGATTATTGTAATTGTTTCCAGGTTGTAATAGCTAGGTTTAAATTTCTCGCATATTTTCCATTATTATGTATCTGCTCATAGGATGTAATAGTTTAATTAGGGATTTTACTTTCCGCATTTTATTTTTTCAACTTCTTATTATGTAACTGCCCCAAAGCCTTGTAATAGGGTAGGACTTTACTTTCCCCACTTTACTTTCTGCACCCTATAAACTGTATATATTTAACTTCTAGTAACTAAGGTTTGTATGGAAAGACTAATTAATGAACGTAGATAACATAATTCAAGATTAACATAACTGAAAATAACACATTGTGCACACTCACACCCTTAGGGTATCCTCTCTTGTTGCCTTACGAATAATGGTCATGTCCCTCGAACGTAGGGATACCATTAGCAAAGTTGCCTACGAATAACATCATCATAGTCCCTTTGATATAAAGATCATAGTCCCTCGATGACCCTCAATGTTGCCTACAAATATATGATCTCGCCCCTCGGTTGTTGCCTACGAATAAGTGATGATCGTCCCCTTCGAAATGCTAAGGTATCCTTACAATGTTTCCTTCAATGACCATACGATGACCCTACACATGCCCCTTCACATCCTACAGATAGAGTTACCTACCAACTAATGGTATGGATAACGCTACCCTAAAGGAGAAGAAAAATAACAAGAACGACCTTTCGAGTGGGTAATACTCTTAGTTGCTTGCTCCAATCAAAATACTTTTCACACGTCACACTCTTTTCAAAATACTTTCAAATAAACACTTTGTGTACATTCATACGACAATCATTACAAAGTTACATTTTCAAACAAATATTTTCAAACACTTCGTATACATTCTTGAGGACTAATACAAGAATCATTACAAGGTCAAAGTCAAAATATTTTCAAACAAATCACACACACAAAAAGCAAGGTTCAAAAAGTGAGCTAAAACAATTAAGAGCCCGTAGATAACTACGGATGGAAAGGGTGCTAACATCTTCCCTTTTCATAATTACCCCCGTACTCAGAATCTATCAAAGGTCTTTCTTGTTCTTTTCACCTTTCCAAGTCGGTGGTGACTTTTGCCGCAACATTTGCGATAAAAACAAACAAGTCGGACAGGATTGTTACATTTCTCTTGAAATAATTTTTGCATAGTAAGAATTACAATTAAAACGAAACAAACTCTCTCTCTCTCTCTCTCTCTATCTCATTTACATTGCATAATATCGGCGAAGTCTCATCCTAGAAGGTAAGCAACCACTACAAATTCTTCATAGCAGATGGTTGACTATTGACAAAGCTTTAATATTCCACAGGCTACTCCAATTCTCTTCCACTTTCTCATAAGAATGCCTCTTTTGGGAACTCCTCCATATTATATACCCCGATCGAACACTATAACTACCATTTTGTTCCTCCTTCCAAACCAACTTATCTTCTTCTACATATTCACCAACAGGACTTGTAAGATAACCTCCACAACTGCATAATCAAATAATTCACGTAACACCCGCATGTTCCATTGTTTAACATTAGGAGACACAAGCTCGTTAAAATTAATATTATAAAGGGTTACTCAAATCACGACTAAAGATTACTTTAGACTTCGCCATATTAATCTCCTAGTTTGAAGCTTTTTGCATAAATACTAAGAAAATTTATAAGGTGTCTCACTTCCGTTAAATTGGCCTTGCAAAAAAAAAAAAACAATCGTCAACAAAAAACAGGTGGGACACACTAGGTGTCCCTCTACATATATGGATCCCATGAATATCGTCACTAACAACTAAAACCTTTATAAGGACAGAAAGACATTTTAAAATAAGAATAAAGAAATAAGGAGATAATGTGTCCCTTTATCTCGGTCCTCTTCATATTGCTGATGTTTATATACTCTTTCTGTCTCATATTATAAGTAAATTTTACTTTTTAGGTTCATTGAATAATTAATGTATCTGGTCTACATATAGACCAAATACATTAATTATTCAATGAACCAAAAAAGTAAAATTTTCTTATAATATGGGACGGAGTAATATATAACAAGTACAATTATATTCACTAGGGGTGTTCGCGGTGCGGTTTGGGCGGTTTTGACGCAAAAAATCATCCGAATTGCGAGAGAAAAAGACATGCGGTTTGGTTTGGTTCGGTTGACTTTTAGAAAAAAACCAAACCAATGCGGTTCGGTTCGGTGCGGTTGGTTCAGTTTTTTACAAATAATTTGTTGAGTCATACATTCACATATATATGACAACATAACTTTGTATTTGGTCATTCATACATGATACACTACTAAATTATAACCAAAAGCTAATCATATTTGGACAATAACTTTCCATTTAATATGTAAAAGTTAGATTAGACAAAAGTGAAATAATAAACATAAAATAATAGCATAAAACAATATAAAAAATATTAAAATAAAACAAAAAATAGAAGAGATGAGAAAATAATGAAGATGAAAAAGAAATAACATAAGAGAGGAGAGATTAGAGATAAAGATGTGTGATAAAATGAAATTGAAAGAGAGAAAAATTGCATAAAAAATAAGAACGTGAAAAGGAAATAATATAAGAGAGTAGAGATTAGAGAAGAAGAGGCAAGATGTAATTAGTGAAGATGAAGTGATAATGTTAGGAAATATTTAAGAAGATTGAAACTGAAATCATAACTGTAAAGATGAGAAAAAATTGTTCGTAATCATAAGGCTAATGTATAATAGGTTTAGGTTTGAGTTAGATGCGCGTTAAGTAAAATTTAGGTTCTAACATAATGCGGTTTGATTCAGTTTGGTTCGATTTGCAAAATACAAACCGCAAACCGAACCAAACCATGCGGTTTTGTTAAAAAATGACCCAAACTAATCCGAATCAAATGCGGTTTCAATTTAGTTTGGTTTGATTTGCGGTTTTCTATTGAGTTGGGTTGGTTTTGAACACCCCTAATATTCACGTCAACCTATAAGATGATACACTATTTAATTTTTTTTTAGCAAGACTCAAATTCCATATTTCATGATGAATTTCTAGATAATGTTGATAATTTTAAAGTTAATAAAAGGAGGGTGTCAAAGAGATCAACCAAAATGAAGAAAATTCAAAAATAGTGATATAGTTTTATTGTAGAATGTTAGACAATAACCTAATTTTTATCATTATTTTGAATTAATATAATTTAATTCAAAATTACAATGCTATTATATTATATATTTTAGTAAGTTTTATTGCAAAATTTATATAAAAATACCTAATATATTTTAGTGTTATCTTTAATTTTTACATATATAATATTCACATGTGTTTATTTATATTTATTGTTATCAAATAAAAATTAATTTAATAATATAATATAATAAAATAATAAGTCTCTTAATTTTTAATCATTTTTTATAGTTTTATATTTATCAATTAATGTAATTATTAATTTATCAAACATTTAAATTAATTTAATATCTATTAATCATCAATTTATAAATTATCAACCATCAGTTATTAACTTTCAACTCATATTTTTACTATTTATCAAACAGAACTTTAATTAAACAAATGTTTAGAATCACTTTTGATTCACTTAAATTACGGTACAATTGATTTCCACCATAAAAATAAATAAACTATTAGTTGGAGCTTCTAATAAAAGTTATTTTTTCAAAATGATAATAATGTTTTCAAACACACTAAATATATGAAGAAAACATAAATAAAAGAGTTTTTTTTTTTTTTGTGTGTGACTAATAATAAAAGAGACACTTAAAAACCTATTTACATTTTTATATATTTAAAGACTATAATGATACACTAAAGATACAAACAATCATAATGACAATAATTTAACACATTTAAACTAGGCTCTTAAATGATCATTTAGTTTATTACACAAGTAAGTAAAAAAGAGACTATTATTTATTACCCATTAATCACCCACCCAAAAGCTACATGTAGACAAGGGCTAATCTGGACCACATTTATACTAGTCTATGGTGCTCCATACTTATTAGCCTATAGATATTACTACTTCTCATATACCACCGTGTACCTACCCGCACCAAATTGTTTTCCCAAATTTGAAAATCCCATCTGTCACTGGATTCTTAAATTAGTTTTCTCAAATTAGAAATCAAATTCACTCCTCAACCAACCCAATAACAGAGTACAATTCACAACTGTATATTATATTTTATTTTAATTATAAAAAAAATTGAAAATATAATGAGATACTTATTATTAAGATATATTATCCATATAATATAATTTTTCATGGACCTACAATTGCCACTTGTGAAATATAAGTATATCTACTAATTTGCACTACCTCCAAGCAAGAACAATATTTTGATTCTTAATTTATTTTAAGGGGTCTACAAATGACCTCACTTATTCAATATTTCCACCATATTTATACATAAATAATTTTCTTCTATTCTATTAACAACCACTCTATTATAATTAAGAAAGAGTTAGTATGGGATTGAAACTACTTTTTTTTTTTATTGTCCTGCGTTTGAAATTTGCTATCGTGAGTTTGTGAAATTATTTTTTATAGTTTCTTTTTTATCGTAATTTCTGATCGTGATTTTGTGTTTTTCCAAACAAACATTTAATTTATTGATAATAGATGACATATATAACAAAAGTTCATAACATCCTAATAATTTGTAAGTATTTTTGAAACTATTTTTGAAATCTTAAGACATTCAAGTTCGAGAATTCATATCACTTAAACTTTTTTATAAAATAAAAAATATAAAAAACAACCTTTCTATTAAAGATAAACTCTTGTTACATGTAGGGTTACCTCATCTTTGCTCTAATTTTATGTGAAAAATAAAAACTTTTCTTAGACATTCTTAAAAATGTAAGAAACATGCACTTAAAGATGTTTGTAATAATTCCTTTAGTAGTTCCGTGTGAAGGAAAAAAAAAGTGAAATGGGACCCATACATTACTCCTTCCTCTTCCAATCTTTCTCAAAATCTATATAAAGCAGTTGCATTTTTATTCCATTCACTTCACCTCACCCATCAAACTATTACACCTCACCCTATAACAAAGTGGTTGGATTAACTGTCCTCATTTAAAAAACTAGAAGCTCTTTTCTCTTTGTTTTCCATTCTCTTTTTAATGTTTCATTAACTAGAACAAAAGTGAAGAAACAAAACACAATGGAGAGAAAGTTTAGCATGGTTTTGGTTTTGTTGTTTTTGTGTTTGTGTGTTTTTTCTGTCACTGCCTCAGTGACTTATGATCATAAAGCTATTGTAATTAATGGACAGAGAAGAATTTTGATCTCTGGCTCAATCCATTATCCAAGAAGCACGCCTCAGGTAAGTCTATAGGCAGTTTAATTCATTCATTTTCTTCAAATTATTATTGTATCGAGGTGTTAGCATCAGTGTCATGATTGTGGTGTTCGTGCTTCATAGGTTATGCATGAACCAACCAAAAAAGAGAAAACGTGACTAATAAAAAAATGTTTTTTAATGCAGATGTGGCCAGATTTAATTCAAAAGGCCAAAGATGGAGGAGTTGATGTGATTGAAACATATGTATTTTGGAATGGGCATGAACCTTCACAAGGAAATGTAATAAACTAGTTTCAATTCAATATCTTATGTTTTTCTAGATTTTCGATAATTCGAGTTTTATTAAATGATGATTTTGTTTTCAGTATTACTTTGAAGACAGGTTTGATTTGGTTAAATTTGTGAAAGTGGTTCAACAAGCTGGACTTTACGTTCACTTGCGTATCGGTCCTTATGTTTGCGCGGAGTGGAATTTCGGGTAATGATTTTAATCACTTTGATGAGAAAAGATCAATTCTTAGGTAAATTCTTGGCAATTACTCAAAGGTAACATGTTCTGTTTTTGTTTGCAGGGGATTTCCTGTTTGGTTAAAGTATGTACCAGGTGTTGCTTTCAGAACAGACAACGAGCCGTTCAAGGTTGAAACTTTTTCAATTTTGGAGTTTCATTAGTTTTAATTCTAATGATTTGTTTGGTTGATTATGGATATTTAATTAGTTTTTGTTTAATTAATTTTCTAATTAACCGTCCAAATTTTGTCCTGATGGTTAGGCTGCAATGCAAAAATTTACTTCTAAGATTGTCAATATTATGAAAGCTGAGAGATTGTTTCAAAGCCAAGGTGGTCCAATCATTTTGTCTCAGGTAAATAAAGAAAAAAATGGTATTTAATTATGTTCTCTTATATGTGTTATTTTTAGTAAAATAAATTACTGTAGAGTTTATGGAGTCTGTAATTCGGAGTTTAACTGATGATTGTTATAGTTAAGATTAAACTCAGGTTTTGTTGAACAATTTGTTTTTAACTGAAGTTCGTTAATCACATGAACGAACTACTTTGATGAAAAAGAAGATTGAAATTGAATGTGAACTGATACAGATTGAGAACGAGTATGGACCGGTGGAATGGGAAATTGGTGCTCCTGGAAAAACTTATACGAAATGGGCAGCTCAAATGGCTGTTGGTCTAAACACGGGTGTACCGTGGATTATGTGTAAGCAAGAAGATGCTCCTGATCCTATTGTAAGCAATCTTTTCTTGTTACAAATTTCGTAAACGTATTCATGTGGTGTGCGACTCTGAAGGTTTTTTGTTTGTTACGAAATTCTTATCCTGATCCTTAAAATTTATATGACATGTTTAGTGGTGGGGTTTATAACAGTGTCATGCTTATTTTGTTTAGACTGAGGTTGTTGCTTTTACTACTATGTCATGATGTTTTGATGTTCTTTCCATAAGTCCATTTCACCTTTTTCCCTTTTGTTGTTTTTGCTTTGTTTGAAGGAAGATGCTTTTTGGCTTACTTCAATACTTTTATTATCTTCTACGCTTTTTTTCCCACCAGCTAATATTGAAAGGAAACTTGTGCTGATTCTTTTGTCTTTTGCATCTTTTTCTGTATGTTGGTAATGGCATATAGTTAATGATAGAGCGGCTTTTTGCAAACATTGCCCATTCATTGCTTGCGTTTTTTCGGTATCTTACTTTCTTGGATTAGGATTTCTGTTCTAACACTATCTGATCTGTATTTATTGGCTTTGTTTTCGTAGATTGATACCTGCAATGGATATTACTGCGAAAACTTCTCTCCCAACAAGAACTACAAACCCAAAATGTGGACTGAAAATTGGACTGGCTGGTATGTTAATGTTAGGTCATACAAATGCTACATTTAAGTTAGAAAAATGTTTCATTTCGCGTCTTATATTCGTTTTGTGCTTCTTGTTTTTAGGTACACTGATTTTGGTAGTGCTGTCCCTTATAGACCAGCAGAAGATTTGGCATTCTCAGTTGCCAGATTCGTACAGAATCGTGGCTCATATGTTAACTATTATATGGTAGAAATTTCAATCTCTCTGCATTTTTTATTTGTTAGCTACAAATTTATGTTCTAGAAATTTCAATTTGAGTCTAATAATGTAATTTATTTGAGTCCAGTATCACGGAGGAACTAATTTTGGAAGGACAACTAGTGGCCTTTTTATTGCCACAAGCTACGACTACGATGCTCCTATCGATGAATACGGTATGGAGTATTAAGGTTTAAGTTGTTTACATGCTTTGAAAGGCGATAGTTAAACATATTAATGTTTGTTTAACTTTACCATTTTATCAGGACTTATAAGTGAACCAAAATGGGGGCATCTAAGAGATTTACATAAAGCGATAAAGCAATGCGAGTCAGCTTTAGTGTCTGTGGATCCGACAGTGTCATGGCCTGGAAAAAACCTCGAGGTAAAGTCTATGCCGAGGTGGTTCTTATAATATTCGCGCAGAATTACTACTGCGTTGAACATTCATTTGATTTTGTTTGTTAATGAAATCGTAGGTGCATCTTTACAAGACAAGCTTTGGTGCTTGTGCTGCATTCCTTGCAAACTACGACACCGCGTCTTGGGCAAAAGTTCCATTTGGAAATGGCCACTATGACCTCCCACCTTGGTCTATCAGTATTCTTCCTGACTGCAAAACTGAGGTTTTCAACACTGCAAAGGTAACACAAGATTGCTGAATATGTTGCATAAGTTTTGCATTTACTATGTCTCAAGGCTTTTCGAAGTATGAACATTTGTGAATATTTATCAATTTTATTCAGGTTACTGCTCCGAGGTTCCATAGAAAGATGACTCCGGTAAACAGCGCGTTTAATTGGCAGTCGTACAATGAACAACCTGCCGCCTCCGGTGGAGAAAGTTCGTTCACAATAAATGCACTTTTGGAGCAGGTCAAAGTGACTCGTGATTCGTCGGATTATTTGTGGTACATGACAGAGTAAGAATCTTTTCAATTTCTCAAACTTTCTTCAACACTATAAGTAATTAGAATGTTAATCTCTTAAATATTTACTGATACTTCAATTTTTGGTTCTTGTTTAGTGTCAACATTAGTCCTAATGAAGCTTTCTTAAAGAATGGACAATATCCTGTTCTTACAGCAATGTCAGCCGGTCATGTTCTGCATGTTTTTGTTAACGGTCAACTTTCAGGTCAGTATTCGCGTGTTTCGATGAAAACTATCATATTAAGTAGAAACTCTCTTTACATAATCATCTCTTGTATGAATGTAGGAACTGCATATGGAGGATTGGATAATCCTAAATTAACATTAAGTAGTAGTGTGAAGCTATGGGCTGGCAATAACAAGATTTCTCTACTTAGTGTTGCTGTTGGTCTCTCGGTTAGTTGTCTGTTCTCTTATGTCTATGTATTGTGACATTTGCGATTTGCTTAAAAAAATATGTTTTCAATCATTTTTTGTATTCATTTTAATTCCAGAATGTTGGCTTGCATTACGAAACATGGAATGTTGGAGTGTTAGGCCCGGTAACGTTGAAGGGTCTAAACGAAGGGACAAGAGACTTATCGAAACAAAAATGGTCTTACAAGGTTTGTTGTTGTGTATATTCATTAGAAAATGCAGAATATGTATGTTGTTGGGCATATTTTATGTGTTTTTGCTATCATCTTTTGAGATCGGTCGGTAAATTTTATGTCATTCGACAGACTGGCTTGAAAGGTGAATCCTTGAATCTTTATACCGCAACTGGAAGTTCGTCGGTAAAATGGTCACAAGGATCTTTTTTGTCTAAAAAGCAGCCTATCACATGGTACAAGGTAAGAATGAGTTTTCTACCAATGTTGCAGTTTTGTTAGTGTTATACAAGATTTTATCTGCATATGCATGAATTCTGATTCATTTTATGCTTCAATGTTGTCAGACAACTTTCAACGCGCCCGCTGGAAACGATCCGTTGGCTCTAGATATGAGTAGCATGGGAAAGGGTGAAATATGGGTAAATGGTAAGAGCATTGGTCGGCATTGGCCGGGATATATAGCGCGTGGTAATTGTGGCAGTTGTAACTATGCCGGAACATTTACCGATAAAAAATGCCGAACAAATTGCGGACAACCAACTCAAAAATGGTAAGATTCCATTCCATCCCTTCAATTTACTTTACAACAATGATGTAAATATTTCGAGATCATGAGATCCTATTTTTATCCTTCGACAGGTATCATATTCCTCGCTCGTGGCTTAACTCGGGCGGGAACTTCTTGGTTGTGTTGGAAGAATGGGGTGGTGACCCGACCGGAATTTCATTGGTGAAAAGAACATAGAGTCTGCTCATTTGATTTTTTTTAAAGGTACAAAACTGCATTGCAAGCAATAGTTGTCTAGTGACTCATGTCTAGGAAACCCAAAGGAGCTTTCAGATGATAAGTCCCTATGCAACTATGATCTCTTTGATGCAGCAAACTACACCAAATAAATGTGATTCAGTTCTTATAAGATAGATTCAGTATATAAAGTTTTTAAGTTCAACATTGATGCTCCATGATTCTAGGCCTAATAATCAACAACCTGGCCAAAAATAAATATATTTATACAAACAGAAATTTGATGCAAAGAGAATGTATAGTCTATACTGTACATAGGCAAACTATTATGTTGAATATTGTTACATGTATTTAAGGGCTTGTTGTAATGAATATTAAGCCCATCATATACAAACTTTCAATTTATTTGTGACCTTTCAACTGGATAATGTTAATTTTGAGCTGGACTTTAAGCAAGCTGTGAACACTCCAACTGTTTTAATTATGATGTTTCTTATTCAGCCACATAATTGTAGAATATATGCTTCTATTTTTTTTTTCCTATGTGGCAGGCCAACTAGATTTTTATTTTATTTTAGATATAATTTTTAAATGACACGTGGATATCCTTTATGTTATATTAATTTTAATTTTTTTACGTAGATTTTTTTTAATTATTTATATAAGTATTTTTAATAATGTAATTAGTTTATTTATGTAAATTAAATTTATTTATAAATTTATTTGTTAAACTATTATTAAAAATAAGTTTATTTATGTAAATTAAATTTATTTGTTAACCTATTATTAATATAAGTATTTTTAATAATGTAATTAGTTTATTTATGTAAATTAAATTTATTTGTTAACCTATTATTAAAAAATATTTATTTATGTAAATTAAATAAGTTTATTTATTAAAAATATTTATTTGGGCCTAAGTACTTCTTTCTTTTAGTTAGAGCCTAACACTTAATCAACATTTTGTTGTTTTGTCAAAGTTATTTATAAATAATTTCATTTGTATATGAATTTTCGATGTGGAGCTATTGTTGCTTCTAATGAGCCACCATACCATGCATGAATCTAAAGGAAGAGTTTAAAGTTGAATGTTTATAGTATCATGGTTGCAGTTCCTTTTTTTTCAAGTATATAGACATATATTTTCATTTGATTGTGTGGGTTGGATAAAATTATGGATAAAATTATATCAAGTGTCTTACATATATTTGCAGTTGATTGTATGGGTTGGATAATTATATTTAGATTTTATTAGTTACTTTGAGAAGTCAAATATTCTGATGCAACACAGCAGCAATCATGGGAAGTGACAGTACGTTGAATTGGGAAGTGGGTTTAGTCCCACATCGTTTTAGACCAAATTAACTTGTGTTTATAAATTAAATTCCAATCTTTACTTATAAGTTGAACTAGGGGTGTTCAAAATATAGTTAATTGAATTGTATTTTTGGATTGAATTGAATTGAACCATAAAAATACTGAACCATTTAAATGGCTATTAAACTGAACCGCAGTTTTAAACTCGTTCAAAACTAATTTTTATTATAAATTACTTTTATTATAAAAATTAGTATTTTATAAGAAAATAATAATTTTTTTTCTAAAAAATAAAGAAATTTATTTTAATAAAATAGAAAAAAAATTAGATTTCGAAAAAAAACTGAAAAAATTTGTTTTTTTTTTTAAAATAAAAAAACTAAAATTATATTTTTCGAAAATATAAAAAACTGGAAAAATAATTTGAGAAATAAAAAAAGAAAATTTCAGAAAATAAAAATAAACTGGAAAAAATTTCCGAAAAAAAAAACTGAAATATTTGTTTTTTAAAAAAATAAAAAAACTGAAATACTTTTTCCGAAAAATATAAAGAAATGTGTATTTTTTTTTTTAAAAATAAACAAAAAATTAAAAAAGAAAAACTGAAAAAAATTTCGGAAAAAAAACTGAAAATTCTTTTTTTGAAAAATAAAAAAAAAATTGAAATTATTTTACCAAAAAATATTTTAAAAAAAATTGAGAAATAAATAAAAAAAGAAATTTAAAAAAACTGAAATTATTTTATCAAAAAATATAAAAAATTGAGATTTTTTTTGAAAAAAAACTGAAATTTTGATTTTTTTTTAAAAATATATATTTTCCAAAGAAAAAATGTTTTTTGAAAATATTTTTTACGAAAAACTTATAAAAAAAACTGTTATAATTTTTTAAAAATTTAAAAGAAATTTTTTTCAAAAAAAAAATTTCAGAATTTTTTTCCCAAAATGCAAAAAAATCTGGAAAAAAAATATTTTATAAAAATATTTTTTAAAGAAATAATTTTTCAAAAAAAAAAATATATTTTTTGAAAATAAAAAAACTGAAAAAAAATTTTAAAATTTAATTAAAAAAAGTTAAGTTTTTAAACAAAACTAGTTTGAAACTAGTAAATTATATTAAACTGATTTTTTACTATAAATTGGTTTGAACTAGTTATAAATTGAATTATAATTAGTTTAACTACTTTTTTTAAAATAGTTTTTAATAACTTAATTGAATCATTAATATGGTTCAATTCAATTCAGTTCATAAACCACAAACACCCCTAAGTTGAACACAACGAGGGAAAGTGGATTGGGCTGGTATCAAAACTAGATTTAGATCTAAAAGGTAATATTTTTATAATTTTAAAAAGTAATTTCCAAAAAAATATTAATAACAAAAATGTAAGAAAACGTAAAAACGAATTAATACAAAAACGTAAATATATATATATATATATATATATATATATATATATATATATATATATATATATATATATATATATATATATATTAAAAAGTATATAAAAAATAAGAATTTCACGTGGCTATAAAAAATTTAATCAAAAATAAAATAAAATATCAGTGGACTGAAAAAATGTAATCTGGACTAAAATATTACATTTAGGAATTATAAGGAAGAAATTTATATATTAAGAGGGACGTTTTAAAAAAATAAAATTTTTTATCAGAGGACTAAAGGGAATTATTATCAACAAACTTTTTTTTGAGTTCACTAAGAAACAAGTCAAATGGAATTATGAAAACTTGGGTATTGGTGACAATATCAATATTCAACATATAAAACTTCTTGCAACATGAAACTTTTTTTTCCACAAAATGCATAATTTTACCTTTGTTTATAGTTACTGGTTTCATAAAGTATGACTAAATACCAAAAAAATTCAAAACTATGCCGCTAATATGTAAAAGTATAACGAAATTTTCGATGAAAAATCATAATTTTCATGAATTTTTTTCGGAAATTTTAAAATTTTGGATAAATTCTTGTATGTTTTATCAAAAATTTTAAAATGCATGAGTTTTTATTAAAAATTTAAAAATTTCTGATAACATTTTAAACCAAAAATTTGACATATTACCCAAAATTTATACTATCGGAGATTTAATTTTGATATTTTGACTTAAATTTGTCTATGAGCAATTTTGAAATTAATAAAATATGTGAGATGCAAGGTTTAATTTCGAGGGTAGCAAATTAAATTTTGAGTCAGCTCTAACCCATTAAAAAGTAAACAAAACAAAAAAGTTTCACCCTACAAGTGTACCTTACATCTATCAAAATTTGTAAAAATATTGAAATATCTTGTTTTAAAATATTAAAATATGTTAAGTAATTATTTTTTCAAATTTTCAAATTTTTTCAGTAGTGCAAAAATTCTAAACATTTTATTTCTTCCAAAATTTACAATGTTATTTTTTAAAAGGTTGGATATGTCATTTAATAGAAAGCCATCAATATGTGATGTTATTAAAAATAAAAGGCAGTTTAATTAAATACATTATCACTTAAAAGGTGGTGATTGATTGATCGTGTAAAAATATTTTGCACCGTTAGTGTATCACCACTTTTCTCTTATTTAAATTTGAATGTTTTTTCCAACAGTTTAATTTTTAAATATGTGAAATAAATTTATCTTTTATGAAAACTGTAATAGTTTTTAGAATTTAACTTATTTTAATAAGGTGATTTCTTAATCCACCTCATACTTTTTTTACGCACCACGTAAAATTCCACAAATGTTCTTTAATATTGAAAGTATATTTCCAGTTTGCACCCTGTCCTATGTAAAATACATTGAAAGGGTTGGGTACAATTGGAAGTATACTTCTGGTTTCAAATCGTATGTATACTTCTGGTTTCTGGACGCACTTAATGACGTCATGCCTCTTCACCTCCCATTACAAAAAAAATTTAAAAAAATAAAACACAACTCTCTAAAACCCTTCTTCCAAAAACCAATTTTTTTGTCAAAAAATCAACAGAAATCATCAAGCATTTGATACATATTGCATTATAACGGAATCAATCAAGAAAAATCAACACCAAACAATCAAGTAAGTTATTTTTCAAATTTTTAGAGTTTTTTTTTTAATTTCTACACAAATTAGTGAAATAGGGTTCTAAATATGATATTATATCTAGTTTCCATCATTAGGAGTCATTAGATAACTGTTTGTAAACTTTATTTGATGATCAAAGCATTGTTTTTAGCATATTTTGGGGATTGGGACGCTGGGTTTCGTTATCCTGTTATCGCATCAAGAAACAGAAGTAAAGTTCCGATTTTGGGAAGAACAAAACCGGAAGTATAGTTCTGCTTTTTATCTGTTTCTATTTTTAACCTTGTTTTGCACATTGGACCTAATGTTAACATTTTTTTCTTACTTCTATAGGAGATATGGACGACCGGCCGTCAAGATTGATGCATGGCAGGGTTGCACATCATGCTTTTATGCGGAGAGAAATTAGTCAGACAACCCAACCTTCTCCTACATCTGGACAGGTCGTACCAGATGTACCTCCTACTGCTTCAGCTTCCAGTGTGTCTACTTCTACACCTTCTACATCATTCTCCCGCAGCAGGCGGGATTCTCTATTTCATGTTTCGCCACCCCCGTCTTCCCGCAGACACACTTCCTCACCGAGAGTATTTGAGGCGGGATCCACATCAAGTACTCAGGCGACACCTGAGTTCTAAACATCTACACAGCCTCAGTCCCATCCGCCATCTAAGGTGAGACCCGAGGCTACACCAACGACACCAGAGGCACCAGAGGTATTGGAGGAACCGAAGGCCGGACCTACTCAGATTGTACCTCATGCCCCTCAGGTCTTTGGAGGATGACCTTCTGATTTATCATTATTGCCTCTTTATCCCAGCCATGCAGCTAGATATATTTGGGATGGACAAGTATGAAATTTTTATTTTTATTACTGTTATGAAGTTTATTATGAATTTTAACTATGAATTTTATTTTGTAGGAGCGTGATACACTAAAGGTCATCAACCATGGGCGGTATATCAACAGACTTGTTATGCCTGTTGAAAGATTTGACCCTCTATGGATACAACGTGGTCAACTAGGGGATGACCAACGCTTTTGTTGAGAGGTGGCACCATGATACGTTGTTGTTTCATCTACCACATGGTGAGATAAAGATCACACTCGGTGACGTTGCGTGTCTACTTCATTTTCCTATTAGAGGGGCTTTCCTAGATCATGAGAAGATAGACAAAGAGGAGGCAATGAATTTTTTGGTTGAGAGGTTGGGAGTTACCCTTGATAGGGCCCTCGAAGAGGTGGATAAGACATGTGGTTGCCACGTGAGGTATAACTACTTGTCTAGGGTATTCACAAATGAGATATTGTGTGCACGAGCGACTGATGGTGATGTCGAGCAGGTTACCATTCACATGGGGTATGCCGTGAGAGCATACCTCTTGTGTATTGTTGGCATACAGATCTTTGTGGACATCAGTGCCATTTACACTGACATAATGTACCTGGAGTACTTTGATAATTTTGAGGCGATCAATGGGTGGTACTGGGGGGCTGCCTGCTTGGTTTACTTGTATACCAAGTTAGATGAGGGAACTAAGTCGAAGACGAGGCAAATGACTGGAAGCATTCCAATCATGATGGTATAAATTCTTTCTCTTTGTGGCCTTTGTTAATTATTCTGATTCTGAAACTAACTATTTAATTTTGTTATTTCAGGAATGGATCCTACGACACTCCCCCCACATCTCATGATGGTCACTTGTTACTGCTCCTTATATGCCTGAGCGGGTGATACGTCAGTTCGGGTTTACCCATATCATTTCCCAAGATCCTGCCATATGTGCTCCTCCGACAGTGAAGCGGATGGACATAGATGCTCAGTTTGATGATTTTGAGAATCAAATTGTTCCTGATGAGGCCAAGAGTACTGTGGCTCCAGACGACTAGAGTTACGAGTACGACTACATGATATGGTTCTTCAAGGTGTCTCATTCGTACATGGTAGAAGATGCTCTAGAGAACCCATCGAGGTCAATTCATAAGGAGATTCTAGAGGAGGAGCGTGCTAGAAGGGATCATGCTCATGACGTGTTGCCTAGCTATCGTCGTATCATAGAGTTGTTGGTGTAAGCCCTAGAGGCCAATATTTTTGGTACTTGTATCGAATTATTTATTAATAATAAAATACATTTCTTTATTATGTTTGATTTTCGAAAATAATAAAGTCCCTAGAATAGTTAGTTTGTTTAATGAAATGTTAAATATGACTTAATCATGAGATTCCATTAAACGTAAGAACACTATTCTTAAAGTATATGTAATCGAGATTTAATGTGAAGTGAGAAAACATTAAAGCATTGAGATTATTATGTAGATAGACTGATGATCATATCTCATGGATCATGGATAAGGAGTTATTAAGTCTTAACATAGGTATAAATATTAGGAGTAATATTTATACTGGATTGACCCACTATGAGAATACTATATAGAATGTTATGCAAAGTGTCATAAGTTATTTTCATGGTGATAAGTGGTGTATACCACCCTTCAACCTGAAAACCACTATGGACCCTAGATGTGGAGTCAAGTGCTTTATTGTTGATCAAACGTTATCCGTAACTAGATGACCATAAAGACCATTAATAGGTACTTCACAAAGCATGCTGAGGGACATGAGTGACCTAGATGGAATTTGCCCATCCTGCGTAACAGAATAAATGTCTAAGGGCCCAATATTGAACTGGACAAGGGTGACACGGTCTATGCCATGTGTTCAATATATACATAAGGGAAAAAGGATAATTGTACACACAAGCATTATCACGGAAAGGTTTTGTCAGATCACATGGCATTTTTGTGACTTGGGTAACAGTGATGTGTTGCTAGATACTGCTCACTGTTTATTATGTTAAATGTGATTTAATATAATTGCCAACGTCGCGGAAATCTACAGGGTCACACACATAAGGACAGATAAATGAGAGATAAAGTAAATGAGGAACATCGTAAGGTACGATGCACTTAAGTGGAATACAAAATGTGGAAAGGTATCACACGATTAAGTGATATGCGGTACATCATAAGGAATGATACTCATATGATTAATTGGGCTTTTAGCTTGTAGCCCACACTTGTGGTTCTATGAATAAAACTCTTGTACTGAAGCATTTAACTTGATGAAAATTCGGTCTTGAAACCCTGTCGTATTTTCGCTCACTCTCTCACTCAAAGCTTTCGTTCGTGAGCAGCTAGCACTATAACCGGGAGCGATCTGTTCGTGTGGACTGAGTAGAGACGTTGTTCTTCATCAACGTTAGTGATCACAACATCAGAAATTGAAATCGCCACAAGAGGTAACATATTCTATCACTGACCATGATAATTCGTAAGGGTCGCTAAAGGAAAATTGAATTTTCGCTGCGTTTTTATATTGCAATTTTCCTTCAAGAGCTTGCGTGGGATGGTATTGACAGAGGGCTATTACTTGACGGATCCAATGTTATAGGTGTTTTGGAGGCCATCATCGCGGAGGCTTGGGGTGCTCTATCATACAGGAGGCGGCAAAGGGGCGCCTCGAGGGTGACAAGCCGACTCATCATCCGCCATACCTAGTAGTTTATGTTGATGATGCACTTGTATTTTGGTTTTAGTTTTTTGGTCTTGTATTTTATCGTATTTATATTACTATTTGTATTACTTGGATTGCATTTTGGATTACTTGGATTATATTAATATGCGTGGAACATATTTGGATTACTTGCATTTTTGTCTTTTATTCAATTTCTAATTTGTATAATTTGTTTAATTTCTAATATGTATTATTTCTCCAATTATTACTTTTGTTCAATTTTCTGCTATTGTCATGTTTATAACCGGAAATATATTTCCAGTTTGAAACCGACAATATACTTCTGATTTTAACACAAATATTTCAAAAAATAATTTCGATAGACTTTCAATTTTAAAGGGACATTATGAGAAATGCATAGAATTTAATTTTCTACCCTGAAGTGGCTTAACAAATTCTCTTTAATAAAACTTCAGAAAATTTAACTTTTAAAATTTTTGAAAAACATTTGAATGAGACTGTAAAAATTTCTTTTAGTTTAATCAAAAAGAATTTCTTAAACCACCCTTATACTTTCTTAGTGCTCCCATGTGAAATGTCTAAAATATCCCTTGATTTCAAAAATATTTTTAAACAATTTCTTTTCACAAAATTTAATACAATTCAGATATGCATTTTGAAATTAACTCATTTTAAATACGCATCTCCAAAATCACATGTAAGAATGGTTTGTTAAGAAATTATCTTAATCTAAAGCACTTGATTCTAATTCATTTCTTTTTAAAAAAGTAGAATGCATAAGGCCTAAGAGGGGTAGGAATATAACTTTAAGAATGGAAAGTAGACCACTTACGAGATTTAGGCCTATATCCAATATTTCATATAAAATTGGGAAAAAAAAGTTAATTAGATTCGTAAGCTAAATTATTTTTTATAACTGAGTACTTGAATTTGTTAAATATATGTTTTTCAAAAACAAAAAAAAAAACAAAATTGTTAAATATTTAATATACTAAATTTTAAAATGAATTCTTAGATTATCAAGTAATTTACAATTATGCCTTTCTAAATTTTTAATCTATAGCTTCCATTACAAACCAGCAGAGCAGATTTGCCAAAAAATCTATTAATATGAGAGTGAGGTAATTCATAATTATCAACATGGGTGGAATGTGATGAACTTTTAACAATTTCCATTAAAAAAAGGTAGTGTTCACTACATAGTGATCACTAATCCTATGGAAATTTAAAAATATGCCCTTTGTATCAAATGATGGTGATTCAGAATTACTCTGAACAATTTGTTGTCCATGTTGATGTTCGAAATGAATTTATCAATTAATATGAGCTTACTTTATGTGAACATATGTTTGAATGGCTCTGCATAAAGGTTGTGTTTGACATTGTTATCGGAAGATTATATTCTAGTTATGATAGAAAATAAACACTTGTTACAATGAGATATGAAAGAAGTGACAAGTATAAGAAGCCATTTCGGAAGTTGAAACTTGAAACGTGATGACACCAGAACAAAGAAATGTATATGTCCTTTTAAGTTGTGTGGGTACCACAAGATGAATAAGACATGGATATTTAATGTGATTTATGATGTACATAATAATGGTTTGGGTCACAAGTTAGTTGATCATCCAATTATGTCGCCTAAATGCTAAAGGAAAGAAACTTGTTTCTGACATGACATTGACCATGGTTCAGCCTAAAAATATACTATCCACTTTTCAAAAACATATTAATTGAATATGTCATCTCAAATATTAAGCAAGTATACAATATTCGCATCCAAAATAACAAGGCGATAAGAGGTCCAAGATCTAAAATGCAAAAAATGTTAAAACTATTGGACGATGATCATTATGTATCTACGTATAGAGTGCTTGAAAATGGGAAGCCTATTCGAGATATATTTTGGCTCATCCTAAAACCGTTGGATGTAAATTCAACCTAGAGGTCTTCATCTTGTTTCGAAGATGTCGACTCACTTTATATATACACTCCAATTTTGCAATCTAAAAAGTTCTATTAAAGGCGCTCACATCACGAAACCATTTCTTTCACTGCCTTTACTAAAAATGATACACATTGAAGAGATGCATGCCTTTATGCACAGACAAATTGATTGCATTGTATATGTTAAAGGTGATGGTAGTTGTGGTTATCATATTGTTTCAACTCTGCTAAGTAAGAGAGAGATGAATCATACACTTGTTCACCAACTTCATCGCTACTTTTATTAACCAGAAGCTTGCATGTATGACAATTGTATAAGATTTGGGAGTCACTAGGGAGGTAGCTCTAAAGAAGTTTGATTTTAACATGGGAGCGCATCTTCAGATATCTTGGCTTCAAGAAAGGTACCACAATCTTGTAGAGGGACTGGTGTATAAGGTTGCTACTAGGGTGTACATGCTACATCTAGTAGCATGTACTCTCTTTACAAATAAGTCAGTTGTATATTGATGCTCGATATATGTGGTTGTTCAATAGCCTTGATACCAACTGGAATTAAGGGTGCACTACATTGACAATCCTATATGCAACACTTAGAGTTGTGATTGCCTTTGAGACTAGACAACTTGCTGGTTATTTAAGTTAAATTCAAGTATACTAGAAATTATTATTTGTAGTTTAGTTCTTATTTAATTGAATGACATTTCTTAATTATTATTTGTTCTATTTGTGTTCTTTTATTAGTGTTGGATATAAGAGCATTTCCCCACTATATATGACAGAATGGTGTGGCGAACAGATGTGAGTGTCCCATGGGCGAGGATATGGAAGGCTAGGAAAGCACATCTAAGTGGTGTTGTGGATTACAGGAAGATGCTTAACGCACTGACGGTAGATGATGTCATCTGGCACCTTACAAAAGTCATAGAGTCCACTGTGAGTTTCATGAGTCTTCTTTATTTTCTGGTAATATGTTGTGGGAGACCTAATTCACTAGACCCTTGCTTGAGAGGTGTTTGTCAAAATATGGTTATGTCCAAGCCATCCCACGAGTGCTCCAACTTCGAGTATTGACAGGTGATTTAAGAGTAACATTGCCAGCGCTGCACACTACAAAAAACGGGTAAATTATGGCGGTTAAAAGAGTATAATTACTGCGGTTTCAACCGGCACAATTTACGTAAATGACGTTCTTGTAAAAATGACATATATTTTGCTGCCTCTAGGTATTAAACGACGGTTTCCAATTGACCGCCATACAAACCGTCGTAATATTCCAAGCATGTAATGTCGTTTTAGTTTGGTAATTAACGACGGTTCAAACCGCCACAAATTACGTTTTTTTTAAAAATAAATAGAACATTAAGGCGGTTATAACCGCTATAATTTTCATTCATTTTTTTTTAAAAAAAATAATAGCAATTCAAACTGGACCAAAATTTTAATGAACAGGCTCAATAATTTGGAACCGAAAGGAACTAAAACTAGATATTTTAGTGAACATGTTCAATTTTAGAACCGAAATGAACTGAAACTAGATATTTTAAAACACACATCTTCATACACTCCAATAAGATAAGTCAAAATTATTTACAATGCATCAGTACAGAAAATGAGTCGTAACAATTCTGAACTTGTTCCTTCGTCTGAATAATGGTTTCTATTTTCCATAACTTTTAATAATTTCCAATTCTTGTAACTCTAGGATCTCCAAAAATTACGATAAGGCTCAATGATTATTATTATTATTATTATTATTATTATTATTATTATTATTATTATTATTATTATTATTATTATTATTATTATTATTATTATTATTATTATTATTATTATTATTATTATTATTATTATTATTATTATTATTCTGTGTAAATCTTTCATATGATCCAATTTTAGTTTCCTGAGTAATCATGCAGAATGATAAAACAATGTTAAGAACCCTATTTAAGTTTATAAATATATAAAGTAGGCTTGATACTTCTTGACTCCTCAATTGTTGTATGTAGCACCAAAATAGTTACAATAAAGACTTTTATATTTTGATGCAAACCTCTCTATACATCGACGGAAACACTTAGGTTTGTGTAAGGCGATGTTGATGAAGTCAACATTTGCTCATTTGAATTCCTAATGCACAAACCAATAAACATTTATGTATAATATTTTAAACAAATATTTACAAATATGAATAGATATTTATGTTTTTTTTAGATTTATTTTTTAAAGTGTGGCCAAAATGTACAAGTGCAATGAATTTGCAATATCATTTTTCTTGAAAAGTTGAAAATTATGTAGTGGTGAGAGGTGATAGAATGAAATCAATATAAAATATGAATATTAGCTCATAGTACTATCATTGAGTCAAATTTAGAAGCACTTGAACTATTCCATATTGAAAAATCTCATCAATTTCAAGTTATTTTGAAGAATAAAGAGGTGTGACAACAAAAAGTAAGATACTTTAAATTAAAACATAGTGAAGTAGGTTGGTTCAATTTCTTTATAATATTAATGGATCTATGAATCTCAAACAGAGACACATACACCAAAACATCATAAACATTGATAAATAATTCGAGGCAAATTGAAAAAATTAAATGTAACTACTTGTGTTAGGTATTTTTTCTCAGTGGAAAATGTTTACTCTCTGATTGAATCTAATACAAAATGTCTTTTTCCTATTGATTAGAACAAAAATTAATCATGTTATTGATTGAAAAATGTAGAGAACTCACGTTTGCAAACGAAAATTGATTAATTGCATCAAGTAAGTCTTTGGAAACTCAACCTCAGTAGTTTGTGTCTTCTTCTTTATCTCATCCACTAGTATGTTTGCAACCTTCAAATGACCTAAATATAAATACCTATCATTTAATAAGCATGGGAATACATTTCCAAGATATTAATCAAATATGCATGGAATTATGCTCTCAAATGCTGTTATGATTTTACCTTAACACAGCCCGAGTGGCCAAAATTTGCGAAGTTGAACTAAATAACAAGGAATAAGAAAGTTAGATGACTGGCCCTGCCCAAAAAGCTAGCTCACTAGATTAGTAGCAAACACGATAGGATCATTTCCTCTCACAAAATGATGGGTCATTAAAGTATTTTACCAGTATCACTCATTAATCCCATTGGTTAGCTAGTGCTTTAGTGTATTTGAGTAACTAAAAAGCAAGAGACAATTTGAAAATTGACACCAGAGATTAATATGTAACAATCATCTTTCCTAAATAAGTAACTACATAATTAATTAACAGCTACTCTATCTTGAATATAACACTAAATTTCATTATATCTAGCAGGCATGCCATATGGCTTAGAAGATAGGCCACCACCCCTTACAAACTTGCTGCAAACAGAACACAGAAATATTGTCAATATCATACACATAGTATACAGACACATACTTTTTATAATAATATAAAAACTCATTATAGTTGCAAACCATGATATAAAAAAGAAAAATCATGATTTGACTTTGAAATCGACCTTAGAAGAAGAGCAATGAAGCAGAAATCGGATAGAAAATCAAGGTTCTTTGATTATTAGTGTTGATTGGTAGGGTTCAATATCAGTATCCACGTCGTTTAGGTGTGATTCAAACTTCAAATAATTTTTAGGGTTCGATTGAGAAATGGGATTGAGGAATGAGGGAAGAGCTTGGACCGTGAAGAGCAAATGGTGATGAAGCTTTAATCGAAATCGGAAGGATAATGAATGAAGATGAGAAGAGCTTGCATCGTGAGGAGAGAATTGGGAATAGGAAAAATGTGAATGAGGAATTATGATTAAAAATTGGAAAAATAAAAGGGGTAAAAGTGAAAACATAACGCGGCCGTGCAAATTTTTAGGAGGGAAAACTCAAATATAACACGCTCGTGTGAATTTCATCTATTAATATTAAGATGTAAAAAACGATTGCTGTAACCGTCACAATAGGCTTAATATTACGTCGGTTATAAAAACTGTCGTAATACACGTAAATAATGGTGGTTTACTATAAACGCCGTAACTAAACCGCCATAATTAACGTCTGTGCCATTTTAATGAGGGTTCAACATGACTCTCAGTGTGAGGATGGTTACCTGGAGTGGCACCTCATTGTATCATACCCTCATATCATCCCACTTGTTGAGCATACTGATGATGTTATGTCTTTCTATGTTGGGGGTACCTATCGATGATGTGCCACCGTCGTCGCCTTTATCTAATGTCGATGACCAGCACCATGTGTAGACGAGCGCTATTATTATGGATACCTCATGGGTTTGATAAACTTAGATGGTGAGGTTCTTATCGGATTATTGTGGGTAAAATATATAGCCTATGAGGCCTATTTAGTTGTTTGATTTGATAGTTGTATTATTTATATATTTTGTGACTCGAATTACTTAGCATCGTACCTTTTATTACATAATATTTTGTCGAGTTCATGTTTCGAAGATGAACATAACTTAAGACATTACAACTAACATAAATTAACAATAATGAAACATGAAAACCTACGCACTGCCAGATGATTATGGACATTTCATCATCTTATATGTCGTCGACAGATCTTAAAATCTTCGCATCAAACTCGACCGACTCCTAAGTTAGCCTACGGCGAAATGATCGTCACATAACTGTTAAATCTTCATTAATCTTCAACTTAATAAGGTTGTATTCACCCAACCATCAATATCAATTCAATCTTCACTAAACTCGATTTTTCTCACATTTCTGTTATCGATTTCAAGCAATAATTCATTCAACTTATATGTCGTCGACATATCTTAAAATCTTCGCATCAAACTCGACCGACCCCTAAGTTAGCCTACGGCAAAATGATCGTCACATAACTTTTAAATCTTCATTAATCTTCAACTTAATAAGGTTGTATTCACCCTACCATCAATATCAATTCAATCTTCACTAAACTCGATTTTTCTCACATTTCTGTTATCGATTTCAAGTAATAATTCATTCAACTTGGATCTCAAGGCTAGGATAGATGCGATGCCATCTGGAAGTCGGAACTTTATAGAAGGTTTCTCTTTGTTGAAGTACACTTCTGTCTTAATCAGAAATTAAATAAGAGGTATTTTGAGATGTTTTTCTTAACAACAACAGATGACCCATATTTATACAACTTTGAATTTATTCTAGACTATAAAATGGTCGATAAAATCACAACCGTACAAAACTGTCAGCAAAATCTTAACTATTAAAAATTCTATAAAATTGCATTACTAGAGTTTTTGGTATAACATAGTATTTTTTAGAAAATACCGATAATATTCCAAACATACTGGAAATACTTGAAACTTTCAGTATTAGTTCATACGAGAAATTATGAATACATTACCGAGAAATTTTATTTGTACCGAAAATTTTGGATTACCTACAAGAAACTGTGTACGCACATTTGAATCCGATTTTGAACATAGGCATTTTTGGGATTATCAAATAAAGTGGAGGTGCCAAGTGGTAGTTAAATTCTTGGAAGGTGGATGAAAATATAAAGAGATATGTTGTGAGATTTAGGCCCAAATCCAATATTTCATAAAGCATATGAAAAAAACAGTAAGTTAGGTCAGAGGATTTATCTTTCCACCCTTTTTATTTTACCTGCCACTTTCAACATATAACTTTACCACTATATTTTTGTGAAAAATCATTTTTTTTTTTACTTTCTTTTTAAATACTGAAAATTTGGGGGTGGTAATTTCAAAAAAAATATCGAAAATTTCCAAAATTTCTGGTATTTTTCAGAATTAATTAATTTTTTTTTAAAAAAAAAAACGGAAATTTCAATCAAATATCGAGAATTTCCGATAGAAAAATAGAATTTTTTTCGAATTTTTTACTTATTTTTGATATTGTATATTTGAAATTTATGGTAGGGTATTTTGAAATTTCCAATATCTAAAAAAGTTTTTTTTATTTTGCGTATTTGAAATTTCCGATATCCAAATTTTTTATTCTGGGTATTTGAAATTTTCGGTATCCAAATTTTTTTGTAATATATCGAAAATTTCTAAGACTCTACTAAAAATTTCTAAAAATTTTCTAAGGGATAAAGTTAGAATTCAAAAGTTTGGAAATGCCAAATACAAGGGGTGGCATGAAAAATTCTTACTAGCTAAATTCTTTGTATAACTGAGTACTTGAATTAGTAACTTAGAGTTATGTTTTCTAACTATAGAAAAGGGGTGAAAAAAAAATTATCAATTAATCATGATCATAAATTCTGTCAAAATATATAATATAATAAAACAATATATTTTTATTAGATGATAATACATCTTTCTTTAAACTCTTTTTTATTCTTAACCCGTAGTCTAGATTTTTAAATCATGAATATAAATCCAGATCACCCCAACATACCATATATATATATCTAATGTCTGAAATATACTGAAACAAGTTAATATTTAAATTTTAAAATTTAAATACTTAGCCGAATTTTCTTTTTTAATTTGTGAGAATTTTTAATATCCTTTAATTAATTTGCTTTGTCTAAATAACATTTCAAATTATCTGCTGCTTATGATTCTTATTCTTTGCGTCTCATTTGTAATTTGTATACATATATTATAAATGTAGATGGTATTTGACATTTGATTTGAAATTTTATCATCACATGCCTAAAATTTATAGTTGAAAAATGGTTTTTGAAAAAAAAAACATATTTTTAAGTAGGACAATTTTAAAAACAGGAATGTTATTCCTAGACAATATTTTACACCAATGCATATACCATAACACTGTTCACCGTATTTATACGGTGAATAGTATTTTTTAAAATTAAAAATATATAATTATGAATGATAAAATAAAATATAAAAAATAAAGTTGATTAATAAAATATAATATATAAAAAATATATCATTCACTGTTCACAATAATTTTTAATGGTAAAATAAAGTTGATTAATAAAATATAAAAAATTTATTAATTAAATTATAAATTTGATTAATACACACCTAAATTTTAAAAATAACAGTAATAATAAAGTTGATTAATAAAATATAAAAAATTAGTTAATAAAATTATAATATTGATTAATAAACTACTCATATTTTTAATAGTAAATAAAATTATAATATTGATTAATAAACTACTCATATTTTTAATAGTAAATAAAATTGATTAATAAAATATAAAAAATTAAATAATAAAATAATAAAATAGATTAATTTTACAATTTAAAAAATAAAAATATTTTTTAAAATATTATTTTATTATTATAATATATCACTATTCACCGTAGTGAACACTAAAATATTAGGTGGAATAACATTTTTCTTTTAAAAAACCTATCCAAATTTCCAGTGCTACATAACTTAGCTATCAGCAAAAATTTCAAAATAATACAACCAAATGCTTTTAACAAAATTATGAAGTAACCAGACAGAACATAATCTAACAAATATTTTTTCCTGTTAAAATTTCAAAAACTAAACAACCACAATTACAAACATAGTATCAAAATAATTGATATAAACCAAGTGATAACAGTAACGAAAAACGTGAGTTAGCGAACCAGATGATATTTAATTTGATGATCTTTCTTAAAAATTGCTAGGCAACACTCTTCTTTTCAATAAATGGTTGATGCTTAGGCCTAGTTGAGAGTAGTATTGATTGAGGTAAAACTAATTGTAATTTAGGGTTAGTTTGTTTAGAAAACAATTTTTAATGTGTTATATAACTTTGCTAAGAAAAATATTTATAAAACAATTGGTTCAAATAGTTTCTCAATAAAAATTTAATTTTATGTATTTTTTATATTTTTTATTAAAGGGTAATTTAGCATTTATTATTTATGTACTTTTTATCTTGGTCACTAAGTTTATTTTAGGGCCTATGTGACAATTTTTCTCTTTGTATAAATAGACTAGTCGTAGATGTCATTTATAACAACAACCTTATTTCTTTCATACTTTTTGTAGTCGTCGTTATCTTTTATTCTCCCATTATTCCAATCATCTTTGATTCTTGTGCACCAACAAATTGGTATCTAGGGCTCCGGTTAGAAACACAGGGAAACACGAGTGAACGTGAGTTTGTGTTGTGTGATTGATTTTGTTTCTAGGTTCGTGCTGAATCTTTGAACAAAATTGTGACAAAATCACATTTTCTGATTCTGTGGGATTGAGAAACACTGTGTGAGTAAAGATCTAAGTGTGTTGTATAAGGTTGAAGATGAACGGAAACGACAACATGAGCACCAAACTTCCATTTTTTTATGGCAAAAACTGGAACAAATGGATGATTCAGATGCACGTGTTATTTGGGGCTGAAGATGTTCTTGAGCTTGTTACTGATGGGTATATTCTAGTTGCAGCAGATGCAACAAAAGAAGAGAGAGAGGCGTAGAGAAACAAGAGAAAGAAAGATCATAAGGCGTTGTTCTTCATCCATCAGTGTGTGGATGTGAATGTGTTTGAGAAGATTGCAGATTCGACGACGTCAAAGGAGGCGTGGGACACATTGGTCAGATGTTACGATGGTGGCGCATCAGTGAAGAAGGTAAAGCTTCAGTCCTTGAGAAAGCAATATGAGAATCTCAACATGAAGAACAATAAGAAGGTTTCAGAGTATATCTCTAGAGTGATTCTAATCACTAATGAGATGAAGGCTTGTGGAGAAACTCTTTCTGAACAGGTAATCATAGAGAAGGTATTGAGGTCACTTACTCCTCAATTTGATTACATTGTTGTAGTAATAGAATATTCTAAAGATCTGGAAACCATGAGAGTAGAAGAGCTGCAAAGTAGTTTAGAAGCGCATGAGTTACGTCTGATTGGAAGAACTTATGAGAGGGAAGTTGAGCAGGCTCTGAAAGCTTCTTTTGTCAAGAAGGACCAGAAGCATTATTGGTTAGAGGCCAAGAATAGACGTGGTGATAAATTCCAGAAGTCAGAAAGTTCTGATGAGAAGAAACATCAGAAAGGAAAAGAAAAATCTTACAAGAAGAAAGTTCAATGTTACTGTTGTAAGCAGTTTGGCCATTTTTCTAGAGATTGTTGGTCAAACAAAGGAAGGAAATCAGAAGAAGCAAACATAGCTAGAGGAGATTCAGATGATGAACATGTGTTATTGATGGCTTCTGAGTCTGATGGAAGATGTTTGGCAGATTGGTGATATATGGACACTGGTTGTTCAAATCAATTGACTAGAAACAAGCAATGGCTGATAGATTTTGACTCCAGAAGGAGGACAAAGATCAGATGTGATGATAAATACTTTAATGCAGAAGGTATGGGAAATGTCAAAGTCAAAGTGAATAATGGGAAGAATGTTCTGATCAAGGATGTTTGGTATGTTCCTGGAATCAAAAGCAATTTGATGAGTGTGGGTTAGCTCATTGAGAAAGGTTCCTCTGTTGTTATGAAGAACAATCTCTTGAAGTTGTATGATTCCAATCAGAAGTTGATTATGCAATCTGAACAGGGAAGCAACAGAACATTCAAGGTGAATGTAGGACAACTGAAACATAGTGTCTAAGTGTAGAAGGCTCTGAAGGAGATAGTAAGCTGTGGCACAAGAGGTTGGGGCATTTGAACTATAAAAGCTTAGGGCATCTAAGTTTTAAGAAGCTCATACGTGGCATTCCGAAGATTGTGAAGCCTGAGAAGTCATGTAAGGTATGCATGAAAGGAAAGCAACAAAGATTACCATTTGTATTAGAAGTAACCCTAAGAGCAAAACATGCTCTAGGAGTAGTATATTCTGACGCGTGTGGACCATTTCCAGAACCTTCACTTGGAGGAAATAGGTATTTTGTGTCTTTTGTGGATGAGTTCACAAGAATCACGTGGGTAACACTCATCAAGTTTAAGAATGAGGTGTTTACAGAATTCCAGAAGTTCAAGGTGAAGGCTGAGAATCAAAGTGGTCAGAAGTTAAATATTCTTAGAACGAATGGTGGAGGTGAGTATAACTCTACAGAATTACGAAGAGCAGCAAAGTAGTTTAGAAGCGCATGAGTTACGTCTGATTTGAAGAACTTATGAGAGGGAAGTTGAGCAGGCTCTGAAAGCTTCTTTTGTCAAGAAGGACCAGAAGCATTATTGGTTAGAGGCCAAGAATAGACGTGGTGATAAATTCCAGAAGTCAGAAAGTTCTGATGAGAAGAAACATCAGAAAGGAAAAGAAAAATCTTACAAGAAGAAAGTTCAATGTTACTATTGTAAGCAGTTTGGCCATTTTTCTAGAGATTGTTGGTCAAACAAAGGAAGGAAATCAGAAGAAGCAAGCATAGCTAGAGGAGATTCAGATGATGAACATGTGTTATTGATGGCTTCTGAGTCTGATGGAAGATGTTTGGCAGATTGGTGATATATGGACACTGGTTGTTCAAATCAATTGACTAGAAAGAAGCAATGGCTGATAGATTTTGACTCCAGAAGGAGGACAAAGATCAGATGTGCTGATGATAAATACTTTAATGCAGAAGGTATGGGAAATGTCAAAGTCAAAGTGAATAATGGGAAGAATGTTCTGATCAAGGATGTTTGGTATGTTCCTGGAATCAAAAGCAATTTGATGAGTGTGGGTTAGCTCATTGAGAAAGGTTCCTCTGTTGTTATGAAGAACAATCTCTTGAAGTTGTATGATTCCAATCAGAAGTTGATTATGCAATCTGAACAGGGAAGCAACAGAACATTCAAGGTGAATGTAGAACAACTGAAACATAGTGTCTAAGTGTAGAAGGCTCTGAAGGAGATAGTAAGCTGTGGCACAAGAGGTTGGGGCATTTGAACTATAAAAGCTTAGGGCATCTAAGTTTTAAGAAGCTCGTACGTGGCATTCCGAAGATTGTGAAGCCTGAGAAGTCATGTAAGGTATGCATGAAAGGAAAGCAACAAAGATTACCATTTGTATTAGAAGTAACCCTAAGAGCAAAACATGCTCTAGGAGTAGTATATTCTGACGCGTGTGGACCATTTCCAGAACCTTCACTTGGAGGAAATAGGTATTTTGTGTCTTTTGTGGATGAGTTCACAAGAATCACGTGGGTAACACTCATCAAGTTTAAGAATGAGGTGTTTACAGAATTCCAGAAGTTCAAGGTGAAGGCTGAGAATCAAAGTGGTCAGAAGTTAAATATTCTTAGAACGAATGGTGGAGGTGAGTATAACTCTACAGAATTACGAAGAGCTGCAAAGTAGTTTAGAAGCGCATGAGTTACGTCTGATTGGAAGAACTTATGAGAGGGAAGTTGAGCAGGCTCTGAAAGCTTCTTTTGTCAAGAAGGACCAGAAGCATTATTGGTTAGAGGCCAAGAATAGACGTGGTGATAAATTCCAGAAGTCAGAAAGTTCTGATGAGAAGAAACATCAGAAAGGAAAAGAAAAATCTTACAAGAAGAAAGTTCAATGTTACTGTTGTAAGCAGTTTGGCCATTTTTCTAGAGATTGTTGGTCAAACAAAAGAAGGAAATCAGAAGAAGCAAACATAGCTAGAGGAGATTCAGATGATGAACATGTGTTATTGATGGCTTCTGAGTCTGATGGAAGATGTTTGGCAGATTGGTGATATATGGACACTGGTTGTTCAAATCAATTGACTAGAAACAAGCAATGGCTGATAGATTTTGACTCCAGAAGGAGGACAAAGATCAGATGTGCTGATGATAAATACTTTAATGCAGAAGGTATGGGAAATGTCAAAGTCAAAGTGAATAATGGGAAGAATGTTCTGATCAAGGATGTTTGGTATGTTCCTGGAATCAAAAGCAATTTGATGAGTGTGGGTTAGCTCATTGAGAAAGGTTCCTCTGTTGTTATGAAGAACAATCTCTTGAAGTTGTATGATTCCAATCAGAAGTTGATTATGCAATCTGAACAGGGAAGCAACAGAACATTCAAGGTGAATGTAGAACAACTGAAACATAGTGTCTAAGTGTAGAAGGCTCTGAAGGAGATAGTAAGCTGTGGCACAAGAGGTTGGGGCATTTGAACTATAAAAGCTTAGGGCATCTAAGTTTTAAGAAGCTCATACGTGGCATTCCGAAGATTGTGAAGCCTGAGAAGTCATGTAAGGTATGCATGAAAGGAAAGCAACAAAGATTACCATTTGTATTAGAAGTAACCCTAAGAGCAAAACATGCTCTAGGAGTAGTATATTCTGACGCGTGTGGACCATTTCCAGAACCTTCACTTGGAGGAAATAGGTATTTTGTGTCTTTTGTGGATGAGTTCACAAGAATCACGTGGGTAACACTCATCAAGTTTAAGAATGAGGTGTTTACAGAATTCCAAGAAGTTCAAGGTGAAGGCTGAGAATCAAAGTGGTCAGAAGTTAAATATTCTTAGAACGAATGGTGGAGGTGAGTATAACTCTACAGAATTACGAAGAGCAGCAAAGTAGTTTAGAAGCGCATGAGTTACGTCTGATTTGAAGAACTTATGAGAGGGAAGTTGAGCAGGCTCTGAAAGCTTCTTTTGTCAAGAAGGACCAGAAGCATTATTGGTTAGAGGCCAAGAATAGACGTGGTGATAAATTCCAGAAGTCAGAAAGTTCTGATGAGAAGAAACATCAGAAAGGAAAAGAAAAATCTTACAAGAAGAAAGTTCAATGTTACTGTTGTAAGCAGTTTGGCCATTTTTCTAGAGATTGTTGGTCAAACAAAGGAAGGAAATCAGAAGAAGCAAACATAGCTAGAGGAGATTCAGATGATGAACATGTGTTATTGATGGCTTCTGAGTTTGATGGAAGATGTTTGGCAGATTGGTGATATATGGACACTGGTTGTTCAAATCAATTGACTAGAAACAAGCAATGGCTGATAGATTTTGACTCCAGAAGGAGGACAAAGATCAGATGTGCTGATGATAAATACTTTAATGCAGAAGGTATGGGAAATGTCAAAGTCAAAGTGAATAATGGGAAGAATGTTCTGATCAAGGATGTTTGGTATGTTCCTGGAATCAAAAGCAATTTGATGAGTGTGGGTTAGCTCATTGAGAAAGTTTCCTCTGTTGTTATGAAGAACAATCTCTTGAAGTTGTATGATTCCAATCAGAAGTTGATTATGCAATCTGAACAGGGAAGCAACAGAACATTCAAGGTGAATGTAGAACAACTGAAACATAGTGTCTAAGTGTAGAAGGCTCTGAAGGAGATAGTAAGCTGCTGTGGCACAAGAGGTTGGGGCATTTGAACTATAAAAGCTTAGGGCATCTAAGTTTTAAGAAGCTCATACGTGGCATTCCGAAGATTGTGAAGCCTGAGAAGTCATGTAAGGTATGCATGAAAGGAAAGCAACAAAGATTACCACTTGTATTAGAAGTAACCCTAAGAGCAAAACATGCTCTAGGAGTAGTATATTCTGACGCGTGTGGACCATTTCCAGAACCTTCACTTGGAGGAAATAGGTATTTTGTGTCTTTTGTGGATGAGTTCACAAGAATCACGTGGGTAACACTCATCAAGTTTAAGAATGAGGTGTTGTAATTCGTAAGTTCAAGGTGAAGGCTGAGAATCAAAGTGGTCAGAAGTTAAATATTCTTAGAACGAATGGTGGAGGTGAGTATAACTCTACAGAATTACGAAGAGCAGCAAAGTAGTTTAGAAGCGCATGAGTTACGTCTGATTTGAAGAACTTATGAGAGGGGAAGTTGAGCAGGCTCTGAAAGCTTCTTTTGTCAAGAAGGACCAGAAGCATTATTGGTTAGAGGCCAAGAATAGACGTGGTGATAAATTCCAGAAGTCAGAAAGTTCTGATGAGAAGAAACATCAGAAAGGAAAAGAAAAATCTTACAAGAAGAAAGTTCAATGTTACTATTGTAAGCAGTTTGGCCATTTTTCTAGAGATTGTTGGTCAAACAAAGGAAGGAAATCAGAAGAAGCAAACATAGCTAGAGGAGATTCAGATGATGAACATGTGTTATTGATGGCTTCTGAGTTTGATGGAAGATGTTTGGCAGATTGGTGATATATGGACACTGGTTGTTCAAATCAATTGACTAGAAACAAGCAATGGCTGATAGATTTTGACTCCAGAAGGAGGACAAAGATCAGATGTGCTGATGATAAATACTTTAATGTAGAAGGTATGGGAAATGTCAAAGTCAAAGTGAATAATGGGAAGAATGTTCTGATCAAGGATGTTTGGTATGTTCCTGGAATCAAAAGCAATTTGATGAGTGTGGGTTAGCTCATTGAGAAAGGTTCCTCTGTTGTTATGAAGAACAATCTCTTGAAGTTGTATGATTCCAATCAGAAGTTGATTATGCAATCTGAACAGGGAAGCAACAGAACATTCAAGGTGAATGTAGAACAACTGAAACATAGTGTCTAAGTGTAGAAGGCTCTGAAGGAGATAGTAAGCTGTGGCACAAGAGGTTGGGGCATTTGAACTATAAAAGCTTAGGGCATCTAAGTTTTAAGAAGCTCGTACGTGGCATTCCGAAGATTGTGAAGCCTGAGAAGTCATGTAAGGTATGCATGAAAGGAAAGCAACAAAGATTACCATTTGTATTAGAAGTAACCCTAAGAGCAAAACATGCTCTAGGAGTAGTATATTCTGACGCGTGTGGACCATTTCCAGAACCTTCACTTGGAGGAAATAGGTATTTTGTGTCTTTTGTGGATGAGTTCACAAGAATCACGTGGGTAACACTCATCAAGTTTAAGAATGAGGTGTTTACAGAATTCCAGAAGTTCAAGGTGAAGGCTGAGAATCAAAGTGGTCAGAAGTTAAATATTCTTAGAACGAATGGTGGAGGTGAGTATAACTACAGAATTCCAGAAGTTCTGTGATGATAATGGAATTGAGCATGAGGTTACTGCTCCTTATACTCCTAAACACAATGGTCCTCACAACTTATGGGGAGAAGTTGTTACTACTGCAGCATATGTGCTTAATAGGTGTCCAAGGCAGAAGCTGAAGGAGACTGTTCCTTTAGAGAAGTGGACTGGAGAGAAGCAAAATGTTAGTCATTTGAAGGTTTTTGGTTCTGTGTGTTACAAACACGTTCCAGAATCTAGAAGGAAGAAATTGGATGATAGAAGCAAAGTGATGTTATTGGTGGGGTACCACAGTACAAGTGCATACAAGCTCTATTGTCCAGAAACTAACAAATTTGAAGTCAACAGAGACGTTATTGTAAAAGAGTAAGAAGTTTGGTATTAGAGAAAGTCTCAACCAACTTCTGGTGAAGAGATAACTTCTGAAGAAGATTCAAAAGTTGAAACTTCTGAAGAAGGGTCAGAAGTTGAAACTTCTGAAGAAGAGTCAGAAGTTAAAAGTTCTGGAGAAGAGTCAGAGTCAGAAGATGATTCTGAAAACTCTGAAGATGATGATGATCTAGAATATGGTGGTGATCATGCTTCTAGAAGGGAAAACTCTGAAGACGTAGGTTCTGGAGGACAAGCTTCTGGATATGATCATGGTTTTAAAGGTGGAAATTATGAAGATAGGGTTTCTGGACAAGGTCCAAAAGCTAATGTTGTTCCATCTTCTGGAGAACATTTAGAACAACTTCAGAGGCCACAAAGAATTAGAACTATACCTAGAAGGTTTGCAGATTTTGACATGTTGCAAGACACCGAAGTTGATTCAGAGGGAGAAGTCATTAAGTGTGCCATGTTAGTAGACTCTGAACCATTGGGTATAGAAGAATCACTAAAGAAGAAAGTCTGGATGAATGTCATGAAAGACGAACTTGAGGCAATATAAAGAAACAATACTTGGGAGTTGACTAAGCTTTCGAAGAAGAAGAAAGCCATCAACGTCAAATGGGTTTTCAAGGTGAAGCTTAAGCCAGATGGATCAGTTGGTAAGCACAAAGCAAGGCTAGTGGCTAGAGGTTTTCTTCAGAAACCTGGACTAGATTACTTTGAGGTATTTGCACCTGTAGCTAGACATGAAACAATCATGCTGATGATTGCTCTAGCTGCAAATAGAAATTGGCATCTGATGCATTTGGATGTAAAGTCAGCATTTATGAACGGTCCATTACAAGAAGAGGTATACATGTCACAACCTCCTGGCTTCGTGAAAAAGAATCAGGAAGGGATGATGTACAAGTTACATAAAGCTATGTATGGATTGAAGCAAGCACCCAGAGCTTGGAATCAGAAGATTGGTTCATTTTTCAAGAAGAAAGGGTTTCCGAAGTGTGAGATGGAATATGGAGTTTACATGCAACATTTTGGGAGCAATATGATCTTAGTGTGTCTTTATATTGATGAAATATTGCATACATGGAGTTGTCCAGAAGATATAATCAAGTTCAAGAAAGTGTTGATGAATGAATTTGAGATGACTGATCTAGGAAATATGGTATATTTTTTAGGGATGAAGATTCTGTACTCAAAGAAGGGTATCATTTTGCATCAGCTGAAGTATGAATTAGAACTTTTAAAGAAGTTTAAGCTGGAGAATTTTAAGACTGCTGTTACACCGTAAAAAACTAATCATAAATTGGATTCTAACTCTCAGGGTGAAGATGTGGATGCTACGGTCTTCAAACAACTGGTTGGTTCTATGAGGTATTTGTGTAATACTGGACCTGATATTTCCTATGTAGTTGGATTGGTTAGTAGGTTCATGAGTAAACCTATGTGGTCCCATTATCAAGCTGCTGTCAGAATTTTGAGGTATATCAAGGGAACTTTGAAGTTTGGAGTATTATTTCCTTCTGGAAGAAAGGAAGAATTAGAGTTGATGAGTTACTCTGACTCTGATTTGGTGTGGAGATAGAGTTGATAGAAGAAGTACTTCTGGATACTTATTCAAGTTTCTGGGAGTTCCTATTTCTTGGAGTTCCAAGAAGCAAGTTGTTGTTGCTATATCAACGTGTGAAGCTGAGTATATTGCAGGTGCTGTAGCTGCATGTCAAGCTCTATGGCTTCTAAACTTATTAGAAGATCTGAAGATTAAAGTAAAGAAGCCTTTGAAGCTGATGGTTGATAACAAGTTTGCAATCAATCTTTCCAGAAATCCTGTGTTACATAGAAGAATCAAGCATATTGAGACTAAGTATCATTTTTTGAGAAGCCAAGTCCAGAACGAAACATTAGAAGTTGTGCACTGTAGCACCCAGAAGCAGTTGGCAGATGTTCTAACGAAGGCAATAAAGACGAATCCATTTCTCCTCTTAAGGGATAGAATTGGTGTAGTTATTTTGTATATATGTTTTGTGGCACTCATCTATTCTTTTGTTGTTAATATCGTTGAATAACCCCGCTTTTTGTTGTAAATACATTTTATTGCGTTTTGTGTACATATTGTACTGTTTGATTAGTTTTGTATATATTTTGTAGGTGTTTGTTGCATTTTTGGAGCATTGAGAATAAAGTCCAAATGGAGATCCAAGATGCATTGTTGATCAATGAAGGAATAAGGCTAAAATATTGAAGCCATGGAAGTTATGTAGGAAAAGCAACAAAATTTGTTGGACTGATAAGCTTCGTCGGGCGATGGCCAGGCGAGGGCTGTCGCTTCTGCGTCGCCGGGCGACGGTGGGGCAAGAGGAAGTGTTCAATTTTGGGATTTTGCCCTGCCTTGTGTCGCTGCAGGTCGCTGGGCGAGGAAAAGAAGAGTTGCCGGACGAAGCTGACCGTCGTCGGGAGATGGTATATATTTTGGTCAGATGAGGGCGTGGCCAGCTGTGAGCCAATTTTATAAGAAGTTTCGTCGAGCGATGCTTTATTTCGTCGGGCGATTCTTGCGGAACATATTTTCTTTATCTTTCTTTTTCATTTCATTTTTTGGTTTTATGGTTTTGGGGTGTGAGATTCTTGCTCCCAATTCCATCACTCATATGGTTTTTGATAGATTAGCTTAGAAAACAACACTAGGGTCTTGCTCATGGATGATTGGAGGTGGATTGCTCTTTGATAGGCTCTGACAAACCGGTGTAAATGAGTAGTGTATCTCTTCTGTTCTCTTTGTATTTCTCTATTTTGTTGGTTATGTATGTATATTTACTCTAAACTCATGTATATTTGTCGCCCTTGGCGTTGTATAAAGTCTACTTTATGAATCTGTGTTGGTAATTGTCTTAGGTTTTTACTCTATGTTAGGGATTTGAGCTTTGCTAGAGATAGATTGTTTAGATTCTTACCTAGGATGATTATCTGTTAGTTTCTGATTTCTAGAAATGGGTTTAGAGCTGACATTTACTTAGAGTGTCTGATCTTAATGCCTCTGCGTTGGTGAAGTATGCCAGAGATGGGTATGGAGGTGACGCAGTTGACTTCTGGTTGTCGATGTATGCCAGAAATGGATATCGAGATGATTCGGGAGGACTTTCAATTTGGGTTAGAAATATCTTAGGTTGTTAGAGGTATTTGATGACACGGACGAGTATCGTAGGCTGGGTATAACTGGACGGTAGATTTAAGTCTGTGACGGGTAGTGTGCATTAGTTCCGGACAAGCTGTCTATCCTGTCATACCCCAAATTTTGACCTAATATACCACCTTACATTTGCATTGTTGCACGACTAACAGCTCAGCCAGCATTAATCGGGTATAACATTCACAGGTCAAAATTAGGGTTTCATCAGATTTTCATCTGATTCAAGAGCTAACCAATTAGGGTTTGAGATTTTCTCACTCCATTTGATCTATCTTGATCAAATCATCAGCTTTCAATCCTCAGATATCAAATTTTCTCACAGATCAATCAAGGATCGACCAATTAGGGTTTTGGTCGAGCATAGGCATTCTCTGATTTTTTTGAGCAGTGATTGACTTTTTTGGATAGATATTGGTCGTTATATCTCAGATACAACATCTTGACCTAATTTCTGGACTCAAAACATCACAGAGGTTCACAGAATTCATCAGTCAATTTCAGAAACATCTGATGAAATTTCATCTGCACAGAAAAGTCAAACTTTGACTTTTGGTCAAATTTTTCAAAACAAAACTTTTTCCAACATCAAAATACTTCAAATGATCCATCATGATCATAAAAAATCAAAGAATTTGAAAAGTCAACAAAAAGTCAAAAGTTTTTATACTTAGAAATTTTTCTAAGTGTTGAAATTTCTCATTTTTTCCAAACTTCAAGCCATTTTTTCACCTAGTTGCAATTTGAATTTGAAAAAACTCAAAACATGAAAGTTGTAGCTTGTGGAAAAATATTTCCAAAATGTCCAAGAACTCTTAAATCCATGGAGTCTAGCTATACTTTTGAAATTGAAACATAAGGCTCCATGAAACTTGATTTTCAAAGATCAAAACATCAATTATAGGTCATTTTTTGAGTTTTCTTCACCAAGAAGTAATTCAACCTTGCCACCTTGCCAAATTGAGTCATCAAACTGATAAACATCAGTGAGAAGTGATTATTGAAAGATTGGATCAAGTTGGATAATTTCACACATGGTGAAAAAAGGAACCTTCCTTTTGCTTTACAAAAGACTTTCTTGCCCCTTAAGCTTTCTTTGAATTACCAAATGCCATGTCCTTCTTGCCTAACATTGCAGTCCTAATTGGCCTATAAAAGGATCACATTTCAAGCCTAAATCAACACCAAAAACAATACAAATTCATGCTTTCTTTCACTTACTTGAAAATCAAGTAATATAGTGCAAATTGAGAAAACATAGCATTTTGAATTTGAGCTAAAACCATGATGAAATTTGGTGTCATACATGTTGCATAATCACTATCAAACTTGTTACAAGCTTAAAATCAAATTGAACTAAGCTTAAAATCAGTTTTCATTTTCATATTTTCAAAACTTGCAAAACTGCCATAGGATTCGAATCTGAAGTTTGGTTGGATTAATTCGTGTTGTGAGCATCCTAACACCTTCCATGAACATCATATGAGTGAGCCAAAACAAGAACAATCATCTGTAACACGATTTACTTCGAAATCCAGTTGCCATTGTTGAATTGTGCAGGTCGACTTGAGCAGGATGATCCAGATGAATCCATGATGCGCAGACCACTCACATAGTTTCCTTACATGCCGTTGGAGCTCACACAATCAAGAAACAACAACTGGAAACACGTTTGCCCAGAATTCGATTCTCATTTTTCCAGGTATGAACACGAACTTGGTTATCATGATTCCTTGATTCTTTTGACAAAAACTCTTGGCCAATTGTTTTCTGCACTCATAACGATCCTTAACCCTCAAAAAAATCCAAGAATCATCAAACCTTCATCATTTAATTTGAGTTTTTCAGATTAGGGTTCATAAGTGTTCTTCGAAACCAAAACGTTCTGGGCTTAATATAAATGAAATTAACAACCATATTCATGTTCGTGGTGCAAAATCGATCAACCTTGATGTTTACATCATTGAATTTCATGGAGAAACAAAGATTTTAGGTTGGATTTGGCAAACTGAAAATCAAAACACGAACCCAGGCTGCGCGCGTTCTTCATCTGTTCTTCATTTTTCAAATATTTAAAATTTCCAATCTTATGTTAACACGTGTGTGAGTCCACTAACACTTCAGCACGTTTGGCTCAGTGGTTCCTGGCTTGGTCTTTAAGTTCTTCTTGTCACGTGCCCCACCTCATGGCCATGGGTTCAAAACCCACCAAGACCATTCTTTTTTACAAACTTCCAATTTTTTCATGTTTTCATCAAACTTTCAACATTTTTTTGACCAATCAAAACTTCTCATTTTGAGATGATTTTTTAAACACTTGTCAATAAATACATCTATTTTGTGATAGTGCAAAAATTTTCAGAAAAAACTTTCATCTGATTAAATTTTAATCGAGCCAAAAACGACGTTCTGAACACTTTTTCAAACCTCCTTAAAAGTTGAATTTTTCAAGTTTTCGACTTCCGATTTTTTTCAAAACTTCTCATAAATGAACCTCACATTTCAAAATATTTTCAAAACATTGTCAAATCATTTTTCAAAACATTTCATCAAACTTGCATCTTTTACCATGATCAATCCGATTTAAAACGATAAAACTGATTTCGTCGTCTCTCGAATTTCTCGATCGATCATGGGCCACCCTTATGGTGTAAGTCCCAATCCTTTATGTACATATTTAATTTTACTTGTACATACTCAAATCATCATTGTTAATATTCAAACGTAAACAAATTTCTTTCGTTTTCATTCGTTTGTTTATACGCTGAATCCATTGGTTCTAAAGGAAGGTTTCTTCTGAGCGAAATTTCTTTTTGACCAATGGGCCTCCATCACGGTGTAAGTCCCATAACATTCTTTTATGTACATAATATTTCTTTGTACATATCAAAAACTTTCAAAACACATACAAATTTTATCTCGTACATAATCTGATATTTTTTTATACTCAAGCAGACAAACTTCGATCGTTTGTTTTCATTTCACTTGTGTATACACAAACCATAACATTCTTTATGTACATACACAATCTTTTCCTTGTACATATCAAACTTTTTATCTGTACATAATACAGATACCTTTTACAGATAAAACTTCAATCAATTATTTCCGTTTCATCTGTACATTTTACACTGAATACCATTGACATTGAAAGGAGTATTATTCCCTGTGAAACTGCTTTCAAATCAATGGGCCTCCCTTATGGTGTAAGTCCCAACCCTCCTATGTACATCCATCCTTCTTTGTACATAAAAACTCATTCGTGTACATATTCATTTCCTTGTACACAGTACAAACTTGTGAATAATTAAGTTGCGCTCGTTTTAAACGTTCGTTTCACAGACACTTGTTTATATTTCATAAACTGCTGTAAATAAACATCATGCATTGTTTATATTTCCTTCATAAACTCCTGTGAATACATATCACACACACACACACACCTGTTTATACAACTGTCTAGTTATAACATAACAATTAGACTAATCAATAGGTTCCCACAGTATAGCCTCCACTTGGGCTTCATACAAGATAACTCATCCCCAGTTGAGTTTAGCCTCCGCTTGGGCTTCATACAAGATAACTCATCCTCAATTGAGTTTAGCCTCCGCTTGGGCTTCATACAAGACAATCCATCACCAGCATGGGATAGCCTCCGCTTGGGCTTCATACAAGATATTTTATCTCCAACAGAGTTTAGCCTTCTCTTGGGCTTCGTACAAAGAAACTCTCCCCACAGAGTTAGCCTCCGCTTAGGCTTCATATAAGACAAACACTCCCCTGTTGAGTCAGCCTCCTCTTGGGCTTTGTTCAAAAGAACTCCTCATTGAGTTTAGCCTTCTCTTGGGCATCATACAATGAAAGAGAGGAAATCTCTTATGACCTCCTATTGGGCTTCAATACAAAGAATCACCAGCTAAGATAGAACCACGAAGGATGGTTTCGGTGAAATCACTTTCAAATTCCCCAGAGAGTAAAATTTCCCGGTGAAATTGCTCTTATTCAGAAAAGGATGATTTCTCGGTGAAATCCCTTTCAAGCCAAAGCCAGCCATACCCTATAGATTCCTCTTGAGCTTCATACAAGGACCCTCGATGACCCTCAGAATGCCTCCTCTTGGGCTAACAATACAAGGACCCACGGGCTTCTTAAAAGCATCCCTTTAATCCAATCAATTTCTCCTTGAGATTTAGACATCTATCATCTCTATGGAAGAAGTATCTCATCCATTACATCACATATAGTCAAAAACTTTTCAAACTTCTTTTCAAACAAAAACATCTCTTAACAGTAAGTGGTAACGCTTGTACACTCAAGAAAAACACCCAATACTTACAGTTAAAAGATTTAATCATCTTTTTCAAAACATCTTTCTTAAACATGTAAGTGGTAACGCTTGTACACTCAAGCAAAACACCTATAACTTACGACGAAAGATTTTTATCAATCAAACAACTTTTCAAAAATGTATGTGATGAAATAGGTTAGATACATTTTTCATTAAGATGACATTTGTCTGTCTCTTACTAACATCCCGTTGCTTTCCACTAGCATAAGTGGGAACTACGATTGCTCTGACTTTCTCAACATCCTTTTGAGAATACGTAGGCACAAGGTCTCATCCTTGCCGAGCAAATTTCTATCTCCCTCAGACCAAACAAACCATAGAACCTTGTAGATCCGAGCTACAAATGCTCTGATTCCCACTAGGGGGATATGTATGCAGAAGATCCACAGATCTTTGCGAGCACAATTATAACAAAACCTAGAATCCCACAAAATCTACTGTTTCTTAAAAATCCAAAGGAGAAACTTTCCCAATCATAGAAATAGCAATTAAAACACACAAACATATCAAATATATTCTTATATAAAGCTGTAGAGAACTACATATATTTAGGGTGCTCCATCTATTCCCTTTATATAACAATCCCCCTTACTTAGAATCTCCCCAATGCGTTATGTCTAGTTTGCGCTAGTCGTTACGCATACCAATATCAATTGAGGGTATTTCAGCTTTCCCCTTTTTCATAATCATTAAATCATCTTTCTTGTGTTGAAAATAATTGATGCTCGCGGCATCTTTATAAACAAATCAAAAGATTTAAATCGTTGCGTACCAGAAGATCCGAACTCACGTTTGCATCCTCAGGCGCGTCACCTTTTAACGCGAACATATCCTTTATACTTTTTGTTCATTTACTTTTTGTCTTTTATTTTTAACTCATTTAATCTCAAACTCATTAACGGTAGAATTTTCGAACGACGAATCAATAATCAATCTCTGTGGACACGATACGATATAACCTAACCGGTATATATCACCTGGTAAAAATAAATACCAAACTCTTTGCTTGCCACTCTATACCGCTGCAACAAATAGAAATTTAAATTAAGGGATGGTATTAAAGGGTAATTTAGTATTTACTATTTATATACCTTTTATCTTAGTCACTAAGTTTACTTTAGGGCCTGTGTGACAATTTTTCTCTTTGTATAAATAGACTAGTAGTAGATGTCATTTTTAACAACAACCTTATTTCTTTCATACCTTTTGTAGCCGTGATTCTCTTTTATTCTCCCATTATTTCAATCATCTTTGATTCTTGTGCACCAACATTTTTAATATAAAAGACTCAAAAATAATTTATATTTAAAATTATTTTGAATTGTTTTTTTTTTATAAAAATCATTTTTAAAATATATTTGCATAAAAAATTGATGTGATTTTTACTATGTTAAAATTTCTAATAATGAATATTTTGAATTTTTGAAATTTTCGGTGCCTATTATTATACCAAAAATTTCAAAATTTCTGGTATTTCAATTTTTAAATAATGCAATTTTTCTTATATTTTTTAAATTTGTAGTGAGGACCAGAGGCAAAGATGAATCTATTGTGGGACGAACCAACAATAGAGCTGATGTTGTAGCTTGAGTTAGTGATGAGGCACAAGCCTCAGAGTTACGTGCTGGATATTGTCCTCCGACCAGTTCTCACCAAAAATGGATGGTTGGGCAGTAGGCGATGACGGGGTTTCGCGCACCTCGCCGTCGGACTAGTAGAGCATCAACTACTGTTGAGGAGGTGTAGACTCTTGCGGTGGAGGATCAAATTTCTATTCCTATAGTGGAATAGGTAGTTGAGGAGCGAGTGGTTGTGGAGCATTCGTTGGTTTAGGAGCCGATTGTTCAAGAGTTGATGGTTCAGGTGTCGGTGGTTCAGGAACCAATGGTTTAGGATCAGATATTTAAGGAGCCGGTAGTTGAGGTTTCTGCTGAGCAAGTTGACGTGTTGTCCCTTACTGATACAAACACTACCACTCATGCTTCTATGGAGTCATCAATACACACTAACGGAGCTTTCCTCGGAGGACCTTCTAACATGTTCGTGTTGACGGGATACGTCGACCATATCGCTTATAAGATATGGCATAGCGAGGTATGTAATATTGGTTTTGTTTAAAGGCTTAATTTTTATTTATTACGTGATTTGATGTATACTAATTTGTTTTAACTGTATTGTTTTGTTACAGGATCGTCTAGCGTTGAAAGTCACTTCTCATGGGTCAAAGTTGAAGAACTTCCCTGGGAATCTGATGCCTGAGCGGGTGACGAAGATAGTTGAGAATTTCCATCTGGAGGACTTTGCTGGGTGCTCATGGACGATGTTGGGCACCTCCTTGTTATCAGCTTTTGTTGAGATGTGGCACTCAGAGAATCATCATTCCATCTTCCATTTGGGGAAATGATGGTGACTTTAGATGATGTGGATGCCCTCTTTCACATTCTGATTATTGGTACATTTTCACACCAGTACATAGGGACCAGGCGACGACGGTGCGCATGGTTATGGATGCTTTGGAGGTTGATGAGGTGGATGTGCTACGTTATTTTGGTGAGAGTCGAGGATTTCACCTTCGCATGTCTTAGTTAAGGAGTACTTATAAGGAGCTTGTGGAGACAGAGAGGTACGAGGCTGCCGATAGGGCGTACATGCTACATCTAGAGGTATGTACCCTATTTGCACACAAGTCTGGAGTTTATATCGATGTTCAATATTTGCCTCTATTCAGCGCCCTTGACACCCCATGTCGGGCTTGGGGAGTGGCGTCCTTGATGATGTTGTACACGACACTTGATGTTGTATCTCGTCCTAAGACCAGACACCTTGCTGGTTATCTGAGCTTTTTACATGTATATTGTAATTTATTAGATGTTTTTCTTAATTCTTAGGTGTATTTATTTGATGGTTTTTATTTATACAGTGTTGGATATACAAGCATTTCCCTCACATATGTGAGCGGAAGATCCAGCGTGTTGAGGCTAGAGACCCATATGCGAAGAGGTGGAAGGCCAAATAGACCATTCTAGGATGTTTGATGGAGTACAGGAGGAGGCGGGATGTACTGACCTTGTATGATGTCATTTGGACACCGTATACAACTCATCACCCTCATTATCCTTTTTGAGGTATCTACTTTATATTCAAGGTATATTAGATGGGAGATCCATGTGGCTAGAAACTTGTCTGAGAGATGACTATGCTAGTATGGTTATATACCGGGCATCCCACGTCCAATCCCAGAGGCTCTAACTCATGGCATTTATCGATGGTTTCAGAGTCACATCATCATCTCCCCCGTGAGATCATTGATACAGTCGTTGAGGTTCAGGAGCCTGAGCAGTGCGAGGATGAATACTTGGAGTGGTTCCACAATGTGTCACACCCTCGGATCATACCACCGGCTGCAACATCTAATGTTCCAGGGCCTTCAGCTACCAGAGATTCTTCCGATCTACCACACCACCTCCACCTCCCATAGGTGACCAGAACAACCTCCTACAGTTCATCGTCATTCACTTATATAATCTCACAGGATTGGTGAACCCTAATGGTGAGGTTTATTCTGATTTAGCTAGGTTGGCCGAAGTTTCCCGTGGAGAGCCTATGTAGATTTTTTTATGATTGTATTATATGTATATGTTGTGACAAACATACATCTATTTTATTGCATAATCTTTTTTTTTGCTAGTACATGTTTCGATTAGATAAAGAAAACAAAATAACACAAAAAATAAACAAACATATTTAACAAACATCAGATGACAAACAACAAACATAAACAATACCTTGATACATGAAAACCTAGGAACTACCAGATGATTCTAGACACTTCAAATATGCGCGTCCAACTCGATCAGACCTTTAGTTATCCTACGATGATATGATTTTCACATGGCCTTCGCATCTTCATCATTTTCAACTTGATTAGGTTGTATTTCACCCAACCATTTGTACCAATATACTCCTCCCAAAACTCGATCTTTATCACCCTTCTGTTATTAGAATTAAGTAGCAACCAGTTCAAAGTTTCTTTCAAGGTGGCAAAGGATTCAGAGCCATCAGGAAGCTTGAATTCAACATGCGGTTTGTCGCTGTTTTAATACACTTCCTCCTTAATCAGAAATTGAGGAAGAGAAATTATGTTGAGATGTGTTATCCAATAACCCTAAGACCCCTATTTATACAAATGGTGATGCATTATATACCACACATAAGTGTCGATGCAATCGGGACCCTGTTGCGGCGGTGTAGCGGCAAGCAAAGAGTTGGTATTATTTTTACCGGGTGATATATACCGGTTAGGTTATATCGTATCGTGTCCACAGAGATTGGTTATTGATTCGTCGTTCGACAATTCTACCATTAATGAGTTTGAGATTAAAAGAAATGAAAATAAAAGACAAAAAGTAAATGAACAAAAAGTATAAAAGATAGACAACTTGTCTGGAACGAATGTAAACTACCCGTCACAGACTTAAATCTACCATCCATGTCATACTCGGCCTACGATACTCGTCTGTGTCATCACATACCTCTCACAATCTAAGCTATTTCTAACCCAAATTGAGAATCCTCCTAAATCATCTCAATATCCATCCCTGGCATACCTCGACAACAAAGAAGTCAACTGCGTCACCTCCATACCCATTCCTGGCATACTTCACCGACGCAGAGGCATTAAGTTCGGATACTCTATAGTGAATGTTAGCTCTAAACCTATCTCTAGCATTCAGAAACTAACAGATAATCATCCTAGGTAAGAATCTAAGCAATCTATCCCTAACAAAGCTCAAATCCCTAACATAAAGTAAAAACCTAAGATAATCACCGACACAAATTCGTAAAGCAAACTTTATACAAGCCAAAGGCGATAAATATACAAGAGTTATGAGTAGAAATATATACAAACCCAACAAAAGAGATTACAAAGAGAAGAGAAGAAGAGGAACCACAAATCTACATTGGTTGTCAAGCCAATCGAAGAGGGATTCGACTCCGGATCATCAAAATGCAAGCTCCAATGTTGTTTTCCAAGCAAATCTATCAAAAATATGATGGTGTTGGTGTTGGGACTCAAAAATACCCAACCCATAACCTAAAAATGTGTTTTGAGCCCCTTTTAAAGAATTCTAATGTCGGGCGCGCGCTATTCGCTAAGCGCGTCCGCTATTTTCACATTTTATTTTTGCCGTATCTTGAGAACCGTAACTCGAATTGCGCCGGTTTGAAGCGTTGAAAGCTTATTCAATGCTCTATCCAACCATGAAGAAATATCAACCAAATTGATGATTTTTATTGTGTTGAATTTGAGCTTTATTCGATGACGTATTGTGCAAAATCGCACTCTTGAAGCTTAGCCTTTGGGCTTTATTACTCAATGCTCCAATTATGAATGAATACCTATAAAAGAGATGAAAAACTATCAAATGATACAATATTTACACAAAAACTCAATTATTCTATTATGTACACATTTATACAAAAAGCGGGGATTATTCAACTAAATATCAACAAAAGAACGGATAAGTGCCACAAAATGTATATACAAAATAACTACATTTTGGCACTTATCAGACCCTCCAAAAGTGTCAGCAAAATCTCAACCGTTGAAAAATCCTAATATTTAAACATACTGAAAATTTCAGCTATAATGAAATTTCCGGTATGGACCAGAAACTTGAAATTTCCGGTATACCGGAATTTCCAAATACACTTCCGAAAATTTCATCGTACCGGAAATTTGGTATTTTCGGTATACCAGAATTTTCAAATACACTATTGAAAATTTCCCCGTATCGGAAATTTGGTAGGGGTGTACCAGAAATTTCAACTGGTACAAGAAATTTCATACCCCTTACCAAAAATTTCGTCAGGAAATTCCTTTGCATTTCATTGGGGTTAAAGTTGGAATGAAAAAAATTGGGGTGACAGGTAAAATTTAGGGGGTGGAAAGATAAATTTTATTGAACAAGAAATAGAAAAACATAAAGGGACTGCTTTATACATGTTGAATATTTTGCTTCTTCCTCGCGAAAAATGAAAACTTATAAAATTCAGAAATGTATCTTTTAACGTATCCATTCACACATAATTTATTCGTTTTTGATCCCCAATTCTATGACTAAACTAAATTTAGCAATGCATCTCCATATAACTTATGGAAGTGCATTTCTAGAACCTAATGAACCAGCAAAAAATGCATAAACGAAACAGATGTTGTGACATACATCGATAAATGTTGTGACATACATACAACAAATAAAACATCACAGATATAATCGTTAACATAAATCGAACAATATATTTGATCATTAAGTAAAACGTTTCAACATTTTCAAAATATCTTCGATGGATCTCGCAATTTTTGCATCCAGTTTGATCAAACCTTTTTTTTTGTAACACTGAAATGTACCCCACATAACACTTAAATCTTCATCTGTTTTTAGCTCAAATTTGTTGAACTGAATGTTTCCTTTATTCTCAATCTAGGATTAACGATACTCAAGTTTCACAAATTTTTTATTGCCTGAGTATTCTTATTCTCTAGTATAGATACAGATCTACAAGAGAGGTGTACTCAATGACACTAAATTTAAATGATACACTCACACCGTTGTGTCATACCCCAATTTTTGACCTAACATACCACCTTACATTATTCACATATGCATCATTGCATCACTAACAGTTTCAGAACAGGATAGATCGTGCGTGTGCTCCTAAAGCCAAATTAGGGTTTTATCAAAATTTCATCTGTTCAAGATATGATTAATTAGGGTTTGAATCTCCACTCACCTCAATTGATCTATCTTAATCAATCACCAACGTTTTATCTTCAAATTCCCAACTTTTTCTCATGATCTACCTTGAATCGACCAATTAGGGTTTTGATCGAAGATAGTGAATCATTGACTTTCTGCTCAATGAATGACCTATTTGCTTGGAGATTGATCTTAACATCATCAATGCAACATCTTGACCTAATTTCCTGGTTCAAAACATTACAAAATCCATGTTTCTTCATCAGACAAATTCTGAATCATCTGATGAAAATTCAACTGTTCAAAAAGTCAAACTTTGACTTTTGGTCAACTTTTTCAAATCTAAATTTTTTCAATCATAAAATCATTTCAAATTATCCATCAAGTGTTAAAAAAACATGGTTTTTCCTTACTTTCATGGCCATTTTTCACCTAGATCCATTTTGATTCAAGAAAAACGCAAAACATGAAAGTTGTAGATCTTGTTACAAGCTTTCCAAAATGTCCAAGAACTTGAAAAAACACTTTGTGTAGCTAGGGTTTTGAAATTTAAACTTAGAGCTCCATAACCATGAATTACAAGTTATTTTTCAAGAACTATAGGTCATTTTTCACAAATTCCTCCTTCTAGAAGCCTTGTCACCAATTTAGATAGGTTAGAGCTGATAAATATCAGATGAGAGGTAATTATGAGGGAGATAAGATCAAGTGAGATTTTAACCATGGTTAAAGGAATATTCCATGTGCATTTATGGCAAAAATGTCTTTCTTGCCCTTTAAGGCAAGTTGTTCAATTTCAAGCTAATCTCTTCTACTTACCATTCAGATTTCTTGGCCTATAAATAGAGGTCACTTCTTCATTCAAAATCACCCCAAAGCAATCATAATCCAAGCTTTCCTTCTTTCTTTCTTGTTTTTCAAGTTTCAAGTTTCAAGTTTCTAAGTAGGAGAATTTGCAAATTTCAAGCCTTGCAATTTCTGAGCAATCTTAGGCTTCAAATACTTTCTAAACATCATTAGAAAGTTGTTAGAATCCTCAAGCTAGCCCAAGAACTAGCCAAACTCAGAAAACATGTCCAAACCTCATGTATGCACATATTGAGCCATAACTTCCAAATTCTCAATCCACTCGTGCATCTTCCAATCTTTCACTTCAAACACCTTCTATACATCATATAGAAGTGATCCAAACCATCTTTTCATCACTGTAAACTCAGAATCATCAAATTCGATTCTCACTTCAAGTGACTGCAGTTGGACTTGGTTAGAACGATCCAGATAATGGATGTATTATCACTGAAGCTGTAGCAATCATCAAAACATCTCTGTAACACCTCCAACAAGGAATTCAATTTCAGTTTTAAGAGGTAAGAACTTGAACTTTGAACTCTTTAAATTCTAATTTCCAGTTCAAAAAAGGCTTGGCCATTTTGTTTCTGCACTATCACTGAGTAATAACCCTCAATCAATTGCTTAAAACTGTGCTCATACATGATTTCATAATCAAAACTTAGAATTAGGGTTCTTTGTGTTCATAGGAAAATTAATAGTTCTAAGCTTAAAATAAATGAAATTAATTTCCACCATCACGTTCCTGGTGAAAATCCGAGCAAGTTTGATGTTTGGATCATGTAATTTCATTGAGAAATAAAGAAACCATGGAGCAAAAATCTGGAGGTTGAAGATGACATGCTGCGCGCATTTTTTTAGTTTCTGGAAATTTAAAATTCATGTTTTATAATATATATTTGTGGTTTGAGTTAAGATAATGGATGTATTACCGCCCCAGCGGTTGCCAGCACGCTCTTAAATCTCTTGCCTCGCCTCAAGGTCCAGGGTTCGAATCCCCCGGGGACCTTTTTTTTAATAAAAGGCTCATCCTTCAGAAACACTTCTAATGCCCTTTCCTCCAGAAGCAACATGCTTCTACTGCCTTTAGAAGCACTTTTGATGCCCTTTCCTTCAGAAGCAGCATGCTTCTACTGCCTTCAGAAGTACTTCTGATGCTAACACTTCATAAGCAGCAAGCTTCTCACACTTCAGAAGCAGCAAGCTTCTCTGATTCCTTCCAGAAGCATCAAGCTTCTAACATCTTCAGAAGCAGCAAGCTTCTGACCCTCCCTTCAGAACTCCAGCTTCTGACTTCTTTCAAAACTTCATTTTTACTCCTTTTCAAATATTTCTCAAAACTCCTTTAAAACAAGGTGATTAAATGACAAGTCAAGCACATGGCTCAGTGGGAAAACTCTTCACTTCTAAGCCAAAAGTCCTGGGTTCAAACCTCCTTAGGACCAAAACTCTTTTTTATCACTAATTTTCTCAAGTTTTCAATAAACTTCAACATTTTCAAAAACTAATCAAAACTTCTCATTTTGAGATGATTTTTTGCACACTTGTAATTTAATATACCTCTTTTATGATTATGTCAAAAAAATCCTAAAATATTTTCTTTTTGATTATATTTTATTAGGTTAAAAAAAAAACGAGACATTTTAAGTATTTTTAATACTTTTCAAAAATGTTTTCTTTCCAATTTTCAAACCTAATTCTTTTTCAAAACTTCTTGTGAAAATCCTTCACTTTTCAAAACCTTTTCAAAAAAACCTTTCAATAAACTTACACACCTTTTTCCATGATCAATTAGATTTGAAGATAAACCGAACCAGGTTTCTCCTTGAATTTCTTTCAAAATTGATCATGGGCCTCCCTCACGGTGTAAGTCCCAACCCTCCTATGTACATATTTATTTCCTTGTACATATTCACCCTTTCGTGTACATATTCATTTCCTTGTACACATTCAATCATCATTGTAAATATTCAAGCATAAACAAACTTCGTTCGTTTGTTTTCATCCGCTTGTTTATACACCGATACCATTGGTATTAAGAGGAGTATTATTCTTGGTGAAACTGCTTTTAAACCAATGGGCCTCCCTTAAGGTGTAAGTCCCAAAACATTTGTATATATTCAAGTTACACTTGCTTTAATTGCTTGTTTTATACACTTGTTTATATATTTCCTTCACAAACTCCTATGAATACACAAAACACACTTGTTCACATAACTGTTCATTTATAACATAACAACTAGTCTAACAACTAGGTCTCCTTTAGCCTCCTCTTAGGCTTCGTATAAGATAACTCATTTATTGAGTTAGCCTCCTCTTAGGCTTCATATGAGACAACTCACCAGTTGAGTTTAGCCTCCGCTTAGGCTTCATATAAGATAACTCCCCTGCTGAGTTAGCCTCCTCTTGGGCTTCGTTCAAAAGAACTCCCTCGGTGAGTTTAGCCTTCTCTTGGGCATCAAACAAGAAAGAGACCTGGAAATCTCTTAACAGCCTCCTATTGGGCTTCCAATACAAAGAATCACCCGCGCTAGGATAGAACCCTGAGAGTATGATTTCCCTGTGAAACCACTCTTGAATCCTAAGAGGATGGTTTCCCGGTGAAACCACTCTTAAATCGAAAGCCAGCCATACCCTATAGCTTCCTCTTGAGCTTCATGCAAGGACCCTCAATGACCCTCAGAATGCCTTCTCTTGGGCTTACAATACAAGGACCCTCGATGACCCTCGGAATGCCTCCTCTTGGGCTTACAATACAAGGACCCACGAGCTTCTTAAAAGCATCCCCCTAATCCATAATCAATTTCTCCTAGAGATTTAGACATTTATCATCTCTATGGAAGAAGTATCTCATCGATCACATCACATACAATCAAACTCTTTTCAAACACTTTTTTTCAAACAAAAACATCTTTTAACTGTAAGTGGTAACGTTTGTACACTCAAGCAAAACACCTAATACTTACAATTAAAGATTCAATCATCTTTCAAACATCTTTCTTAACTCGTAAGTGGTAACGCTTGTACACTCAAGCAAAACACCTAATACTTACGATGAAAGATTCAATCAATCAACCCTTCAAAAATGTATGTGATGAAATAGATTAGATACATTTTTCATTAAGATGACATTTGTCTTTGTCTCTTAATAACACCCTTTGCTTCCACTAGCATAAGTGGGAACTACGATTGCTCTGATTTTCTCAACCCCCCTTTGAGAATACGTAGGCACAAGGTCTCATCCTTGGCGAGCATACTTCTTTCTCCCTCAAACCAAACAAAACCATAGCTCCCTTAGATCTGAGCTACAGATGCTCCGATTCCCATTAAGGGATATGTATGCAGAAGATCTCAATGATCTTTGCGAGCACAATAATAACAAAACCTAGGATCCCACATAACCTACCTTTCTTAAAATCCAAAGGAGAAACTTCCAAAGAATAGAATAGCAAATTAAAACACACAAACATATCAAAAATATTCATATGTATAAATAAGGCTATAGATAACTATATATATAGGGTGCCACATCTTTCCCTTTATATAACAAACCCCCTTACTCAGATCTCTCTCCAATGCGTTGCGTCTAGTTCACGCTAGTCGCACCGCATATCATTATTTATTGAGGGTATTGCAGCTTTCCCCTTTTTCATCTCATTTTTTCTTGTTTTGGAAATAATAAAGCTTGATGCTCGCGGCATCTTTTTAAAAACAAATCAAAAGAGTAAATCGTTTTGAGCCAAAGATTCGAATTCCGATTCGATTCCCTCGTTCGTCACTTTTTACCGCGAACACGTTGAAATAGACAAATGTGACATGCCAAAATATGCTCACTCTGATGTGATGTGATTCTATTAAAAATATGAGATGAGAAATCCATATTTATACTAAAATGGACCTTAGAAATTCAATCTTGTCTCAATGGATATCCTGGAGATGAAATTTCGGATACATCATATTTCTGTTGTGAAATTTGTGAATTAGGATGTATCTGAAAATGCATTTCTGTATAAACCCTTGTCCGTATTTTTTAAATATTTCGGGTGGATCCAAAAATGAATTTCCATATTCACCCATCACTGTTCACATAGAACCTATTTCAAAAACATGACCTTTATAGAATAAAAAATTGAGAAATGTTTTTGAAAACTGAAACTTATATTGAAATCTATGAAAATGTATATATTTGACAACATTAATATTAATCCAATATTACATACAAACCAAGTCTAACCACATAAATACAACATTAAATAAAAACTAAAATGAATCGAAACATGTGTTATCAGCTGAATATATATCTGTAGGTGGTTCTGCCTTTAACTTTTGTTTATTTTATTATCTTTCAATCGCGTTCAACTTGGTGAATTCTTGCATCATTTTCAAAAAATAAATGATTTGGCCAAGTCTTAACTTCCATTGTCGAATGAATTGTCCAATTCTATGATATTACTAGTATATGATATATTGGTTTCCAATAAACTTAAACAAATGCCGCGATTTTGAAAGTCATCCAATACGCATAGTATATATAATCAACTCAAACACATTAGCCATACTTAATTGGGAATTATCATTCAATTATTCTTTTAACACATACAAGTTGTAATAACTATTTCAAAGTTAGTTTATTAGAAATATGACTGAAAACTACAATCATCATCGTTCCATGGATTTGTGTATCGCTTTCTTCAAAGCTCTCTTCCTTTTGTTTATGGTGTGAGTTGAAAGAAAGGAAAAATTAATTATTGCATCTTAAGCCAAACTTTATATAAATTGGCAGCTATTACTACCTTTACCACCACTCAACAAAAAATAAGAAGAAAAGTATAGATTCGTGGGTCATTTCGTTATCATTTTCCATTTTAATATAGTAGTTTAGATGACAAATTATTGGATTAAGATGCTAATCAAAACAAGATCTCTTATCTTGTTATGTCCTTTATCATACTATTCTTTTCACATACTTTTGTTGCTTCTTAGATAGCTTAAATTAAACCAAGTCGGCTGTGCAAAATCACTAACTTCAATTTGATAGGATCATAATAATTATACTATAAAGTAAAAGAAAGTACTGATTTGATTTTTGGATTGAAATTTAAGTCACTATTAAGGGTTATTACGACACATTTCAGACAATTAACATGAGTTGATATTTATGAAATGTAATTAATGTTTCAGGCAGATAGTAGATCTAGTGAATAGCATGTTCAATTGTAAGTTTAAAAGCGTATTTACGAAAGGGTTAAGGGTTCAATGCACCTATAATTATTAGACTGATATTCAAATTATTAGAATAAATTTAGATGCAGTAAGAGTTTGAAAGTTATATTTTTTTAGATTAGAAAAATCCATTTTTTGGATTTACACCTCTTTAGAAATATCCAGCATTTATTATTTAACATTTTCTATGTAGCATTTATATCTTTGTATTTTGAGTCTCTATATATAAACTCATTTGTATCATATTTTATAAGGCAGTTAAACATTTCAATATACAAAAAAGAAGTTGCAGTCCTCTAAACACCACCTCTAGAAGTTTAGTCTTTGTTATTGTCTTGTTGTTGTCTTCAAATTGGCACCAGATCAATGGCGAATATGATGAATCAGATGCCACTGCCACAACTATCAAAATTGAATTATGAAAATTGGAGTATCCAGATGAAGGCACTTCTTGGATCTCTAGATGTGTGGGAAGAAACAAATGATGGGTTTGCAAAACCAGCTAATACAACTGGGTACACAACAACCCAGAACAAGGCGTTGAAAGAGACGCGATCAAAAGATAAAACAACATTGTACATGTTGTTTAGGGCTGTTGATGAATCAACCTTTGAAAAGATTGCTAGTTCGACTACGTCGAAAGCAACGTGGGACACTCTTGAAAGAGCGTTCAGAGGAGCAGATAGAGTTAAGCAAGTTCGCTTGCAAACTCTTCGAGGTGAACTAGAAAGAATGAAGTGAAGGAGGCGGAGTCCGTGTCAGACTACATAACGCATGTGCAAACGGTGGCAAACAAACTGAGTCGAAATGGAGAAACATTGAATGATGCTCGTATTGTCGAAAAGATTTTGAGATCTTTGACAGACAAGTTTGAGAATATAGTATGTGCAATAGAGGAATCGAAGAATCTGTCGAGAGTTACTGTCGAAGAAGTTGCAAGTTCTCTCGGAGCACACGAATAACACAAGTTGAAGAAGAAGAAGGAGGCATTTAATGACGCAGATCAAACCAAGGAAGTTGCCAGAGACGAAAGAGAATTGTTCTCTCAAAACTTTCGTGGGAGAAGACGTGGCCGTGGAGGACGTGATGGTGGTCGAAGTTATCAAAACAACAACTTCGAAAGAGGACAATCGAGCCAACAAAATTGGCGTGGCAAAGGACGTGGTCAAACAAACTACACAAACATTGAATGTTACAAATGTAAGAAACAGGGGCACTATGCGAAGGACTGTAATTCCTACAGTTGCTACAACTGTGGAAAGGTGGGACATCTTGCAAAAGATTGTCGTCTTAAAAGAAAGGTGGAAGCGACAACAAACTTTGCCCTAGATGCAAGTTCGAATGAAGGTTTTCTACTAATGACTCAGAAGGAAGTAGACGAAGAAAAGGACACTATGTGGTATCTTGACTCTGGAGCAAGTAACCATATGTGTGGTCATAAACACCTGTTTAGAGAGATTGCAAAGATTGAAGATGGCCATGTATCTTTCGGAGATGCATCGAAGATAAAGGTCGAAGGAAAGGGCACAATTAGTTATGTGCAGAAGGATGAATTGATAGGGTTAGTCCAAGATGTGTACTATGTACCAGATCTCAAAGCAAACATATTGAGTCTAAAACAATTAACTGAGAAGGGATATTCGATTCTCATGAAAGATCGAACGTTACACCTCAAAGATAAGTCTGGACATCTGGTTTCTGAAGTCGAAATTGGGAAGAATCGAATGTACAAGTTGAACTTGAGGAGAGTTAGAGAGAAATGTCTGTAGATTAATGTCGAAGATGAAGTATCTCTATGGCATCTACGTTTTGGTCACTTAAATCATGTTGGGCTAATGAGATTAGAAGAGAAGAACATGGTGCATGAACTTCCAGACATGGAGTATGAAGGTAGATTCTGTGAAGATTGTGTTCTTATCAAACAAACAAGAACTTCGTTTCAAACGAAGGCAGATTATCAAGCTAAACACATTCTCGAACTAATTCACACTGACATATGCGGGCCAATTACTCTAGAATCCTTCAGTGGTAAGAAGTATTTCATTTCGTTCATTAATGATTTCTCAAGAAAGACTTGGGTTTATTTCTTGAAAGAAAAATCTGAAGCATTCGAAGTATTCGAAGCTAGGAGATCAAACACCACAAGAAGCTTGGAGTGGTCAGAAGACAACTGTGTCTCATTTCAAAGTCTTTGGTAGTGTTGCATATGCACATGTACCAGATCAACAAAGAATGAAGCTTGAGGACAAGAGTCAAAAGTACGTACTCATTGGGTATGATGAGAAGACAAAGGGATACAGGTATTCGATCCTGTAAACAAAAAGGTGATAGTAAGTAGAGACGTTCGTGTGAACGAAACAAGTAGATGAAACTGGAACAGTTTGACAGAAGCAGTGGTTGAAGCTGAAGAATCATCTATTGTTGTGCCAACAAACAATTCGACAGATCATGAAAAATCCAATAGTGAAAATGAACCCTCACAACTCAGAATGCAAAGCTTACAAGATTTGTATGATAACACAGAAGAAGTGCATCTTGTATGTCTGTTGGCAGATTCTGAAAACATTAGTTTTGAAGAAGCATGGAGAGATGAAAAATGGAAAAATGCCATGAACGAAGAATTCAAGGCCATTGAACATAACAACACTTGGGAACTTGCTGAGTTACCAAAAGGAAGTCAAACCATTTGTGTGAAGTGGGTGTTCAAGAAAAAGATGAATGCTCAAGGAGAAATCGAAAGGTATAAGGCGCGACTTGTGGCGAAAGGCTACAAACAGAAAGAAGGAATTGACTATGATGAAGTATTTGCACCTGTTGCAAGAATGGAAACAATTCGATTGCTCATTTCTCAAGTTGCTCAATTCAAATGGAAGATATTTCAGATGAATGTCAAATCAACTTTTCTGAATGGTGTGCTCGAAGAAGAAGTATATATCGAAGTACCACCAGGATACAGAAAAATTGAAAACGAAAGAAAAGTGTTGAGATTGAAGAAGGCACCACGTGCATGGAATACGCGCATTGACACATACTTCAAGGAGAAAGGTTTTCAGCAATGTCCTTATGAACATGCTCTGTACGTGAAGAAGAATAAAGAAGATATTCTACTTGTTGCTTTTTATGTTGATGACCTAATCTTCATGGGCAACAATAATCATTTGATCGAAGAATTCAAAAGCGAAATGACATGTGAGTTCGAGATGACAGACTTAGGCCTGATGAGATACTATCTTGGCATAGAAGTTCGACAAAAAGAAACAGGAATCTTCATCTCATAAGAAAAGTATGCAAAAGACATCCTGAAGAGATTCAAAATGGATAACTGCAACCCAATTTCGACACCGATGAAACCAGGAACAAAGCTTTCGAAATTTGATGGGGGAGAACGTGAAGAAGCAAGTAAATTTTGAAGCTTAGTAGGAAGTCTTCGATATTTGACTTGCACAAGGCCAGATCTTTCGTTAAGTGTTGGTATTGTGAGTCGATTTATGGAAGAACCAGTCCACACACACTGGAAGGCATTGAAAAGAGTCTTTCGATATGTCCAAGCAATTGTGTCACTTGGAATGTTTTACTCAAGAACAGAAGATTACAAGTTGACGGGCTACTCTGACAGTGATTGGTGTGGAGACATAGATAATCGAAAGAGCACTTCAGACTATGTGTTCTTCATGGGAAATACTGCTTTCACTTGGGTTTCGAAGAAGAAGCCAACTGTAACCCTTTCGACATGTCAAGCAGAGTATGTAGCAGCATCTTGGTGTGTATGTCATGCAATATGTCTTAGAAGACTGTTGAGCAAGATGGAGGAAAGAGAAGAGGATGCAACAACAATTCTAGTCGACAATAAGTCAGCAATCGAACTAGCGAAGAATCTAGTGAATCATGAAAGAAGCAAACACATTGATGTTCGATTCCATTTCATTCGAGAACACGTGAAGGAAGGAAGTGTCGAACTAAAACATGTAGCAAGCAAGGACCAGGCTGCAAACATCTTCACAAAATCATTGTCGAATGAGCTATTCGATAGAGGCAAAAGGATGCTGGGAATGATGGATCGAAGAAGCATTTAATTTTATGGGGGAGTTTTGTTGGAATAAACTTAAATGCAATCAAAGAGAGTTTGAAATTTATATTCTCTTGGGATTAGAAAAGTCCATTCCTTGTATCTATACCTCCTTGGAAATATCCAGCATTTATTATTTAGCATTTCCTATGTAGCATTTATATCTTTGTATTTTGAGTCTCTATATATAGAACTCATTTGTATCATATTTTCTAAAACAGTTAAACATTTCAACATACAAAAAAGAAGTTGCAGTCCTCTAAACACTACCTCGAAAAATTTAGTCTTTGTTATTGTCTTGTTGCTGTCTTCACGATTCACTCTACATGAAGTTATCACTGTAGATTCGATCTAACAGACTCGATGTTCTATGCTAGGAAACATAGGGGAATTCTGTCTGGTTCTAATATATATAACATATCCCACGACATATCTCCAAATATGTTTTTAATCATAATTTACCCTATTATTTAGATTCATTAACTCACTTGTGTGTTGCAATTTTAATCTTATCGAATCCTTCTCAGTTCTTCTATATGAGAGAGCATTCTCCACCGCACAAACTTGTTTCACGATCACATATCCACTATTAATGGTTCCTTACCTGACATGAGCAGTAGGCATTTTATTCTAGGTCATTAATTTTAGTTAACATAAAGTTTAAGATAGATATTTTTTCTAAATAATAAAAATATGAGTTGGACAATAAAAGAAACAAATTTTAGCTCATTATCTTCACATTTTTTCCAATATAATAAACTTATAAATGTTGTAACAATGTTTGGTTTATTGCTTGTCAAATAACCATATTTAAGGAGGACTGTCCTTATCATGTCATCGACATGTCCAGCTAAAATATTATGCTTTTCTAACTTTGCTTCAATCATCATGAAAAAGATGGTAAATTGTGTGATATCCCACTTCAAGTATATGATGCCAATCTCATAAAGAAATTTGGAAATACCTCAAAGACAAGCCTATAATTAGCGAAAGACTATGACTATACCTAAAGATTCCATACTCAAGATTTAAGTGTCCTACTTCATGATCTTTCTTTACTATTATTAAACAAAAGGGTCTACATCTACCTCTACATAGACCTTAACAAAGAAAAATCCAAACCTATTGTGATAACTTAATTAAACATCTCATCTTTTTCCTTGTCACCTTTGACTCACTTGTGATGTGGAGAGCTCATATGTATACCTGGATATTAAATTCAATTTAAAAAAGTCGAGAGCAATAACGTATCAAATGCTTTAGAATTAGGAGATGAATCAGATATATGAATATCTCTTTTATATATTTAATATTTCAATTAGTCATAATTGATGTGAAACTTAACTATTCATAATTAAATTCAATTTGTAGGTATCTTATATCGTACTTGTGTACTTGTCTACAATATGAAGTTACGAAGTCCGATTTATATGAATGCAAAAATGTTGCTATTATTTTTGAGAAGAATAAAGTGGAAAGAGAGCTCTTAATCAATCTATGATTAGACTTTTAATCTAAGATTTGCAAAAAAGGAAAAGCAAGATCATAATGATGAAGAAGTTGAACACTTAAAATTAAAGAAATCTTTGTCCAAAGGTGAATATGATAGGAAGAATATCTTTATGGAATGAGAATGATTAAAGTGCATCCAATTAACTGAATAAACAGAAAATTAATGTTGAAGTTTAGTGGCAAGTATTACTATATGAACACTTGTACAAAAGTTATTTTTTATATGAGAATGATAAACCTAAGAGTATATCGAGAAGTTATAATACTTCGTGATGAGAGTTTAATTTTCATATATCAGAAACACGACTCTAACAAAAATAATTGTGAAGAAACCATTGATTTTCTTTCATAAGTTCAGTGGTACATAGTCTGTGAAGATAATGATAATTAAAGGAAAAAAAGGTGAATTAAATTGGTAATTAAGATGTTGGATTAGTAGGTAAGAGGGTAAAGGAAGTTAGATTCTCATTTGGTTGTTTATGTATGAGACAAAGACTAGATGACAGATTGGTCTGTGATATGCAATCATCAAAGAGTGATTGAAGCCCACAAGAGACTAAAAGAGATAGCATGTGGGCCATTTATGTTTTATTTACCTTATTTTTTCCTTTTAAAAGGATGAGTTAATTAGAAGATGAGAAATGTTAAGAAAATAATAATAGAGTCTCTCACTTTACATTGCACTTGATTTGACTATTCAGTCACCAAATAGATATTCTTAGATAATCATCCTTGTCATTTTTCATAATACATCATACTCCATTGCTATGCTTTTGGTGACTGAATGACACAGGTTGTTATTCCATGTGATGTTTGTTGTGTTTTTGGGTATGAAAATGAAGGTTGATTAACATATATGGACCCCTCAAATTTGATTGTAGAATAATTTGAAAATATCATAGGGATCATAATAAACATGGAGCATAAAACATGTGATTGGTATATTATTACATAAAATATCTTTGTGGGATAGCTCAAAGTGGTTAAGAATCAGGGAACTAACACTCCCATTTTCAAGGGTGAGGGTTTCATCCATCATGAAATCGATAACGTTTATAAATAAAAAATCAAACGAAACCTTAAATTAAGTTAAGGAATTTCAAAACTAATTAAACCTCAATTTTTTGTGCTAAGAGATCCTCTTGTGGTCAAAGGCATGAACATGAACATAGATTTCACAAGTGTTTGATATGAGCTTATGTAGTGTTAAGAAAATCACACCTCTTGTTTGAGCCTCTAGTGGCAACCAGTTCTTGGCGCGTTGTTCGAATATTAGAAAAAGTTTATCAAGCCGGACAAGAGTTTATGGAGAAAAAACTCTTTTTTGAGTTACGGCGAAATTTAATATAGTACTAAATTTTATCTTTGATGTAAAAAAAAACCAAAATCTTACCCTACGATACATATGAATTATTAATCGAATCAGAAAGTTTTCAATCTAAACCGTTCAATTTTGATTTCATTAAAGACTAATTTTGATATTGTGTAAATCTGAGTCGTTTGATCTCAAATTAACAGTCAAGCTTATTTATTCCATTAAGACGCGTGCTTTTTCTATATCAAAGAAATCCTGAATCCGTTTTGTTGAGGGTAGAATATAAGTATCTTGGTAAAATGGCCGGCCTTCAACTTGAAGCAAGCAAAAAAGGGAGGGGTAAATAAATATGGAAGATTTGGTTTGAATAGATCCAACACTAATGAAAAAGAATTGGTAGGTAAAAACATTTTTGTTACTTAGAGCAAAATGGTGTACATTGTATATGTCTGTCCTATTGCATTGTATATTATGTACTACTAGTTTGTAGTAATGGGACCAGTCATTTTCATGAATCCTGACCATGAGAGCTTCTGCTCACTACAATCAGATGGCTATAATGATCTGCATATTCTGTCTCATTGTTAAAGGACATTTTGGTTATTTGTCTGATTGATAGACACCAAAACTAGTCATTAATATGCAACATGGGACCCCATCATTGGTCCATTTTTCATGTGATGATTCTTTTACAGTCTTAGACAGCTCATTTATTGCCTCTCTCAATGCTTTTGTATTCTACTAGTTCTTTTAACTTTTATTTAAGTGCTAACTATAGCTAGAGTTTTTGATACATAAACCTTATTAGTATCATTTACCTACAAGCTGATTTGAAGGGACCAATTGTGTGATATAGAGAGGTAGGGTACGTAGCATTTATGTATAGGAGAGTACTAGAATTTGATAACATGACAAGAAGGACACATTAGCCTGGCCAGTTGACAAGCCATATTTCATTTCATAGTTGAATGAATAGCCGTATTTGGTGGATCATGTTCCTTGCCTTGATACAAGTGAATGCCAGAAAACACACATGGAGGAGAAGATGCTATGGAAATAGATTCCTTTCCCTTACGCATATAGTGATAATCAATCTCCACATTCAATGTGAGTTTTCTTTTGTTACAAAAAATTTAGGTCACTTGGTTTAAGAAACTCACTAAAGTCAAAAACATTTTTAGATATTTTGAACGCTCAAAAAGATACTTACAAATTATTTATATTAGAGATATTTTTACATCGGCCGGCCGTGAGAGTTGAATCAGGCGAGACAATTTCTTACTAACTAAGTCAACTTTATTGATTAAAATACGATTTAAATTGAAAAATTCAAACATGTTAAATTCATGTTTACACATTAAGAATCCATTTTAACTTTTTTCAAAATGGAAGCAAGCATACAAAAATTATTCATTGTTTTGATACACATGAATACGGATCTGAATCATCTGATCTCAAATCAATTGTCAAATCAAATCGATATTGGTTATCACGTCAAACTCGACAGTACTTTGAATGCACGGAATTAGAGTTTAAGATAGAATCTTTAAAATTAAAATATAAGCTAATTAAAGCAAAGTAAAGTACACTCATAAATGAAGTGATAAATAAATATTTGGAGAAACTTTCCTTCAAGTAGTACAAACAAACAAGCTTAATGTCTCCATTTGTCACTATTCATCTTGACCCTTCTAATATTCATATTTTTCCCCAATCACTCACTACTAAATTTCCTTAGAGAGAAACAACAAAGACCTTTTTTTTTAAAGTTGAAAATAGAAATAATTATAATAATAATATTAAAAAAAAAACAAAAAATAATAATAATACTAGTTGTTCAAAATCCCAACACAATGATAATGTTGAAGAAGCCTATTAGCTTCCCTAAGACCACTGAAATAAGCTCCATGAGTTGTTGAATAATGAGTTCTATGAGTTGCTTCTCCTGCAAACAAAATCTGAAGTGGGTCACATAAGAAACTATTGTTATCATCTTTCATCTTCAATGGCAAAGGCTCAGCCATTGTATCTAAATCTTCACCACTCGATCCAACCGCCACATAGCTATATGATCCTAAAAACAAAGGATCTGTCCCCCATTTACTCGTCAAAACTTTGCTTATTGATTTCGAATGAGGTGGTACAAAGTTCGACACCGTTGATGCAACACCTCTCATAATCTCTTCGTCCTTGAGTGATTCGAGTTCCAATGCTTCTTCCCCAGCGAACCAAGACAAAAGAACATTTGAATCCTTGTAAATAGGAAAAAGCGTCGAGGTTTTCCTCATCCACCATGGTATTTTTGTGTCCCGTGTTTCGCTTTGAGGCGAATGAAACACCATTTGAAGAAAAGGAAAGGAGCATTTGGAGGAAATTTCATGCTTTGTTGTATTATTACTCAGTTGCATAAAGAGCTTGTTAACAACACCAAAACCAAGCCGCGAAATGGCTTCAACTTTTGAACTCGGAAGCTTAGGACAGAATAACATACCTTTAACATCATAGTCATCGTCTTCCTCATCATCATCATGTGAAATCGAAGCTTTTAAAACTCCGAGTGAAACAGTAACAATGACATGATCTGCATACATAACAGATCCATCACAGAAATGTAGCTTAACTGGCCTAAAAGAATTATTCCTATCATCTTCTGCACACAATTTCTGTGGCTGCCATTCAATTTTTCGAACTATTCTACCTAATTGAACCAAATCAGGTGGTAAAACAGACGCTATAGAATCAATAATACTCAAATAGCCCTTAGCAATTGTGATTTCTTCACCCGGAAACATTCTATACTCACTCTCAGCTTCATAATCCAAAAACTCCAAATCACCAGCTGATGTATAAGTCCTTTCGGTATTCTCATACATTGCGAAAATCGCTTCTTCAAGCGATTTCTTGTTCCAATCACTAACTCCATTCACTTCATCTCCTTGTACTGACTCAAAGTAAGCCTCAAGACCTTGTCTCAAGAAAGAACCAATACTAAGATTCTTCTTCGAGTTCGAGCCAAATCTCGAAGAAGAAGAAGCCTTAGCAGCCATGTTATAGTAACTCAAAACCTCACCTTTAGCAGTCTCTTTCGTTAACTTCCCTTGTGAAAACTCCATGAGGCTCTTGAAAAGCTTTGAAACAGGCTCAACAATGGAAGATTGAAGATGAAAACCGCCTTCAGCAACGGTAACAACAGATTCATCGTTGTTGTTTCCGTCCATGCACTCCCAAGGTTGTTCGGAATGAAGTGAATTTGTTTCCTGAGCTATTTTGTGAATTGGACTATTTCCAATTCCATGGATCCATGTAGCTCCCATCTCGATTTTATCACCTCCGAACTCCCAAGTGTTGATTCTTCCGCCGATTCTTGTTCCGCCTTCAACTATACATAGTTCGAATAACTCCTTTGAAGCTGTTGAACTGTAGAGCTTGTTGGCTGCCGTTAGGCCGGCCATTCCGGCTCCAATTATCACAATCTTTGGTTTTTTTATCACCATTGTTGATTTTGATAAAGATTTGTTTTGTTTGTGATTGAACTTGAATTCTATTTCAATGCAAAGATGATGATGATGATATAAGAAAAAGTGTGGAATTGAATAGAATAGAAAGGGTGTGTGTGAGCAAGTGTGAAGGTGAGATTTGAGTTACTGACAATGAATTTATAACTTGTTTCTGCTTTGTGAAATATATGGATTTTTATTGCAAGTTTTAATTATTATTATTTTTTTTTTGGAGTAAAGTGTGAGATCAAGTTAGTCCTTTAATGTAAATAATTATAAGTAGGACAAAAATATTAAATACTGCTAGGGTAAAAAATAAAATAAATAGTAACAGTATTCAATGTACCCTCCCTATTATAAGAGTTAAACTAAACACCAAATATAATGATATTGGTAAGGATGATTAAGATTCAACCCCCTACAATTATGATAAGAATGGATTGAAATCATTCGGTATCAGAATTGATTAAAGAATTAAATAAGTCAGATTAGTGGAATAAATACTTAGTAGTAGTAGTGAAAGAAAAACACCAAATAATAATATGAAGAGTGTTTAGATATGCAGTAAAAAAAAGTAAATTTAAATGAATCTTCGAACCCACCTCGGATCGAATTATATTGATGGTGAAAATTTATAAAAAAAATTTATATTAGTAGAAAAAATCACAGTTCGAATCTTCATAAATATGATAGATAATATCTAAACTAGAATAGCAGTTCAATAAGGTGGTGAAAAAAAAAACCAAATAATAATAAAAAGAGTGATTAGATATAGGGTGAAAAATAACTTTAAATTAATTAATTTTAAAAAAATTGATTGGGCTTAAATGTAAATTGAAGTTAAAATATTTTATGTTTAAATAAATTTTTGTAAAAATAAATTCAAGAGTAAATTTTATCTCTTTTGCTTCGGCGATTTTTCAGCTCCGATAGTTTGTCTTTCAGTTCTATTTTTGTGGTGGATTTTACTTTTGATTTCTGATTCATTTTAGATTTGGTGAGATTTGCAATTATCAAAGCGTTCAGGTTGACTCTACCATAACAACGATTATTTTCTATTTCACAACTTTGTCGGAACTTTATTGTACCTTGTTAAGATTTTCTCTAATCTAGGTTTGTTTCGCTTGAAAGAGCTTTTATGCTTGTTGTATTTTATTGCAAGGAGTTGTTGGTAAGTGAATTGTTTCATGTTGTCGGTCGATTCATTTATCATTATTTAATGATTGTGAAGACCCATGTGACACATGTTCTTTTGCTATTGATTTCGTTCTTGTACACATATCTGATTTCGTTGTTGTGTGTATTTTTATTTTTATTTTAGACAATTGTTATAATAATTGTATTCTATTGAGAATACTGACTATTTTTTATATAGTTTAACTGAGTTAAATTTTGTCTCCTCAAAATTTTGTACTAACATTAAGGGTGGAAATAGGTTAGGCTAGACTAGGCTTTATAAGGTCTGAGTCTGACCTAAACTTACAAGGTATGGGTCTGACCTAAACTTACAAGGTCTGGGTCTGACCTATGATCTACTGTAGGTTCATTTTTTTGGCCTAACCTGACCTTTTTAAAAGTCTGACCTGACCTGAAAATCTATTTAAAAGATTTTTCTCATTAAAATTTTTAATAAATTCATATTACTTAAAAAAGCCTTGGTAAACCTATATATGCATATATAGGCCATCATATTTAACAATTTTCTAATATATATATATATATATATATATATATATATATATATAGCTTTCTTTTCCCCTAATATATGCATATATAGGCTGACTTATTTAGCATTTTTCTAATATATGTGTATATATAAATCAAACTATTTAGATTTTTTTTAATATATACATAAAAATATAGGTTAGCCTATAAGATTTTATAGATTTTTTTTAATAGTCTAAGTCTGTCCTATTTAATTAAATAGGCTTTTAAAAAAATTCAAATTTGATCTTTTTAGAAAATAAACCTGGTATAGACTAAGCCATAGACACATGTAGGTCGGCGTGTCCTATTCCCATCCTTAACTAATGTTTATTTTTATTGAATATATTAATAATTTATTATAAAAAACCACATTTATATTCAAACACTATTTGTATGTTGATTTTATAATTGGAGTATTTAAAATTAATTTTAGATATGTAAAATCAATTTAATTGTCCTCAAGTAAGATTTAAAACTAAGATTTATGTATTGTTCGATTCATTTTTAATCGATTTCAATTTTATAAAATCATTTAATTCATAATCATTTTTGTCAAAACATAATTAAACATACCTACAAACCATATATTCAAATGGATTCAATTTTAAAATCATAATCAATTTCATTTGAGAACAATCATAATCAAATATGTGAAAATCAATTTTTCACATTAAAATCAACTGTTGATTTTATAACATACACTATTACTCATCTTCTTTTAAACCTAAAAAACTCAACTACACACAATAAATACCAAAAATGATTCAATTGAAAAACTGAACTTATACCCTACATCCATAAATGCCCACACAACTTAATAATTCACAGACAATCACTGAGCTACAAGAAAGGGTGAATAGCGATGATGACAATAACCTAGACCCAATTTCACATTGTAACAACAATAACAAAAATGTGAGAAAAAATAAAAATAAAAATAAGGTTGACAGTGCCTCTCACCAACCTCACATGTAAATTGAGATTTGGGACTCCCCACCAAAACAAGTCAATGGTCCTGATCAACTGATGGGCTGTCCTTAGATGAGGTATATCGTGGAGACCATATCAATCTATCTAGCCATTATAATATAAAGTTGTTGGATACAATCACCACTCAATTTTATTATATAGTACTACCAAATTTTAGGGTATCCCTATAGATTCGTACTTTTATAGCAGCCATGTTGGAGTTTTCATGATCACATTTTTTTACTTGATATTTTCTCCCTCTTATCTTACAACTTGTGAAATATATGCCATTTTTAATTTGAGTTTCTATAATCATATGAAATGTTTTTCTATTCAATTTTTTATATATAAATATAGTGTTTGTTTTTATGAGGTCGACAAGCCTCTATATTTTTGCATATTTTTATTGATAACATCGATGCCAAGCTGAGATGCTGGTAGAAAGAAACTTATTGTGTGATAAATATTGATGTTTGAATAGATTTTAAATTATTGCTATATGTGGTTTACATGTATCCCGAAATAAAAATTGACTCTACTAAAATATTATTTAATATTGATTTTATCAAATGAATTGAAGGGTGTGTTTGGATTGGCGGTGGATATAATTGATTTTAGTAGAATTGAGTTTGATAGAATTGATTTTAATAAAATTGAGTTTAGTAGAATTGATTTATGTTTGGATACATTTATGTAAAAATGAATTGAATAATAAATTTTAGTGTAAAAATCATCCAAAATCAATTCTGGAGACAGAAGCTACAAATTCTAGCTTCAAGTAGAATCAATTCTGAAGTCAGAATCAATTCTACTTTTGATAAAACAAACACCTCAAAATTACCCAGAATCAATTCTACACCTTTAGAATTGATTCTGGCTTTTGTAGAAGTGGAACCAAACATACACGAAGTCTGTTTTGTTTCACTGTTTTTTAAATAATTTTTGTAATATTACATATTTAAGATTAAATAATTTACCAATACTTATTTTTTAAAATTCAAATAAAAAGTTGTTTAAATAGTTTTTTATAAGATAATATTTTAGACATATTATCATTCTATTATGTAAATAATTTTTTTAAGTTATTTTAAATAATTTTTCATTAAAATAATTTTAAAAAAATGATAGTGATTTTAATTTCCAAACTTGTACATTTGTGTGTTATTTGTGTGTTGTTGGATGTCAAAACTACCATGTTAATTTTAAAAACAAAATGAGTTAATTTTTTTTCTCAATATTTTGCAAGTTTTTTTATCATAAAAAATATTTTTGAAAACATAAACTAATATTTTTTTTATATAAGCAAGATTATTAGGAATAATCTAACCCGTTTATAAAAAATCGAGTAAGAAACTCATAAACAAAAGAAATTGCACCCGAACTAAAACTTGAGATAAAAACTATAACGAATCTTGGCAAAACTCATAACAATTACATTTTGTGTAAGAAATTTCTCAAATGAAAGACCATTTCCAAACCTTTATTTTGATATCCCAATTGAGTTCAGATAGATTGACAAATCTATTGTTGAAAATAATATTGTTTCTCATCGTCCAAATTCTCCACAAAACTGACAAACAAATAACACATTGTTTATTGGACTTCACTCTTTTCTTTCCACACCCTACATGCTAATTGAGAAAACTCTTACACACAATCTCAACAAAAGCCAAACTAACTCCTGACCACAACTTCATCTCTCTCCAAACTAAAATAGATATCAGACATTACCAATCTTGAAACCCTAAAATTGGAAGATTTGGTTGGTTTCTTGGAGGTGCGTAAGATTAGGATTGTCGAAAGGAAAATGGTTCAAGATTCAATACAAGCTTTACAGGCTCGTGCATGGAAGAAGCATGGTGGTTCCAACAAGTTCAATGTCTAAGAAGACAGTACTCAGAGTAAGAATTCTTAGTTGAACCCTTACAAGCATAAGGTCTATGATAGGGCTCCTAAATCCTCGAAGAGAGTAGAAGGGAACTCCTATCAAAAAGACAAAGAAGATAAAAAGTGTGGATTTCTATAACTATGAAAGTGGAGCTAAGAATTGTTGGTACAGGAAAGACAAACAATAAAAAAAAAGGCATAGATGAAGAAGCAAACCTTGCACGCTAAGATTATGATGATTCTAAAAATATAGTGGTTATTATAGCGGCAAAAACTGCGAGTATAAGCCATTGAATTGACTTAACTCAAAATAACGAAAGAGTCGCCACCACGCTTTTATTTTATCCAAGGACTAGGAAAATGAGCGAATAAAATCCTTAAAAAAAACAGAGATCTAGGACCGGGGGTTAGTTATGCAAAGGGAAGGTGTTAGGCACCCAAAGCATCTACGGTACTCCGCAGGAACCTTTTTGAAAATTTGTATATATGTGCTAAAAAAGAGTATATGTACAAAATGGATGGTGAGGGGAGAAAATAAGTATTTTTTATAATTTTTGGTTTGATAGAACTTCCAATGAGTTACAGGCCTACATACCAACAATGTGTAATGTTGATATCAAAACCAAGTAGTTCGGCTAAAAATGACCAAAATTGTGTGTTGGTTGATTTTAAGAAAATGTTAGTTTAGAAAAGCTACAAAGAGCTCAAAAAGTTTGAATGAGGTTAGGTGTTTTTTAGTCTTATGAAAAGAAAAGTCAAAGTATTATTAAATGGATTGAAAGTTTATTAAGAAAAGAAGTATGAAAATTCATGGACCTAAGTTCAAGTTTTGTTTATGAAAGCGGTTCGAGTTTTGAAAACAAGAATCCTTTGAAAAAGAGGGAAGATTTTGAAAATTAAAGAATAGGGAGGAGATGAAGAGGTTAACCTAAGTGTATAAAGTAAAAGGTATGGGTAAAGAAAGATCTAACTGGATGAGAAAACTAGTACTTGACATCAAGAGTCAATACCATATCTCATCCTTTGGATTACCACATAAGCAACAAATTGTTAGAACGTAGTTTGGTTCTACGTCTGTTTAAGTAGTTGTGATGATAACAAATACTTTTGGTGACAATTTTGTTCTGACTCTGATAGATAAATATTTTGTATAAAATATTGTTGTCTTCTAGTTCTTAATGTGTACAAATGAAGTTCTGATTCTGGAATAACAAGAAGAACAAGTTACATATTTGATAGATAAGAAGAAGTTCTGATTAATAAGAAAGATATGTATATAAAAGCAGCCTTCAAATTCTCACGTTCATTTGAAGAAGTTCTGCTCAGTTCAAGTCATTCTTAAGAAAGCACCACGCTGTATCTTAAACTCTGATATTTGTTTTCTGGCTGCATTTCATACTTTAGTTCTGATGCGTTACTAGACTCAAATTGAAATGTTGTACCCCAAATTTTTCCCTATGGATTTCCATCATTTCATTATCACAATATATCAAGATCACAGACAAGGGTTGGTTCTCCCACTTCTCCCATTCTTAAGTTTGCTCTCAAGGGATCACCAAACACCTTAACTTTGTATTTTGTATATTTGTGGTTTACATTTTTCTAACCTTTGAGTTAAAATACCAAAAATATTTGCTTTTGTCTTTGTATATTTGTATTTTGTAGGTATCAAGCTAAAGGATCTAACAAGTGAAAGTTTTCCGGTGTTTTTGCCCCACACTTGTTTTAGACCAATTTTTCAATTTTTTTTTTGCAGTGCAAACGATTTGCACTGAGGAGAAATCAATTGCTCACTATTATTTTCAGCAAAATTTCAAAAAAAAAACTCAGTGCAATCGATTGCACTGCGCGAAAATCAAAAAAATTCTTCAATTTTTCAAGTTTGTGGGCTTGGGCTCCAATTTCATTTTTTATTTTCTTTTAATTTCAAAATTAATTACTAATTGATTCAATTTTGGTTCCAAAATCAATTTCCAAACCAAACTCCAAACCACCACTCATTCCCAAACCAAAATATTATAAATAGAGGCCTTCTCTCATTCAAATTTCAAGCTTTTGATAGCTACCTTGCCAAAATATTTCTCTACTCTCTTCATTCTCTCATATTCCCCAATTTGCCAAATTCACTCAAAGCTCTTTCTTCTTCATAAAGATTAGTGAACTCTTCATTTAAATTCTATAATTCTTTGAGCTAAACCTCCATCCACTCTCTTTTTCTTCTTCGATTCCTTAGATCTAGACTTGTGATTCTGATTTTTAAAGTTGAAGTGAAGCAATTTGAAGTGTTACTCTTGCAAATTTTACTCAAGATCTACAAGTGGTGAGTGTTGATCTTCATCTTTCACTGTGTGATCTCTTGATAATTGTTGTTGTTTGATTCACTGAGCAAACCTGTTTTTAGTTCCATTGATGTTAAATTCTCAGAAATTAGTTGGAATTTTCGTGCTCAATTGAATCAATACACTCAAGGTGTTTGTGGAAAAGTTTGAACAAGAATTTGCCCTTTAGAAATGTGATTTTTCTGTTTTTTATGAAATTTTTTGAAAAAATATGTTGATGCAATCGATTACACAGAGTGTAAAATGTGAATTTCACTTGTTTTTTATATTTACTCTTCTTCTACTCCATTCTTTTGATGATTGCCTTGGATTGTAGTCTTGAACACCTAATTCCTCTTTAATCTCAATGGACTTTGGGTGTTGATGAGGTTGGAGAAATGTATTGGTGATTCAAATCTATCAAAGGATTAATTATACAATTAATTTTTGGTGCTTTGAGTCAACAATATATTTTGTGCCTTAATCCACCAAGATGAGTGATTGAACTTAAAGATGGAAGAAATTAGTGAAGATAATCCAAGTTGATATATCATTATTTTTTATTTTTACATGTGTTGACAAACATTAGAAGATAATCTACATATCATTCTTCTCGTTTGCTTTTTTAACACATACATCACCATTGATCGACCTCGTTGTAGGGTGGCTTCTACATAAGTCACTTGGCGATTGCTTAACATAGCGCTACATTGCTTCTTCTTCATCTTATTTTCTTTGTCCCGAATCGGAAAGTGATGAATTAGTGGCATGAACTTCAATGTTATAACATAAGCCCCAAAAGATGACTTGAGCTTTGATTTTGGTTCAACACTTGTGGCGCTTGTCGTGTGGTCGCGTTGATTTCTAATCAAGCTTCTGGCAAGTTTTCACTAACTTTGTCCATTTAAAATTCTCAAGCATTTTTGATCAAGTTATATGTTAATTCCAAAACTAGTGATATACTTGACAAAAAACAATTGAAACTTGTCGTGTGGCCGCGTTGATTCTATCAAGCTTCTGGAAAGTCTTCATGCGTAAGTTTCAAGATGGTCACCTTGTTGACGACTAACAATTAACAATTCGATGTTATACTTGACAAGTTTCAAGATGATAATCTTGCTAACCTTTATTAATTGTTTTTATTTTCCGCTCTTTACTTTCCGCTTTTATTTTTATGCTCTTTACTTTTATGCATTTTATTTTTAGTATTTTACATTTCATGTCATTTTTCTTTGCTCACTTGAGCATTTATTTTTATGTCATTTTTTCTTTGCTCACTTGAGCACTTTATTTCTATGTCATTTTTCCTTTACCCATTTGTGCATTTTATTTTCTTGTTGTTTTGAATTTGCTCATTTGAGCTTTATTTTTCTTTTCCAAAACACTTAATAATTCAACCTAAGCATAAAAAACTTTTAATTGGACTTGATTACTATCCCTATGCTTGGAGCTTGATCTTTGGACTTAGGATTAGGACCTCTACCTCAACTTGGAGAATTTTGTGCCCTTGGTGTTATTCTGTCTCGTCTGGTTATTATCTTTGTATGCAAGTTATTCCGTTATACTCGATTAAGGGTGGATTTCCTCTAAATACAGTCGTTACTCTACCTGTTTTTCTTAAGACAAGAGTTCACCTAAAAGCATTGATTTATCCGAAGCTTGGCTTTTTTTTCCTGGTTATTTGTTGCTTGCGTGGTAATCCAAAGGATGGGATGTGGTATTGGCTCTTGATGTCAAGTACTAGTCTTCCCACTCGGTTAGATCTTTCTTTACCCTTACCTTTTACTTTATGCACATAGGTTAGCTTCTTCATCTCCTCCCCATTATTTAATTTTCAAAATCCCCTTTCTTTTTCAAAGGATTCTTTTTTTCAAAACTCGAACCGCTTTCATAAAAAACTTGGACTTAGGTCCATGGATTTTCAAACTTCTTTGTTTTAATAAACTTCTAGTCCATTTAATAATACTTTGACTTTTCTTTTCATAAGAATAAAAATCACCTAACCTCATCCAAACTTTTTTGAGCTCTTTGTGGCTTTTCTAAACTAACATTTTCTTAAAATCAACCAACACACAACTTTGGTCTTTTTTAGCCGAACTACTCAGTTTTGATTTCAACATTGCACATTGTTGGTATGTAGGCCTGGAACTCATTGGAAGTCCTGTCAAACCAAAAAGTTGTAGAAAATACTTCCTTTTTTCATCTCTCCAGACACTTTTGTACATATCTTCTTTTTTAGCACATATACAAATTTTCAAAAAGGTTCTTGCGGAGTACCGTAGATGCTTTGGGTGCTTGACACCTTTCTTTTGCATAACTAACCCTCGGTCCTAGATCTCTATTTTTTGTTAGGATTTTATTCGCTCTTTTTCCTAGTCCTTTGGATAAAATAAAAGCGCGATGGCGACTCTTTTGTTATTTTTTGAGTTAAGTCAATTCAATGGCTTGTACTCGCAGTTTTTGCTGCTACAGGAAATATTCAAAGTAATGGTTGTTGGCAGACAAGATCTGTAATTATGGAAATGAGAACTTAATGCATTTATCAACATTCCTTTTGTAAGCTCTGGTGACTCCCAACGGATCAAATCAAATTCTTATATAGAGGAGCATCATCTTCAAGCTTCGGTTGCCGAATCTCACTCTCTCAAAAACAACTCAAAAGCTCACGTCGTATCTTCTTCAAAGTTGTTTTATAATTTCTGTGTCTAAATAATGTATACATCACAGTTGTGATATAGCTTGTAAGAAGCATTGTTAACACATATTTTTGCTGTAAATTGTTTGTACCTTAAGAAACCAAGTTGTGGTAAGATCTCAAGAAGACGTTGGCAGTTTTCATCGTGGTTGTAATCAAAGATTTGATTAGTGGATTAAGACCTTGTTGAGAGATGCAAATCACCTTGACGGGTAGACTTGCCACGGTCACCAAGATTCTCATGCATGCATATTGACTTGTCGCGTCCATTATAGGGCGTGGGATTCCCTTGTCTACACCTTGTAACGACTGTTACAAGGGCAACATATTGGCTTGAAAAAAATGAACCATGTGTAATGACCGTCACACATCCCTTAGCCATGCATTTTTATAAAACGGCCACACCATCATTCTCATTCATTCTCAATTTAAATCAATTCAAATACTCCCATCCGTTTCTTCTTCACCATAAACACCAACCTTAACTCCCATTCAATACCTCCATTCATCTTCTCCTCACCATCTTCCTATAAAAATCACTTAGAAAAACACCACTTTTACTTCCAATTTTCGTCAACAACCCTTCTACCATTTAAAAACATTTCATTTCCTAAGCACTTCACAAAGATGGCTAGAAGAGCTCAAGAAGCTAGAGAGGAACAAGACCTCACAAATATGGTGTTCAGAGATGGAGAAGCCAGAGTCTGACAAGAACAACTCTACCGGAGATTTCACCAGAGAGGTATTTTTCCCACAAAATATATTGATGAAGATTATCTTCGTGATTTGAGTTTGCTAGATAGTATGCAATTCATGCTTCATGAATCTGGTCTACACCATATTTCCACTATGAATCTGCCGACTTATGAATCCCTCACGCTGGAGTTTTTGAGTTCTTTTGCATACCAAACACCGCCTACTCTAGAAGCCGGTCAATATCTGATCGGTGTAGCAACCTTTAGATCATTCACCACGGAGTATACCATGAACCAGGAGACTCTGAGCCAAATACTTCATTTTCATCATGGAGAGGATGTGGAATACCAAATTCCGCACAATGAAGATTGTAAGGCAAGATCATTTAACATATGGGAGCGTTTAACTGGCACTCAAGTTGATAATTGGGCGGAAATTTTGTCGAGCTACATCCATAACCCGTGTATCCGCTATTTCCACTGAGTCCTAGCAAATACAATGTTCGAACGAGAAAACAACAACAAGGTAAACGCTAGGGAGATGTTCTTTCTGCACTGCACTTTTAATCTGGATTTGAGTATAAATGCTGCTCCATTCCTTATCAGCCACATCCAGTCGTTGTTAGTAATGAATGCAAGCACATCACCTTTCTGTATTGGAGGTATAGTCACAGCTTTTGCCCGATATCTGTATTTGCAAGACAGGTTGGATGAGTTACCATTCTGGCAAGCCGAATTCTTAGATATTGATTACTGCCAGTCTGGTCATATTGTCAAAGCAAGGAGGGATGGGAGATACAATTTGATGGTAAACAATAGATTTGTTCCAGGTTTTATTCTGCCAAATCCAACGGCCACTAGAATTGATATTGCTGTGAACTGGATTTACGATCTTCAAGCACCATCCCCTAGAGCAAACGTGCAGAAAAATCAACCAGATGTCCCACTATAGGCACAACCAGGAGATAACCCTCAACCAGCCGCACTCGATGCGATATATACATCACTTTTACTTCAAGATCAGCATCAGCAGGAACTGATGCAGTTGATACAAGAGATGCAGCGCGATCAACGCAATGCCGCTTATTGGAACCATCGCGACATTTCTAACTTGACTGATGAAATGCGCCGCCTATCATTCTGAGTTGAAGGCTTGCATGCACATGTTTACGGATCTAGTGAAGATCCTCCTAGACCCAGAAGAAGTGGAGTGAGGACACGTGGTGGAAGAAGAGCACGAGGCGAAGCATCAACTAGCAGAAATAATGAAGACGACAATGAAGACTGGTTTATTTTCTTATTTTCTTTTTATTTTCCTTAGGTGCTTCGTTTGTTTTCTTTTTCCCACTATTAGTTGTCGCATTGAAGACAATGCTCAGTCTAAGTGTAGGGGAGGAAAACTTTGTCTGCAATTTCTAGTAAGCTTTAAATTTCAGTTATTTCCCTTTCCATTAAATAAAGAGAGAGTTTCAGATCGATATTCATTTCCGTAAGTTATTCTTACTTCCACACGTGTCTTGAGCCATAACAAAAAAATTTAACAATTTTTATCTCAACGCATTAGCTCGGTACTTCCGAAAAGTATATAGGTTGCTCGTAAGGCTGCGTTAGATTTCTTGAACAAGACTGGACAAAGATAATACCTCCTTGACACCCAAGTTTTCCAGATCGCGCAGATCAGTTTGAGTAACTATGATACCGAGACCTTAAGTTTAAGTTTTAGATCAACCCCGAGTAGTTTATACAAGCAGTCGGCACCGTCTTATCCATAAACTATGTAGGGAGCTGATGAATATAAGTGACTGGTCATTATTAGAAAAGCATTGAAAATCAAGTTAAAACAGGGAATGCGCTAATTAATTTAGGTGACCCTCACCAGGTCATTTCATCCAACAGTTGCAGAACCTACAAAAAAAGTGAAAACCATTTGTATGCTTATTCAGTGGTATATGGTGTTGAACTCGGTAGGGCGAACCGCGATTAGATCCCCCAAGACTTATGATTTGGAAAAGAAAAAAAGGGTTACCAACTTGCATACTAGAACCCCGTAAAAAATTGACCAGAATCACTAACCAGCTGCTCTACTATGTGTGCACGAGAGATAAAGGGATTAATGTGATTGCGCGAGAATGAAAGCGGTTGATTTTGAACGAGAAAAAATAAGTTGAGCTATGATAGCATTATTCGGACTAGTTTGCACAGGAAGGAAGATTTGGACTATGTTTATGGTTTCGTGTCATTCCTGTATCATCAATGTCGGAGTCTGGTTCCATCTTTCTAAACGTAACGCCTATCAAACCACGTACAATTCGAGTTGCATCGTGCGATTGTGTCAAAATCTTGCGATAAATTATTTCAAAATCTATCATTTGCTTGAGGACAAGCGAAGGTTCAAGTGTAGGGGAGTTTGATAACACGAAAATGTATCGATTATTTAAGCCAATTTATATGCTTTTTATCCGTATTTTAATTAAATAAATTATTCTTTATTCGTATTATGCCGGTATTTTCTATGCTTTCAGGTTTCTACCGACGTTTAGGCATGTGCGAAGAAAGTCGAGAAAAGCCAGATAAATCACACTCAAAATCCACAAAAAGAGAGTATTTATTGAAGTATGTATGCATAGCATGAAATGAAGGTGTGAATAAGCAAACACGCAGGAGACTTCAAAGAAGCGAGGCCCAGCCCACTTAAAGCAAGCGAGACCAACACGTCACGAGGTGTAACGATCGCTACACGCAAGCCCTAAAGGCTATGGAGACCGTTACAAGTCACGGACGAATCTTCCTCCTCACGCAAGACCTGTGGCGAGCGTTACAAGCTACAGGTGACTCCGTAGTGATCGCTACGGAGGAGATTTAGGACGCGAGATCTTCTCCAACCACTTTGTAACCCTAGATCTCACACGCCTATATATATGTCCGTTCAGTTCACTCTCAACACACGTTTTTTTCCCTCATTCAAGTACTGTTACTCTGCCGATTTTAATTTCTATTCCGCATTTAATTTCAGTTTTATTTTCCGTACTCAATTTCTTTTCTCGTAATCGGAGATTGCTGTGAACTTTTGCCAATTCTAACCTTACGTTAGGATTGCGCCTTTTTACTTTTTTTCATCGCATTTGGATTATTGAGCAATTAAATGCGATGTCACCGACCTGTGGGAGACACCTGGAACCTGCCAAATATTCAACCTATATTTTCAGGTTTATTTAATTAATTTATTTTTAGGTTTATTAAATTTATTAAATTATTTATTTATTTTATGCCCGATTTATTTGAAATGCATATTTTATCTGAATTGTATATTTATTACTGTTGCGCTATATTTGAATCATTAAACATGCTAGGTTAAATTTAGGTATCGGTATGTAGGATCACATAGCCAACGGGGTTTAACAACTTCACTCGACTTATTCTGTTTTAAAAAAAGATTAATTTTTTGGTTTCAATTATTAGTAATTAATGCAACTGTTTTGTTACGAGAGTAAAACACATATTAGAAGTTAGGGTCAATAAAGCAAGAGTTTGAGATTCTAATTGGACATTAATAATTGAGCATCAACTTAAAATACAGCGAGAGCGCTTTTAAGTTGATTAGGTTTTATTTATTTTCAAAAACTATTTTTAAACTCTAATTGAAATAGCGAGAGCACTCACTTAGATTTGATTATAGGATCTGAATCAATAAACATGAGAGTGTGGGAAGAGGATTTTTAAACAAGTACTTCCTACTGAAACACGTTTTGATAATACAATTTAAGTCGAAAAGTCGCTAAATCCCTAAGCCCAGCCATTACATACCAATACTTCCATTCTGAATATAAACTAGATCTTAATCAGTTAGGTTCCCTAAAACCAAACATCATTTATATTACTAGCCTTAGATTTACGTAGTAACCTAAGATAGCGGTAGATCAACATTTAGTCCCTGTGGATTCGATAATCTTTAAAACTACAAGCGATAGGACTGTATACTTGCGGTCGAGATTCTATAAGGCGATAAAGTTGTGATCATACACATCACCATAATAAAAAATTCAAAATCATGAAAGATGATGAATTTAATGCACTAGAAAACTCTTTATTCGCTTCAAAAACATCACGATTATGCAACACTTCACAATGGTGCTCCTAAAGCTGCATATGCATGTGCCTAGCTTGGAGAAAAATACATCACCACTAAAAGCAAAACCAAATATGGTATCATAAAATGTTACATGACTTGATCGAGAATTATGTTTGCACTAAAACATGCTCAAATTACATGAATTGTAAGTAATAATGATTAAAAAAAACATGCTTGTACACCAGAACATATACTTCAAACCAGAAAGAATCAATAGCTTGAAGTTACTATAAGCATATAAATTGAAAACACACCATGGTTGTCAATTCAAATTTTTGGAAGTGAACATTCAAGAAATATAGTATATATTGAAGATATCAAGCATTTGAAACATAAATAACATTGCAATGAAATAGGCTTACTTTCATGGAGAAAATGGAATAAAATTACGTCACAGATGAATGGAGCGGAGAAGGCACTCACATAGTATGAAACTTTAAAGTAAAGTTAGATTTAATGTATATAAAGTGCATGCAACAAGTGCAGTTAGGAAACATTTTTGATATATCAAGAATCTTCAATTGACTTTGAATGTTGAAAAATGGGTCAGTTGCAAGAGGTTACATAAAGATATCTGCAAGTTGATTTTTACTATCAACATGCTCAAATACAACATCCCCTTTTTCAACATGGTCACGTAGGAAGAGGTGACGAATCTCAATATGTTTAGTGCAAGAATGTAACACTATATATTTGGTTAGGTTAATCACAATAGTGTTATCGCACATGATAGGTATACATGAAATTCTAATATCGAAGTCAAGTAATTGTTGTTTGAGCTACAAAATTTGAGCACAACAACTACTGGTTGCAACATATTCTGCCTCGGCCGTTGACAAAGCAACGCAAACTTTTTTTTTCTATGTCAACTTACTAAGGAATTTGAAAACATGTGACAAGTTCTACTAGTAATTTTCCTATCCGACTTGCAACCAGCAAAGTCGAAATCAGAATAACCTACCAAACTATAATCGCTTCCTTTGGAATAAAAAAGCCTATACTTAGATTTTCTATGAAGGTATAAAAGGTGTTGTACCCCAAAATTTACCCTCTTCATTTTAATCTATTTGGATTATAGTTCCATTATCATAAACATACATGAATATCATTTATCTCATGGTTATGAGGTTAATAACATCTCAGTTTGTGGAAGAAACTGCGGGTTCATCCCATTCGGACTAAGTTTTATGGCTGAATCGTGTTTCTGGTACACTAAAAAATTCATAACTCCTGGCTGGAATATCGAAACTGAGCGGGGGTGGTGTCTAAAATTCCATCTCGATGTCCTCTTAGACTTTCATTCACAAGACGAGAGTTAATTCCTTATGGATCAAGACCAGAATTTTATTCTTTGAAGGGGAATTTGAGCCGAACTGAGCATTTTTCATCTGACGCGCAACGTTCAAAAAATCATCTCTAGCTCAGTTTTTATTGAAACGCGATGGGACTGGTGTCAAAAGTTCACAAATTTCGTTGATCAAAAGATCCACATTCGAAACGATTTCCCCAAGTGGTGCAAATAAAATTCTGCATGTGTCAAATGCCCGGAAATTGAGCTGAAACTTCAAAAATTCATATCTCCTCAACAATTCTTCCGATTGAGTCGAAATTTTTCCTTACACGAGCAATTTTTCGTTCCAGACATTTTTCGTGAAGGGCTCGATTTCAAATTCTACATGGTTCTCGATGTTTGAGGCCGTTGACGAAAATTATTCGGATAAACACGATTTGGGCTTAATCTTGGATCCAAAGCACTCCAAAGCCCAAAATTAACACCTATAAATAAAATTTTCCTCTCATAAATCAGGGAGGAAGAACCATTTGCTAAATGTCACACTCAAAACTCACTATTTTCTCTCTTTTTTCTCTCAAATATCAAAGAACAAATTCAAAGGAAATTGAATTTCCCTCCTCCCTCTCTAACCGCAGACCACCCTCCCTCCATGGCCAGCCACCGCCCTTCCTCCTACTGCTCCGACCAACCTCCCTCCTACGGATTTCACTCCGCCATCGACCGACCTCATTTCTGGTCGGTTTTCCTCTGGTTTCTCCCTCTGATCGTAATCGAGCTATCTCCGGCACTCCCCTCACGCCACGCGACTGGCCAAGCGCGTTCCTCTCTTGTTGTTCCGTTCCGGTTCCTCTCCTTCCAAGCCTCCAGCCGACCGAACCGCCTATATCCTTCGCCTCCTTGCTCATATCGTTCTTCCCTCCCTCTCCCTTGCTCAGAACCGCTCCTTTATCTTCCTATTCTCAACCGATCTCCTCTTCTTCTTTCTCAAGCAATCTCGACTTCTACTTTCTTCCAATCAAGACATTGTTTCCTCATCAATTCTTCGTCAATCCGACTTCGGAACTTCGAATTCAATTAAGTGATTATTCAAATAAGCACTTATTTTAAGTGGTTTTTTGAAATAGCTTATTCTTGAAATTGAATTGAGGAATTGCTTGTACATATACTAGTGAATTCATATCTTGATTAATTGCTTGGAAATTGTTTGATTAAGGCCTTGATTCTTGAACTCGATTGTGTTGAGATGTAGAATTTTGTACATAGAGCATTCATGATTTGATTTCTTTGTACATAGAGCCTTTGTGCTAGTGATTTCAATTGCAAATAACATGTTCATGCATTGATTAACACTTATATTGAATAATTGAATCAAATTCATGTGTCATGGCTTGATTTTGTGAACTCGGAAGTGTGTCGAGGTCTATGTTTTGTGCATATTTCATGAGTTAATTTGTGCATTCTTGATTGTTTGGATTGATGCATTGAAACATGATTGATCCTTGATCCTTAATTGACTTTCAATTCAGATTCAAGATTATGTCAAGGTGCGAAATCGGTTGATTGTTTGCTTGCTTGCATATAGCTACATGTTCATGTGAATTCCATCCATAAAAACACCATTTCATGACCATGTTCAGATGGTGACTATTTATTTTGATGACGATTATTTTGTTTCGTCAGTGGCATTCAGTTCTGTTGGTGACCGTGTGGTTCGATGATACTTGGTCCACAACACTTGGTTCTCTGGTATTTTCTATGGCATCTTGAATTGGTGTTGAACCTTTGATCCTAATATCTTCACCCTATTTAGGTATTATGAAGTAGTTATCTAGAGGATTGTACATATGTCATCTGATTGTGCAGATGTTACCCATTATTACGCGAAACTTTGGAATCCATGATCAATGCACTTGCATAATAGCATGTTTATTTTCCAAAAGAAATGTCACAAAAAATACATGTGTATATATCTAACCTGTATATGCATTCATTGCATGCATCCATAACAGGTACTTAGAGTCGGGGAAATTCCTTATCCATATCTGGTATATTTTGTTCAGTATTTCAAGTCTTGACTTCTCACCACTCCTTGATCAGATGGAGCAACTTCGTGAGGAATTGGACGATTTGAAAAATCAGATGGATTTGTTTATGGAGGACATGCAATCTGAAAACCTTGATTCGTGGTCACGGACTCTTGGAAAATCATCAGTTGAAGCCTCAGTTGAGTTTGGTCATGAGGATTCCAAAAACAGTGTCAACAAGTGAAAATAATTTGATTTATGTTGCCTGCAATAGAATATGTTGTTTTTCTCCACGTCCTACATGATCTCTTTCAATTCATGAAGTAATTAGTGGATCTCTTCCACAATGTTGGGTTCGCGAGTTTGCTCGTCAGCATCTAGTTCCTAATCTCCAAGTGAATCTGTAGGGCGAAGCTCATCAACATGTATAGAAGAAGCATGCGAAGTGTGCAGATTTATTTCCAATGTCTCACGCCTAATTACTTCCTATCCTGTTGGAAGTTCAGTGGTTAAGATTCATGCTTTGGGTCGTCCACCAATAAACTTCTCTCCCTGAGTTTGGTGCAAATTCTAGATATGTCTCTCGTTCTAGGGCACTTGGCCATGATATGGAAGATTGCAAGAGATTGAAGTTCAAAGTCCATCACCCGTCTAACGTTTTTTCCAAAAGTCCAATTCATGTTTGGAAGATTTCTTCAAGACTATTTCCCCCAAACTGAATATCTCTTCCGTGAAGTAGAAGATGCTTGGAAATTCAGTATGCAAATTTGCTTGGTAAAGCGTTCATCCCATTTTTGAGAGAGTCACCTGTGAATATCATTCAGGGGCACTTATGTCCTACTGTTAGAATTTGAAAGGCGTCGAAGGCCAAGATCCAGGGCCTACTCAATTCAGGGGCATTTGTGGTTAGTCCAAATATGGTGGACCTATAGGTCAATCATAATTCATATCCAGCCAGAGGTTTGATCATTCATTCTCAAAGAGTATCCCCTAAATCTCACGCACGACCAGTGTGCATAAAAGATCATTTCCAACGAGTTGTCGCTTGTTCCAAGTCTTGGTAATCAGATGATTAACAAAAAATGAGTCATCCATATGCTCAGTCAGGCCATCAGGAGTTAAGGGAGTCATAAAAGAGTTTGGTGCAGTGCCTATCACTCTAAATTAGTTATTCTCTCCCTTGCTCAATCTTTCATCAAAGGAAACCAAGTGGATGGATCATGTCATTTCTTCACTACGAAGCATTCGATCCCTATGCTAGTGTGATTACCATGCAGGGGAACTTGCCCATTCAGTTGAAGACAGTGTGTCAGCCAGAGACAAGATTCAAGATTTGATCAAATCAGAAACTGTTGTGTTCACATCAGATTAAAAGGGGAATATATGCCTCAATGGTGTCCAGAATACAAAGTGAATCTTCAAAAGAAACAAGCTCATACTGAGACTAGTCTCCTCAATATGGAAATTTCAAAGTTGATTTGCATTCTCATCTGTAATCTTGCTTGTTTGTTATGTACCTACTTGTATGCAAAACTTTTTCATCTTTTGAATGTTAATCGTAATGCACTGAATATGCTTGTCTTCAATTAATCCATTCATATTCACTCTTAATTATTTTACTATGTTTTTGATACACAACTCTTGTTAATAAAGAAAAACCTATGGAGGGAGGATGACGAATAATTTACCAAAAATCTCAAATGGTATGCTTTCGAGTAAAAACCTTGTTGTTGATGTACATGCATTGTTTTAAATCCCCAAACACCGGAGATATAAGGTAGATAGACCCTGGTTAACCCCTTTGAGCCTTGAAGTAGGAGTTTCTTTTCTGTTCAGAAAAAAAACCTTCATTTTAACCCGGGGAAGGGTAGTGTTAAGTTAGTCTGATCGAGCATTCTAAACTCATCAAGAGTGCGCATCAAAGGATACAAAAAAGGTTATCCTCTAAAAGGTTGAGAAACCATAGCAGTCAATCTACGTCTGTCAACAGTGTGCATCAAAGGAAGACGATTCCCCAATAGGTATTCCTCGTCTGCAAAGGACTCAAATAGTCACAATCACTTCTAGAAAATTAAATATTATGTGGGGATCAACGACTTGTTCAACAAGATTGGAGAATTGAATAGAATAAAAAGTGACAAAAGCCCGCTAAGTAGAACTTGGTAACAAGTCTCTTAGGCCAAAAAAAGGCGAATGTTGGGATAGGAAATTAGAAATCTAGAAAGAAGAGGATAATCAAATAAGATCCTCAATGAAGAACAGAGTCATGTGATCAGACACCAAATCAGAAAGGGTGAGTGACTGTCGTGTCCAAGAAACCTTGTCCTCCCCAAAAGTCAAAGTTGTGTGACCAAGAAACTGCAGTGGTTCCACAACCATCAAAATACTCTTGTGAGGTATGAATGCTCGTATCGGGTAACTGAACTTAGAGTTGGAGAACATCATGAAGGGGGAGGGTACCAAATATTTTGAGCCTAAAAATCCTTTTTCCTAAAAAGCGTGAACCAGGCCACGTTACAACCCTTAAAAGTACTAACTGAAGCAGGGTTAATTCGAAAGCAAAACTGTAACGTGAGCACGACAACCTCACTCCATGGAGGTCTGCTATAACTCTTGAGTTGGTATCACTCTATCTTTTGTTATCTTTTGCACACAAAAATGCGATGTTTCGATATCTTTTCAATAAAAGTTTTGTTTTAAGACAAGCATAGGATTTGGATTAGAATTATCGTTCTTAGGATAAAACATTCTTTGCATATGAATAGGTGCTTAAACATCAAGGAAGCTTGCATAATGAGCATAAGATGAACCTCTTGATTGTCCTTAGGGGAAAATTACTTCGAAAATCTGTTGAAGAGCAAATTATTTTGAAAGAATCGTCTTAATTTGGGGCATGCCGTCTAGTGACTCTGTTGAGTAAAAGATGATCTGAAATAATTTTTGTGGGAGTTTTGATTGCCCAAAAATATATGTTGAGCAGTGGTGTATTACTTCTAGTTGGTTTGAAGGAACCAATCACTTTAATTATCTATTTGAGAACGAAGCACTCCAAGTTGAGTGGCACGGTTGTGTGCTAACCTACTGTCAGGATGTAGGTCAATTAAATTGAGAAGATGTTGTCATCCAAGGACTCTGTTGATTTCTCATTCCCCTATGAACATGTGGTAAGGAATTGTTTTCCGAGACTCCGTCGAGTAGAAGCAGTTAATCCAGTGGTGGTGCTCCATTGAGCAAAAAAATGAAGTATCAGATTCTGATTACCCTGAAGGGAAGAAGCATGTTAATACTCTGTTGAGTAAGAGCTAAGCCAATCTGGGGCAATCAAGTTGAGAAGAATCTCAAGTTTCACCGATCGGAGACAAGTATGCCGATCAATCTCAAAGTTTCTCCAATCTGGGGCAGTTATGTCAAGATTCGACATATCTCTATGTGGGCTCGTTGTGTTGCTACACTCGGGGCTTATCCACTAACAATGCGTTGCAGGAATATTTTCATGTTTGCAGGTAGTCGACGTGCCAGTGCAAAAGCCAACAACATCTCTTTCCCAGGGAATACTGACAAAGATTCACCGGTGGGGGCTATACCTTTCAAAAAGGGTCAAATTCAAAGGTTATCATCAGCATGGTATCATTGATGAAATTCCTTAGTGAATACTGACAGAGATTCACCAGTGGAGGTTGTACCTTTCGAAAAGGGTCAAATTCAAAGGTTATCATCAGCATGGTGCCATCGATGAAATTCCCCAGTGAATACTGACGGAGATTCTCCAGTGGAGGCTACCATTCAAAAAGGCCAGGTTCCAAGGTCATTGGTAAGGTATCATTACAAGGAAGTGCGTAAATCCCCAGTGAAAGTCATTGGTATCTATCCCAGGAGAAATTCCTCTAGTGAACGTCCATTGGATTTTCAAATCGTCCCTAAAAGAAGGTTCTAGCCTTTATCCCCAGTGAAGACGGTGTTTGAACCGTTGGTGAAGGATTTTTATCCCTAGTGAGTTACTGATGATCGGATGCTTCCCCGATGAAATTCCCCATGAAGGGTACACTCAGGTGATTTTTGCATGTTCCTGGTGATGGAATTATTTCCCCAGCAAGTCAGTATTTTTCCTTGGGAGCTCTCTTCCTCCCCAGTGTATGGACATAAGATCATTCTGATTATTCCTCAGTGTGTCGGTGCCAAGAAGTTTCTTTGATCTCTGTTTTGACGGCAGAAGGTCTATTTGTGATCTTCCTAAAATTTTTTTCGACAAGAACCTATACTCTCTAGTCAGAGTTGGAGTGGACAACTCATGATATCCCTAGTGAGGTTGTACCTCGCTTTACTTCCTTGTAAATCCGGTTGCAGCAAGCAATGAAAGGTTTTGTTCCCCAGCCAGAGTGTTGGATGGGACTCCCCAGTGGAGTTATTACTCTCCAAAGTTCGCATCAGATAATTTCTAGCACATTGATGTTCGACCAATTATCTTTATCTTTATCCCTGGCTGAAGCCAAGTGGTGGATATGATGTTTCTGTTGGTGTAACGGATGATTGAATAGGGACAGCTGTTGTACCCCAAAATTTACCCTCTTCATTTTGATCTATTTGGCTTATAGATCCATTATCATAAACATACATTCATATCATTGATCTCAAGGTTATGAGGTTAAGAGCATCTCAGTTTATGGAAGACACTGCGGGTTCGACCCATTCGGACTATTTTGAACCAGAAAGTGATATTTTTCGGTTCGTATGCTTGATGCATGATTTTCTGGTCAGAAGGTCATCTTAAGTTGGTTCTACAGACGTTGGAATCATTTCAATGTGTTCTCCAAGTCACCTGTTCAATTTGAAAGCCATTTCATTATGGAAGGACTCAGATAGTTCATTTCTTAATAAAATGAAATTTTAGTTTCTTGTGTGTTTCGGACGCTCCGGGATTCACAACTCTCAGTTGTTTGGGTATTTTCGGATGATTTTTGACTGGTGAGTCCCTCTCAATATTATCTTCAACTTTCGTTCACAAGTTAGAGGCTAATTTTGTGAAGAAAGTCTCACACTAAAAAATCCATAACTCATGGATGGAATATCGAGACTGAGTAGGACTAGTGTCTAAAATTCCGTCTCGAAGTCCTCTTTGACTTTCATTCACAAGCCGAGAGTTAATTCCTTATGGATCAATACCAGAAATAAATTTTACCTCTCATAAATCAGGGAGGAAGAACCATTGACTAAATTACACTCAAAACTCACCCTTTCTCTCTTTTTTCTCTCAAATATCAAAGAACAAATTCAAAGGAAATTGAATTCCCCTCCCCCATCTCTCGTGGACTACCCTCCCTCCAAGGCCAGCCACCACCCTTTCTCCTACTACTCCGGCCAACCGCCCTGCGCCAAACTGCACTCTACCATCGAATGACCTCATTTCCGGCCGATTTCTCCCTCTGATCGTAACTGAGTTCTCTCTTGCACTCCCCTTGCACCACGCAACTGGCCAAGCACAATCCTACTTTGCTCTTCCATTCTGGTTCCTCTCCGGCCAAGCCTCCAGCCGACCGGACCGCTGAGTCCCTCCGCCTCCTTGCTCAGATCGTTCTTCCCTCCCTCTCCCTTGCTTGGAACCGCTCCTTTATATTCCTCTTCTCAACATATCTCTTCCTCTTATTTCTCAAGCAAGCTCGGCTTCTACTTTCTTCCAATCAAGACCTTGTTTCCTCATCAATTCTTCATCAATTCGACTTCGGAAGTTCGAATTCAAGTAAGTGATTTTTTAAATAGGTTATTCTTGAAATTGAATTGATGAATTACTTGGAGTGCTTATTTTAAGTAATTTTTTTAAATAGGTTATTCTTGAAATTGAATTGATGAATTACTTGTACATATACTAGTGAATTTATATCTTGATTAATTGCTTGGAAATTGCTTGATTAAGGCCTTGATTCTTGAACTCGATTGTGTCGAGATGTAGAATTTTGTACATAGAGCATTCGTGATTTTATTTCTTTGTACATAGAGCCTTTGTGCTAGTGATTTCAATTGCAAATAACATGTTCATGCATTGATTAACACTTGTATTGAGAAATTGAATCAAATTCATGTGTCATGACTTGATTTTGTGAACTCGAAAGTGTGTCTAGGTCTATGTTTTGTGCATATTTCAGGAGTTAATTTGTGCATTCTTGATTGTTTGGATTGATGCATTGAAACATGATTGATCCTTGATCCTTAATTGACTTTCAATTCAGATTCAAGATTATGTCAAGGTGCGGAATCGGTTGATTGTTTGCTTGCTTGCATATAGCTACATGCTCGTGTGAATTCCATCCATAAAAACACCATTTCATGAATAAATATGCATGTTTATGCATTCATTTTCATTCAAACAACTTTGATTTTTGCATATAATTTGTGAATTCAATTGTTTAGAATTGTTTGCATCATGTAATGGATTTAATATCCAATTTTCCACTTCATTTCAAAACACAAAACAAGTGAGAATTGGAAATTAAATCGATACATGAATTTCCCATTCCATAAGCATTTTCAAGCAATTTTGTGAACCGAAACTCATTTTTCTTCAAAGGTCCAAGGTAGCAATACTTGTCTCCAACGTTTTGGCATGTTTTTAAACCGATTTTGATGGTTTCTGAACAAAATTTCAAGTCCAACATGCCTAAAACTTAGTTGCTGCCCCGTTCCTTTGAGGACCAAAAAATGTCGCTTCCACTCGGAATTAATTAAAACCGATCATATTTTTGAATCCATTGACGTGTTTGCAAGCAACCATTCGATTTTTAATTAATTCCGACAAGTTGAATTTTTCGCGTCGATTTCGAATAAGTGCTTTCCCAAGCCGATTTTTGTGATTTTATTTCACTTCTTGTATGCTTATATTAGTATATTAGCTTGTGAATAATCGCTTTTGAGCTTTGTGCTTCCGATAAGCACTCCTCCTTGTTATTTCAAACTCTTTGTTACTTGTGCGAGGTACTTTGAGCTTATTTTTTGATTGATTTGGATATGTACAATACATATCTCGATCGTGAACACATGTGTGTGCATTCTTTGTTTACATTGCTTGGTTTTCACCTTCTTGTAGGTTTATTCGATTGATTTGGATGTGTACGACACATATCTCGATCTCGCACACATGTGTGTGCATTCTTTGTCTACATTGCTTAGTTTTCACCTTCTTGCAGGTTTATCTGATTTGGATGTGTACGATACACATTATGATGTTATGCACGACACACACTCTCTTTTGTCTGCACTGTCTTGATTGTAATCTCTTGCAGGTTCATTGGATGGTTTTAGATTGTGTACGAAAAACATTCTGATATTGCCTATGGTAGGCGCTCCTTTGTCTGTATTGTCTGGATTGTAATATCTTGCAGGTTTATTTGATTCGGATGTGTACGACACACATTCCGATCATGCTTTTTGATGCTTCTACGCATTGCTCACCGGATTTATTTATTGCTTGTTAGCAGTTCACGAAGTTTTCCGGAGTATTTTTAGCTTGTTATTGCTTATACGGATTGCAATCTATTTGGTATTTTCTTAACCTTTTTATCGCATTCTTTTACCGCTTTTCTAGAGAGCATGAGAAGTAGGGTTTTACTGCTTTCCTTTCCATGAGAAGTAGGAATAGAGATGCATGATGGGGCTTCCATAGTTAGAGTATGTTCAAGAACCCCTCTAGTTTATTTAAAGGCCCGTTTAGGGCAATTATGCAATTGTGTGCTAACTGCGTTTGGTTTGGTTAAAATCCTGCCGTGCAAGGAGGTATTTTTTAGTAAGTGTTTACTTTTGCGCTTGCATAGGTCATGAGTGGTTAGGAAAACTGATATGGCACCGCGAATAAATTCCTAAAGATGATGATGATATGAAAGGCACGCGGAAAAGGGTTTTCAACCAACCCCCACACAGTTCAGTCTGTGTCAGCTCAGTTCACGCAAATCGTGATGCTTCCTTTATCGAGTCATATATACAGTGGCAAGGGTTCCCTGTTCTGACCCTTCACGCTTTGTCATGGGGTTCACGGTGACACGCTAATACTCACACTCATATGTTTCTCACACTTGGTAATTCATTTCAAGATGTGATCCCTTTCTCCAATAGGAAACTCCTGGTTGACGTGGGTAATTCCATCTGTGGCTATGGTTTTCCTCCGAAAGAAGGCTTCTGGTTGACTCAGGTGATTCGTTACCTTTGAGGCAATGGGACTTCCATCATCTTCCCCGCGTATGTATCATTTGTTTAGACATTAGGACTGTCATCCTTTGCATTTCGACATAGGTAGACATTTCCCTTTTCATCCTTGACTCAAGGCCACTTTGCATGATAACATTAGGGGTAGAGCTAGTTAGTTTTCCTTAGATGTTTTTCATTCCTTTTTTTTGCATAATAAAACTAAAATATTTTCTTTATCAAATCTCAAAACATGTTAATAAACTCAAATTCTTTTGATAAGGTAACAAAAACTCACCTCACTTCAAACCTTTTTGTCTTCGAACCATTTTCTATGAAAACCTTTTCAAAAAGGGTGTTCCTTTTCAAATCCAAGCGAGTTGCTAAGTGTGCGAGCGGCCAAGCGTAAGACTTATGATAAGTTGCAACGCCAATCACTAATTGCAATCCTAATCGCAAGGATGCGGAATGGAATTTCCCATAAAAAATTGCAACCCATCAATTTTTTTGAGGAGAACTACGTAGTGCTTTAATCCTTAATTGCACGAATTGGGTACTTAGGCACAAAGGTTCACAACCGCAGCAGTCACAACTAAAAAAACCTTTCTTTATGTACATAATATTTTGCATTCATTCATTTTATCTTAGACATAGGTTGTAAATAGATACCCACACCCATTAGACAGAAAGTAGAAGTGGATACCGTAGAGTACTACGAGCGTGTGGGGTGCTAATACCTTCCCCTCATGTAACATACTCCCTTACCCGATCTCTTGGTCGTAAGACTATGCTTTATCCCCCTTAGGTTTACTCGATGTTTTCCTATCCTCTCGTGGGATAAAAAACCTTCGATGACGAGTTCACTGATATTCTATCTGATGATTTCACTAGTAATTTCACAAGGATATGCTTAATCGCTTTTAAATGTGATTCCTTAGTATCTGATTAATATTGAGCGCACATACAAATGATAAACATAATTTCGTGCCTAGATGCAATAATATATATATAAGAGATCCAATCATACCACTATATTTCTTTACATCCACGTCTTTACCATTTACATCTTTATCCAAGTTACTTTTGTTGGTAATGGAGTGTCAATTTATTTATCAATGGAGTAAAAATACTTTATTTGACACACAAACATTACCTCATTGAGTTGTTTTATTTGGAGTTCAAGAAAGTAATTAACTCATCATTAGACTCGTCTCAAATTCCTCCTGCGTAACCTTTGAAAACTCCTTAACCAAATGCATGTTAGTAGAACCAAATATGATATCGTCAGCATAATTTTGAACTAGAAGCATGTGTTTTCCTTGACTTTTAGTGAATATTATTGTATCTACCTCTCTCTATGGTATCCTTGGTCAAGTAATAACTTTCTAAGTCGCTCATACCAAACCCCAGGGGCTTGTTTGAGACCATACAATACAGGTTTTACCTTATAAACATGATTAGGATACACATGGTTTTCAAAACCAGGAGGTTGTGCTACATAAACTTCCTCATTAATGTGTTTGTTAAGGAAAGCTAGTAAAAGGCGTATAGCCTCAAGTCGGTAAACCCAAGTATAAGTTCCCTCATAATCAATGTCTTCCTCTTGGTTATATCCTTGAGCCACTAGTTGATCCTTATTTCTAGTTATTATTCTATGTTCGTCTAGTTTATTTCTAAAAACCCAGTTGGTACCTATGACTTGATGATCTCGCAAATGAGGGACAAGGTCCCATACATCATTTATTTCAAATTAATTTGACTCTTTAAGTTCCTTGTTTTTTTTTAATTGGTATTAATTTTGTAAAACAAATAATAGTAGCAATAATGTAATGTACAATAGGATATTTAAGAACTTGTAAATCCTATTGGAATTCCAGAACATGTTGTGTTGAGTTAAATCAACATCTGGAACAACATGTCGAAGAAAATGTCGTGACATCAGACATCAGACATCACGTTGCTGAACTGGTAAGATTGTTACAATTCTGTTTTAAGTTGTGCAGAATATTCTGGGAATATTATGCATCCTATGTGGCTTGTTAGTAAAGGCATATGTGGAGGTCTAAAAGATTCAATAGAAGCTAAGGAGAAAAATCGTATTGAAGACCTTGATTGTAGCAGAAGTTTTCTGCTTGTTTGTTTTCTACAGAGTTTGTTTCTAGAGTTTGTTATAGCTGATTTGTTGTTGTGATAGGTTATAAATAAAGACTTTGTAACCTAGTTTTAGGAAGCTAGCCAAGCATAGAAATATGTGATCATTAGGGTTAGCCGTGTGTGTGAACCACCCGGATTGTGGGATGATCACTGATTTGTACCTCGAAGCCCGTACGCAAGAGGATAATTGTACTCACTCAAAAGTTGTGAAGCAATAAGTTGAGTTGTGTTCTTGGAGGAAACTGTGAAGTAAATCCAAGTATGTGTGTCAAAAGTGTTTGACTATTTTTGTGTTTGGAGAGGTGTTCTTCAAACAGGTTGTTATTGTTGCAGGGGTTTGCAACAATTAGGTATCACTAGGGAGTGAGCAGAGGTTCTCTTGTCTTAGATGGACTTCTAAGATAAAGGTTTCATTGGGTAGTGATTAGGTAAACCAGAGATTGTTTATCTGTAAACTAGAGGTTGTTTACATAAAATAATACTACTTATAGTGGAATCTTCTTCCTGGCTTGGTAGCCCTCAGATGTAGGTTGGTTTGAACCGAACAAGGTTAATAATTCTGTTGTGTTCTTTGTATTTTCATGCATGGTATTACTCTACCTTGTATGTTTTGTTTTAAATGTCAGATCATATGTCGAGACATCGTAATAGGTCATCTGAGTCTGCTACTGCACCATAATTTCAATTGGTATCAGAGCAGTCATCCTGTCTGTTTTTGGATGAGATCCTAGGGAGGATACTTTCTGGTTGTGTACAAGGTAGATGATTTGTTTGAACAAGGCTTGTTCATATTGTGTGGTCCCTTGAAGTGGAGGATGGACCTATTTGTGTAAGACTAGTGTGCATTGAAGACCAACTTGACCAGAACTGTTGTACCTTCTTGATAAAAGAAGATGATGAAGCTGAATAAAAGGAGTTTAAAGTCAAAGGCTTCATGCGGGAGTGGAGACCTTGGATTAATTTAAGGATTACTATTCAGCTATTATTGAGCAAGAGAGCAAAACTGTCAAAACCTTCATGCGGTGTTTTGGTTATGGTATCGGTGATGTCTAGTCTATATCTTGATTAGAAGCTACTGTACATAGGTTTGATTTATTTTCAATCCTAAGTTTCCATGTTTATGCTTAACTTGGAAAGTAAGCATTGTGTATAAATTCTGTTGAAGTATTGATATATCCCGTTGCATAGTTTTTGATATAACCCTTAAAGTACAAGAAGGAATCTAGGGTTATTTTTTCTCTCAACAGAATATATGGCAGATATTTTTTAAAACTATATTAAAAATGTCAACGATACTTGAGATCTTCCTCAAGTCCACTCATAAAGACATTTACTAATGGAGTTAATGAGAATAAATTGATCAATGATCCTCATGTACATCTACAAATTGTTTTGAAGACCTTGAAGATTATCAAGGATAGTGTGTTCCAAGAAGATGGAATTGATGTTCTATAGGATGTTAGAACATTACATCATCAGGTATGCAGCTACCAGTTGAAGAACATATGCTTTGGGTGCTAAACAATAATGTGTTGAACATTTAAGTTTGGAACCTACTCCTGATCTGGAAGAGGAGACATCTGATTTGTATTAGTTGATCAGGACACAATCAACATGCTATCTACTCCAGATGTCAGTTTATTTCTGACCTAAGCTTATGGGAGTATAGAAGTTGAGCTCAATATTCTCAAAAAGGACTCATAAAGTTATCCTCTACAATATCTTTATGAAAACAAGATGAGCTTGTATCTGGAAGATCCTTCTGATCAAAGGAACCAAAATTATGGAATACTGTTCGTGACCATAGAACAAAGTATGTTTGAATTAGAGTACTATGACCCAACCACAGTGTTTAATGGTCATGTGTTATGACTACCTGATCAGTGCATTTTCATGCACATTCTTCCATGTTTGTATCTAAGAATTGCCTTGTTTTCCTTTGATTATTTTTATATTTTATATTGTTTTTCTATTTTATTCTATTTTTGCACTTATTTCATTTTCGTATTTAATTTTCAGCATTTGCAGCTTTCGTAGAAACATTTATAACTTGAGCTACAGGAATCGGATTGAGGCGTTTGACCATGCGTTGGAAAGCTAAGAGAAAGATCTACAACTCTCTAGTTGTGGCCAGAAGCTGATTCGGGCTGTAGCAAGGTTGAAAAAGTCGTTGAAGTTGCAGCATTTTTTATATTTAAGTTTTGGGTCATTTGTTTTGGGTCTGGGTTGTGTTTTTGACCCAACTGGGTTATGACCCGAATCCTTGTTCTTGGTATACCTAGCAGCCGCTAAAGTAATTTGTTTTTTGACCTTTCATTATTCAGAAAAAAATACTTTTTGTTTTTGACAATTATGATGAGGAACTAAACATCCATAGTCGATCTACTGTATTCAGGTTCCAACACTTGAGATGATTATAATGTTAATTTTAGTTTAATTCCTTTCAATAATATTTTGTGTTATTGTATGCTTAATTCGATTGCATGAAATATATTGATTCAATTTGGTTGATTGTATGATCCTAACTTAGACTCATCGCGTTTGCTTAATTCGTTATTGTGTCTGATCAATCATGTTTGCTTAATCCATGAAAATTTATCCCGTTTGCTTAATTCGGACAATAGGATCGTACATCTCACAAACTTCACCGCTTGTCACGAGTTTGTATCCAAATAGGAATAGACAATCTCGGTATTAAAATTATAATAATCGATGATAGTAGGAATCGAATCGGTAGATGACTTATTTTATAATCACTTATTTTAAGCGCTTATTTTCTACTTTTTCTTAATCGAACACCAAATCAACCCCCTAATTTAATTTACCTTCGGTTAGTAATAATCAAGAATCCTTGTGAGACGATTCGAGTCATTGTCGCTATACTACGTTTACAAAAATTACTCGTTTTGATTCGACAATGATCAAATTGGCGCGCTGTCGGGAGTCTTGTTGTTATTAACTAATTTTAGAGTTTTAGGATTAGTGTTCTCGCATTTAGGCCCTAGTTTCCTCACGGTTTTGGCCAATTCGCGTTTAGAGTCGGAAAAAAAAACAGGTTTTTAGAAAATTTATGTCCGATTGTATAATATTTTTGCCTACTGGAAGCAGAAAAATCGTGCAATCAATTCTTCCTTACTCTAGAAGAGTAAGGTACTCCGACGTAAAATTGCCAAATTCCTCTTTTTTCTATTTTTAATTATTTATTTACTGTTTTCATAGAGTCGAAAAAAATCAAAAAAATTATCAAAATTCTATTTTTCGCCCATTATAAGAATTTCATGTTCAGTTTATTTTTTTGAAAAAACTTTAATCGTTTTCCTTCTTTGTGTTTATTTTTGCTTTTAGGGACATTGTTGGTATTTTGGACTTTGTTACCATTGCTGTGTTTTAGTCCTGGCTACTAAGTCCTGTTGTCCTCAGCTTGTTGCTTTTGATCCTGAGGTAGAAAGAACATTGCACACACAACGTAGGAGAGTCCAAGTTAACATTGCTTTTGAGTCTGAGTTTGATTCTGATTACTTGCACTATATGTTTGATTCTGATTCTGAAGTTGTTATTGATATGGCTGACCAAAGAACCTTAAGGCAATTGGCTGCCCCTGATGTAAATTATAATGGCATGTGTATTGATTATGATGATGTTGCTGCTCCTTTTGAATTAAAATCGGGTTTAATACACTTGTTGCCCAAGTTTAGTGGTCTTGCAGGTGAGGATCCGCACAAACATTTGAAAGAATTCCAGGTGGTGTGTTCTACACCATTAAAGCCAGAAGGGATCACTGAAGATCACATCAAACTTCGAGCTTTTCCTTTTTCATTGCAGGGTGCAGCAAAGGATTGGATATATTATCTTGAGCCAAATTCAATTGCAAGCTGGAATGCGCTGAAAAAGGTGTTTTTGGAGCGATATTTTCCTGCCTCTAGAGCTGCCTCAATAAGAAAGGAAATTTGCGGTATCATACAAGGTAATGAGTCACTCACTGAGTATTGGGAGAGGTTCAAGCACTTGGTATCCAGCTGTCCTCAACATCAGATCACCGAGCAATTACTCATCCAATACTTTTATGAGGGGTTGATACCGATGGACCGAAACATTCTTGATGCTGCTAGTGGTGGAGCACTTGTTGATAAAACTCCAGCTTCTGCCAAAGCTCTAATAGAAAACATGTCTCTTAATTCTCAGCAATTTACCACTAGAGAAAATTCTGCACAAAGCAAAGGAGTGAATCAAATTCAAGCTTCTTCTTCCAACAAGGCTTTAGAGACCAGAATTGATGAGCTCACGGCATTAGTCAAACAACTAGCGAGCAAAACTAAAACATCAACTCGTGTGGTATTTGTACTTTGAGCACCGATGATACATGTCCCATTCGAGAGATGAATCTATCATCAGCCCCAAGCTTATGCCAACCTTTACAACCAAAACAGTACAACAACATTCACGATCGTCCACCAACAAATATCATCCGAATTGGAGGAATCATCCCAACCTTCAATATGGAAATCCACAAACCACCAACAACGAACCCACCTCAATCACTGCCCTGCACCTTCGGACCATCCCTAGAGGATCTTATTAAACAAATGGTGTCAACAACCTTCCAACAAAGGACCGATTCTAGCATTCAGATCTTGAACACGCAAATGGGACGACTTGCTACTCAAATAAATAACATGCAAGCCCAAGGTTCGAACCAACTTCCAAAACGGTTGTCAATCGAACGGTCCAAATGCCAATGTAAGTGTAATTTCTTTGCGATCCGGTAAGGTTCTGAAAACCTCCGAGGTAACATCCGAACCTCTCTTTTTCTCCTTCTCCATCTTCTCTACCTTCTTCCGTTGTTGTGAATGAAACTGAAAAAAATAAAGAAAGAGTGTATGTTCCACCAGTCCCCTTCCCACATAGAGTTTTGAAAAGTAAAAAAGTTGATGAGGGGGACAACGAGATTTTAGATGTATTTAGAAAGGTTGCTGTGAATATTCCTCTTCTTGATGTGATTAAGCAGGTACCAAAGTATGCGAAGTTTCTGAAAGACTTGTGTACAAACAAGAGGCGGATGAAAGGAAGTGAGCGAGTAAACTTGGGACAAAATATTTCTGCATTTATTCAGCCCAAGCCTTCATCCGAAAAGGTTGTAGGCGAGCAAAATGTTTTAGCCCTCACTACTCAGCTGTTGCCACAAAAGCAGAAGGATCCAGGAACATTTGCTATCCCTTGTAACATTGGGGATAAGCAATTTGATAATTGTATGCTTGATTTAGGAGCGGGCATTAATGTGATGCCCACTTCTATTTATAATAACCTTTGTCTTGGTCCTTTGCAGCATACAGGTATAATCATTCGGCGACAGAGTAATGCCCATTGGCGTAGTCGAAGATGTCCTTGTTCAAGTTAATGATTTGATTTTTCCTGCAGATTTTTACATCCTGGACATGGAAGGAGAAATAAAGTCCAGCAAAGCTCCCATTATTTTAGGCGACCATTCATGAAAACGGCAAAACAAAGATTGATGTTGTGATGGAACCATGTCCATGGAATTTGGTGACATTGTCGCAAAATTTAACATTTTTGATGCCGTGAAGCATCCATTGGAGGAGCATTCTGTTTTTCATATTGAATTAATCTCTGATTTGGTGGATGAAACTTGTTCTGAATTGTTTTCATTAGATTTTCCATCTTTATCTGCATTTGACGATGTTTATTCTTGTGATGTTTGTACTGACACTAAAATTTGCTCTGTTTGTGCTGAAATTGAGGCTGCCTTGCAAGTTGATATTCTTACTGCAGATGAGGTTGCAAATGAAGTTGTTCATGTAGATGAAACTCTGGACACCCCGGCTGCCCGGAACAAACCATCCATCGAACAACCACCTTCCCAAGAGTTGAAACAAATTCCTGAAAATATTAAATATGCTTATTTAGAGATGAATGAAAAGCTACCGGTTATAATTTCTTCTAACCTTAATTTTTATCAAGAAAATAAGCTTTTGCAGGTTTTGAATAAGCATAAGAAGGAGATTGGGTGGACTTTGGCCGACATTCCCAATATTAGCCCATCCATGATTTTGCACACGTTCTCAATTGAAGGGGAAGATGAAACAAAAGTAGTGAGGAAGCCCTTCAATCTTTTGATCTCCGATGTTGTTGAAAAGAAGATCACGTGCCCATTCGACACTTTTACTTATCGAAGATTCTTCTTTGATCCTGGAATAAAAGGCGAAGGCAGTGATAAAGTTCTCAAGTTCAATGGACATTACCCAAAACTACTCCATGAGAGCCCCACTTTGGAAGAAGAGAATGTAGAAGATCTCTCTTTGAGAAAGGATGCTTATGTGATTACTTATCCTCCGTGACTACTCGGGTGTGTTCTTTCCTTTCTCTCTCTCACTCCTATTTAGTATTTATGTCTTTTCATTGAGGACAATGCTTGTTTTAAGTGTGGGGGAGAGAATCCTTTGTTTTATTTGCTTTTGTTTCCTGTTTTCTTGTTTTGTTTTGTTTTTAGTTATAAAATAAATTGCATCTGGTTTGAAAGTTCTGGGGTTAGAGATTAATCTGAGGTTAGTTGTGGAGACTTGGGAAAAGTTCATAAGATCGGTATCGTCTTAACACTGTAAGTCTCCTGCATATGGAAATTGATTTGAATTCTTATTATGTTTTAGCCTTGAATTCTCATTCTCTGACAGCTCTTTTGAGTAGTTTATTTGATCAAGACCATCTCACACACACTCTACGCAAGTGAGTGTTCCAAAAAAGATAGAAAAGGAATGCGCCTTCTAAGTTTGGTGACCCTCACGGTCACTTAACCCAAAGAACCTACAAAAAATATAAAAACTCGTTGTTAGTTGGTTGGGTTTGAACTTGGTGCGGACTATGGTGATCCCCGACTACAGCTGAGTAAGCTTATGCCAGTAACCCCACACAAAAGGATCGAGTCACTAACGGTCGCTTTGCTATAAGTGTGTGGAGATAACGAGCTTAATGTGATTGCTTGAGCGAAAAAGAGTAAAAGGAGGATGAGTAAGTTAGGCTTTAGCATAATAATTTGATTTGAATTGGGTTCTATATTCAGGAGATAATATTAGTGTTTCTATGATATCCTTAGTGTGTAAGATTAGTACCTATTGATGCAATCTTAACCGAAGAGGAGTTTGTAGCCTAGAACGAGTAACTGATGATGCTTTTGTGTTTCTTTTTACTTTATTTTGCTCGGAGTGCAAAAGTTCAAGTGTGGGGGAATTTGATCAGTGCATTTTCATGCACATTCTTCCATGTTTGTATCTAAGAATTGCCTTGTTTTCCTTTGATTATTTTTATATTTTATATTGTTTTTCTATTTTATTCTATTTTTGCACTTATTTCATTTTCGTATTTAATTTTCAGCATTTGCAGCTTTCGCAGAAACATTTATAACTTGAGCTACAGGAATCGGATTGAGGCGTTTGACCATGCGTTGGAAAGCTAAGAGAAAGATCTACAACTCTCTAGTTGTGGCCAGAAGCTGATTCGGGCTGTAGCAAGGTTGAAAAAGTCGTTGAAGTTGCAGCATTTTTTATATTTAAGTTTTGGGTCATTTGTTTTGGGTCTGGGTTGTGTTTTTGACCCAACTGGGTTATGACCCGAATCCTTGTTCTTGGTATACCTAGCAGCCGCTAAAGTAATTTGTTTTTTGACCTTTCATTATTCAGAAAAAAATACTTTTTGTTTTTGACAATTATGATGAGGAACTAAACATCCATAGTCGATCTACTGTATTCAGGTTCCAACACTTGAGATGATTATAATGTTAATTTTAGTTTAATTCCTTTCAATAATATTTTGTGTTATTGTATGCTTAATTCGATTGCATGAAATATATTGATTCAATTTGGTTGATTGTATGATCCTAACTTAGACTCATCGCGTTTGCTTAATTCGTTATTGTGTCTGATCAATCATGTTTGCTTAATCCATGAAAATTTATCCCGTTTGCTTAATTCGGACAATAGGATCGTACATCTCACAAACTTCACCGCGCTTGTCACTGAGTTTGTATCCAAATAGGAATAGACAATCTGCTCCAGGTATTAAAATTATAATAATCGATGATAGTAGGAACTGAATCGGTAGATTGACTTATTTTATAATCACTTATTTTAAGCGCTTATTTTCTACTTTTTCTTAATCGAACACCAAATCAACCCCCTAATTTAATTTACCTTCGGTTAGTAATAATCAAGAATCCTTGTGAGACTATTCGAGTCATTGTCGCTATACTACGTTTACAAAAATTACTCGTTTTGATTCGCGCGCGACAGCGGATCACTACCCTAAATATCATACATGTTATTGTGATATGTTGTCTTGGATGGGTATCGTCTGGAAGAATCAAGGGAGACAAACGTCTTTGGAAAGTCTGCATAATTTTGTGTCATGCCTAGGTAAGTCTGTTCCAAAAACCTAGTAGAGGGAATCTCCTCTATAGGTACAGAAAATATCATCCATCATCTCAAATACATAATGGAAGTCTGAAGAAAAACTTATTGAGATGTGGCTCATGTTATCCCCTTGTTATGTTGATTATGTAACACCCCAATTCTACCCGGTAATTGTACATAAGAATTAGCATATAAAAATTCCAACTAAACATGGGATATTACACTTTCAACTTTAAACTAACTGAAAAAATTATTATAACCGATACATAACACATGTAAACAGAGATAACTCATGACCAATAATTAGTCTTCAAAACAAATCAACTTTAATAAACCAAGCAGCGGAACTCACAAATTAATATTCAAATTATAGCGTCTTTGTCTAACTTGTTAAACTTCTTCAAAAACAACTTAAACAAATCAACTTAAAACAAGCGTTCATTTTTCCCCCGAGTGCTACGTATCAGAGCAAATGACACCAAACTCGAACTATTAACGGAAATAGCTACTCTCCTCTATTACATGCACGTCACCCACATAGAGGCAACATCGCAGCAGAAGGGGTGGGATATCCAATATTATAAGCAAAAATATGATGATTAATATATTAGATAAGAATCTTGTAATAATTCACCGTTTCGCAACAACAACCAAATAACAATCAGTCAATACACAACACAACAACAATTCCAGAATTATAACTCAAATGCGACTCAACTTATGCAAATGCATGTGGTACCATTTGGAGTAGATCTCCCAGCTTAAACATATGCCAGGTTATCGAGGCATTTCAACAAGGCATAATCCTTCAACTTCAACGTGGTGCCATCAAGGCCAACTTAATCAATGCAATGTATGTGACATTATGAATGAAATACAATCAACAATATCAACAACAATAATCGGAACAACAACAACGCAACCAACAAATTAAACATGCAATCAATTGCATCAACTTAAACCAACATTGGTCGTTCGACCTACAACTTAAGCATACCCACGAATCGGGACAATTCAACTTATTCAAATGTACCTGCAAATCAAATCATCCAACATCTTTTCAACGAAATAAATCAACCACAATTACCTACTAATTTATCTTAGTTACCCCGTCAAATTTCATTTAATTCTGGACAACTAATTATACCGCCTAATTCGACTATTCAGCTAAATCGGAATTATTATTAACATTATTCTGCTATCACTGCTATTCATATTAGCCTCGTGTTAAATTATTCTAATCATATAATTGATTTCTAATCATTAAAATTAATCTGCTATGCTAAACCAATTTCTGCTACAAATTCTTGTTACAACTAAATTCCTGCTACATCTATTAATTTTGTTCCTGCTAAACTATTCCTGCTTAATACTATTACTCTGCTTAAATTATTATCCTGTTACTTCATAAAATAATTCCTATCTTTATCAATTCTCAAAATATAATTAAGTTAATTATGTATATATTGCTAAGTTACTAAAGGATACAATTGAGCAATATGCCTAGCATACGTATCACCTAAGCCAAAAGAGAAAAGAGAGACTTTAGAGATGTGGGGCACCCCTTTTTCCTCATGAGGTGACCGCCCCTTGCTTGCATGTACTTGGATCATTTTTTTATGTTTTTCCTGTATTACTAAACAAGGTGGTTCTATGCATATACAATAGCCATTTTTTTCAAAGAAAATACTGCAAACTAAAGACAGGATCCAAACAAGGCCTAAGAGAACACAAAATATGATGGGGCACTCCTTTTCTTCATGGCGTGACCGCCCCCTTACTTGTATGTGTGTATCAGATTTTATTTTTCTTTTCTCTTTTCCTTATTCTAATAGGCATAACCTGTTTGGTACATAGTCAATTTTCCAAACAAAAATCAACTGCCAACTAAAACAAAACAAATAAGGCACAAGAAAGATGGGTGGGGATCCCACCTTTGCCTCCTAGGGCGTCCTCCCCTTACCTTATGTGAATATATTCTATTTTCTTCTTTGTTCACCAATGTTGGGTGCCCGCCCTCACTTGTAGGGCCCCCGTCCCAATACTTCTTCATCATATTCAATACACGCAGTTCCTACCCTTTTGCTACTTATTCAATTCTCAGTTTTGATGACCACAAACACAACACAAAATAATCCAATGCATATGTATTAAAACAGTACAATAGCAACATCAACACACCAAGAAATTCAACACAATCAATCCAATTCCCTGTTTATTTCTAACCAAATAATCACAATTTCAACGCAAACAGTAGAAAACTATAGTTCTAATTCCCACATATTAATCCTCATACTCTCGATTATAAAATTCGAACCTCATCCTTACCTTGGATTGAAGGAAGCTTGAATTACTCGGTCGAATTTTGCGAATCTAACCGGACCTCAATTCTACAGCAGATAAACTAATATGAATTTTTTGATTTTTGATTCAATTCATCGACATTAATTTAACACTACCTGGTATAATTGGAACTGGTTCTTCCTATTTTCCTCTCCGCTAGCAGCTTTGTTTCTTCTCTCACGTAGCAGGCAGTTGGAACTTCTACTTTTAAAACCCTACCCACTTAGTAAAGCTACTTCATATATACTACCTGTTTGTTTTTAATTCAATCAGTCCCGTTCAGTCTCTTAATGGGCCTAAACCAACACCTCAATTTTACTAATTGCCACACACATTTTAACCCAACTATATTATTTAATATTCTAATAAAAACTAATATTATTTACTAATAGTATATTCTCCCGACTAAATCGACTAATTATCCGATTATTACTTATCAACTCAAACAATATATTAATCCAATAATGTCTCTTATAATTATTCTGATAATTGTTGACTTCGACTAATTCCAACAAATAAATCCTTAATAATTCATTTAAATAATGAAATGAATTTTCGAGTGCTAGTGGCTCAATTGGTAGTGAGAATGGATTGAACATGTACTTGAACCCCATGGTACATGGTTTGATTTCCACGGAAGGCAAAAACTCTCCTAGATAGGGGAATAGAGAAGATCGTGAGGTGGCAGTGCCAAAATTTCCTTGCGAGGGATCAGGGCTGTTACAGATTATCCGATCCTGAAGTTTGATCAGCTGCTGTTATTTATGCTTCCTATGTCCCCCCACAAGTGTTAAGTATGATTATGGAAGTTACCCTCAGAACCATACTAAAATAGATGATGTCGTATCAGATGTTGGAACATCGTCTTAGTGTCCTCAGCCATGAAAATATGTATTGTTGCATGCAAGTAAGTGTAAAGTGTGAAGAAGTAATCAGTCAGGATCATCTAGTGTGAGTAGATAATTCCACTTGGCTAATTGGTAAGTACTTTTATGGGAGACTAAGTACTTATTAGTAGGTAGCTTGAATGACAAATTCATATACTCTGTCGGGAGCTGAGTATTTGTCTGATGTATTGATGCTAAAATATGAGCTGAATGTCAATATTGAGCACATATTAATCTTCACAAGTTTAGGGTGTGTGGAAACATCATTTGGTGATTTTATGAAGAGTTGATTCCTTGTTAAGAAGTGCATACAATTGTTGACAAATATCTTGATGGGAGCTGGATATTCATGTGATAGTTGTGTGGAAATTTGAATCAAGTGTGATGAAAAATGTGATGTAAAGAGTGTTCTACATGGAGATGTAACATCACAACTATTGAAGACATCAAATATTGAAGAAGGAAGATAAGATCCAGACTTATCTTTTGAAGACGTATCGTTGGTCATACGCATGGTTGATAATGTGGTTTCTTCTACTACAAGTAACAGAGTGTGACAATCCCACCCTTACCATACAATAAATTTTTTGATCTGTAACTATAAAAATTCACAAACATTAACAAAGAATGAACCTCCTCTAGTACAAATCTTATAGTCCCTAATAAATGAGAAACAACCATATTATGGTAATTTTGTTATAGGTTAACGATGGATACATATGCAATCAAAAATTGTGAAAAATATACTCTGAAAGCTAGTTTCGATTTTTTTTATATCTTTCAAATTTATGCATGCATGATATAATTTACTGAATTATACTCAATTTTAAGAATCACACAAAGTATTAACTTAGAGAAAATTCAATTACTAAAACAGTAATCTATAAAAAGATAATAAATGGAATAAACAACAGAACCAAAATCCTAGAAAGGAAGGGAAACTCCAGTCTCCCCTTTTTTATGCTTGAAAAATTGCATTGGAATTGGGTTGACTTGAGCGCAATTGACTTAAGTAAAGCGTGATAAAGAATTTCCTTCGTGTACCCCTTGAAATATTGCACCATACCATAATTTGAACGCAATTGAGTTTTAAATCGTAATCTAGTAATTGTTGCTTTGGCCATAAGACTCGTGCACAATGGTTACTAGCGACTACATATTCGGCCTTGGCGGTAGAAAGAGAAACAATATAATAAGAATGGATTCTTAGTTGTTGATTTCTTATTACACCAAGAAACCAAACAATTTCCAAATATGTAACAGGTACCACTAGTACTTTTCTTATCTTATTTGTATCGTATGAAGTCAAAATCTAAAAAACCTAAATGGTAGGTTCTGTTAAGATACTTCAAAATTCATTTTACGATTTTAAATTGAGATTCCCTAGGTGATGCTTGAATCGAACACACATACACACATTACACATAATATCAGGTTTACTTGTTGTTAAATAAAGAAAAGATCCTATTATACCTCGATATTTGATGATATGTATCTCAACTCTTTTTTCATCTTTATCAATCATTACATTTGACACCATAAGGATCAATATCGTGTTTAAATCCTTCATGTCATATTGCTTGAGAGACTCGAGCAATATTTTGTTTGTCTTACGAAATTTCCACTATTTATTTACTTGATATGTAATCCTAAGAATTAGTTGTGTTCTTCTGTAAGATACATTTCAAACTCTCCTTACATGATATTATACAATTCTCTTCATAGATCTTCAATAACGTATATCTGAACTAATAAAATATGTGAATCCTTATATCTTTTAAGCAGAATAGTGTCAACAATATAACGAGTGAATCTTTTCTTAAGTAAGAAGGTGCTAAGATGTTTATAATAAGCTCTAGGAATTAGAGAGCTCATTTCAACTCAAAAACATAGCTGATATTTTCATAGTCCTCAAAATCGAGTTGTAGTGAGACGTACACTACTTTTTTATATAAAACTGTTAAGGAATGTGAACTGAACGTATATCTAATATAATTTAAAATCTACACAACATACAAATGGAAAAGGAGTCGAATCACTTTGAGATAGACTATGAGAGCGTACATCTCTTCATAATAAAGTTATTTGGCTTGACTGTGTCATTTTATTATTAACCTTGTTTTTATTTCTAATAATTATGTCATGTTCATCAAACTTGTTCCAAAAAGACCATTCTCTCAAAGACATTTCTTCACCCCTAATTCTAATAATAGTACTTAAAGATCAAAAGAAGAATTTTTTACCATTCTACCATTATTTTAGAAGTTATTTGTCATAATACCATCTATTTCAAACATAATTTTTAATATATCATTCGTTCAAAAAAAAAACTCAAAAAATAAGTACTTCCGTCCAGTGAATATGCGGCTATGTTCAAAATCATACACCTCCGCCACGTTAATGGGCGGAGCCTTTATACTACAAAGAAGGACACGTCCAATGCATGGGCGGCTGCTTTGAATTTTTTTTTATTTTTTTCGTTTCAGTGTTTAAAATTTAATAATTTATTTATATTTAATTAAATAGTTTTATTTTAGTATATGTTATTATTATTTAAGTATATAATTTATTTTAATAATTTATTTTAATAATTTATTTTAATAAATTTTTATTATTAAATAGTTATTATTACGTAATTTATTTATATTATAATTAAATAATAATTTATTTATATTATAATTAAATAATAATTTTTTATATTATAATTAAATAATAATTTATTTATATTATAAAATTAAATAGTAATTACTATATTAGTAATTAAATATTTATTTTTTATATTATAATTAAATAATAATTTATTTATATTATAAAATTAAACAATTAAAAAAAAAACATTACTTCATTAATTTAAACCAACATTGACAACAAATAGAAGAAAAGAGTATATGAAAAACAATTGAAATCTAATGCGGATTTTGACCCGGGCGTGTGAAGCGTTAGTGGGTTCCACAATGGGGAGCTTGTATGTTGACCCGTAGAAGCATACCGTGACGTTCTCCATTTTGTGGTTCTGCATGTTGTGGCTCTGCGTGTTGTGGTTGAGTAGAAGGTCCAACGTCACTGTCAGTCATCAAAACTGCCATTATCATGTCTTTATTGGTAAATGTCGTTTCAGCTGCACCTCCATTACTTAATCTAGTTCCCTCGAAATTCCAATTTGGTAGGTTACCGGCTGACGTTTGGCTATGTACTGCGGGTTGCTAACATTCGGGTATGGTAAAATGTTGGGGTTGTGAAAAAGGCATTTGTTGTTGGGGTGTTTGGTAGGTGGGGTATTGTGGGGTTTGTAGAGTTAATGAAGTAGCTGGTAGGTTATGTGATGTAGACGGGAAAAAATTTGAAAATTGTTGTTGGGTTCTACATTGGGATGGATGAGGTGAGTGTGTATGTTGATGGGATTGTTGGCTTGGGGTAAAAGGTGGTTGTGTTGGGAAGAAAGGTAGTTGGGTGTTAGGGAATTGTTGTTGGTTGGTCATGAATGAGGGTTGGGCATAGGTGCTTGATGATGGTCTGGTGTGTTGGACGTTTGAAGATGATGGTTGGTTACGAGGGTAAAATAAATACTTATGTGGTGACAAATACAAATATGAAACAAACTTATACCAATTCATGTAATCTTGAGTCGGTTTACATTCATCTGACATGATTTCTCCTTGTAAGACTCTATTTGCGCAGTCTCACCATTGACTACGCTCTTCCTTCTGAAAATTTTGCCACGAACCAGATGACCATTGGTCGGTCAAGTTGATTTTGTTATAGTTTTCCATGCAGATTGGAGCATCAGGTATGCCTTAAAGAATTCTAAATTGGAGTTTGACCCTATCTGTAAGATGCATTTCCACAGTGGTAAAACAGATAAGATATGTTTTTGAACTCCACACATGACTATCAGTTGGATCTAAATCTTCAAGTTCTAGGTAGGGTCTCCAAGTAAACTGTTATAAAATATTAACAATTATGTTAATTTAACAAAGTATATAAAGTAAAAGTAATATTTAATTTGGTTGAGAAAAAAATTATATCATTTTCTTGGAGATGATCGATGAAAGTGCGATAACCCGGTGAACAATGATGAGGAGTCATATCATAATCCATCCCATAGGCAGACCACCTAAAAAGTTTGAAAAAAATAATTAAATCAGTTTAAGAAGTAAATTAATTGAAGTAGTAAATTTTTTTTAGAAAATATAGAATCCTAGGCGCAAGACTCTGCATCCTTGACCACCCCAAGCCTGTAGTAGTGTTGAACAACTGGCAAAATTATGAGTATTCACTTTAGCGCATCTACACAAATTTCGGTATAGATGCGCTAAAACTGCAGATCCCCAAATGTATTGAGATGTATTGTATTACCATCAGTGACAGAAAATAATAAACAAGATAAAAGTAATAAAATATAAATTCTAGTTTTTTGATGAATTTGCTCGATGGTAGAATTTTCATCTAAATAAAATGCATCGTATATTTCTCTTAGACAAATAATTTTAATGAATTCGCCCTTTCTAGACCTTTCGGGCAATTCAACACCCAAAAGATCTTGAACTATTGCGTAGTTCAAATTTGTTCTCCCATTCACCGCCACACCGTTTATGCGTAAACCCATCAACATGTGAACATCTTCTAGAGTGACAGTGGCTTCACCGGTTGGAAGATGAAAAGTGTGGGTTTCTGGCCTCCATCTTTCACACAGTGCAAGAATATACTTTCTATCAACGCCATACGACGTTATGTTGCACACGTGTCCAAAACCGGCTTGGATCAAATACGGACGAACGTCTATGCCCACGTAGGCATGAGTACGAGGCCTAAACTTTTTTTCATCCTAGAAAATAAAATAATTAAAGGCAGAATATGGCTAAGATAAAATATACAATTTTCATAGAACAAATTGTTAGAATATGGCTAAGATAAAATGTATAATTTGCATGGAACAAATTGTTAGAATATGGATAAGATAAAATATAAAATTTGCATAGAACAAATGTAAATACACTTACATATGCCATTATATTTGTTAATGTTCCTCGATGATTTTCTCCATAATGTAGCAAAGTCATTATGCGTATATGAAGAGAAAGAGTGGATGAATGAGAATATTGGGTAAAATATATGAAGAGAATATATGTTTCTACACCATATCATCAATCCTCAACTCTTTCATCTTCCAACCAGTGAAGCCAACGTCACTCTAGAAGATGTTCACATGTTGATGGGTTTACGCATAAACGGTGGGGCGGTGAATGGGAGAACAAATTTGAACTACGCAATAGTTCAAGATCTTTGGGGTGTTGAATTGCCCGAAAGGGCTAGAAAGGGCAAATTCATTAAAATTACTTGGCTAAGAGAAATATACGATGCATTTGATTTAGATGAAAATTCTACCATCGAGAAAATTCATCAAAAAACTAGAATTTATATTTTATAACTTTTTGTTTGTTTATTATTTCCTGACACTAATGGTAATACAGTACATCTCATGTATTTACCATTATTATCTGACTTTAGTAAAATAGCTCAATACAGTTGGGGATCTGCAGTTTTAGTGCATCTATACCGAAATTTGTATAGATGCACTAAAGTGAATACTCATGATTTTGTCGGTTGTTCAACACTACTGCAGGCAGGGGCGGATTCAGAGGGGTATAGGGTATTCCCTGGAATACCCTAAATGTATAGAAATTTGGCCAAATGGTAAAAGCTTTAGTTTTTTATATAAGAGGTCTCAGGATCAAAATTTGTTGGAAGATTTTGCACTTTTTTATACTTTTGTTGTAGTATTTATTATTCTTGTCCTACTAAGCGCTAGTCTATTTCATTATAGACATTTTTCTCTTATATCCCAATAAAAAAACTTCAATTAATTATCACTTTCTTATCTTTTAATCTCATTTTTTGACCAAAACTTTAACTATAAATAAACTAAAATAGTTTGTATTTAATCAGGACAAATAAAAACACATCTTTAGAATTAACTTTTTTTCTAACACTATTACCTTTTTTTTACATTAACTTTGTTTTTGTATAAAACTTAAATTTCTATGTACTAATCATATAATTAATATTTATTTTTAAGCAACACAAATAAAAACACACCTTTAGAATTAACTTTTTTTCTAACACTTTTACTTTTTTTACTTAAAATTTATTTTTGTATAAAACTTAATTTGTATGTACCAATTATATAATTAATATTTATAATATTGTCAATGAATCATGATATCTAAATCATTGTTAATCATTTTATTTTAATTATAATCACTCACATTTATCAAATTAGTTTTGTCTTTATCAGTGGTCACCATAAGTGTTGAGCAGTATTCTCGGGGATAAACTATATTAAGAATGAGTTGAGAAGTAGAATGACTAATCCATTGCTAAATGGTTGTTTAGCGACATTTGTACAGAAAAAGATATTTAATATCATCGATGATATGGATATCATCAAGTGTTTCAAAGAAAGAGCGAGAGAAGAATGCATTTACGATTAGACTATAATGTTTTCTATTTTTGAGTAGTAATTAAAATACTAATACATTTTAATTAAGTAATATTATCATATTTTTTTTTATTAATTTTTTCGTACATTTTACTTTCATTATAGGAATACCCTAAATTTTGATCCTGGCTCCGCCCCTGACTGCAAGCTTGGAGGTGGTCAAGGATGTCGAGTCTTGCGCCTAGGAATCATAATCCATTTCACTTTTCATACGCAACCAAGTAAGTTGAAATTTCTATATTTTCTAAAACATTTTTTACTACTTCAATTAATTTACTTCTTAAACTAATTTAATTATTTTTTAAAACTTTTTAGGTGGTCTGCCTATGGGATGGATTATGAGATGACTCCTCATCATTGTACACCGGGTTATTGCACTTTCATCGATCATCTCCAAGAAAATGATGTAATTTTTTTCTCAACCAAATTAAATATTACTTTTACTTTATATACTTTGTTAAATTAATATAATTGTTAATATTTTATAACAGTTTACTTGGAGAACCTACCTAGAACTTGAAGATTTAGATCCAACTGATGTGTGAAGTTCAAAAACATATCTTATCTGTTTTACCACTGTGGAAATGCATCATACAGATAGGGTCAAACTCCAATATGGAATTCTTCAAGGCATGCTTGATGCTCCAATCTGCATGGAAAACTATCACAAAATCAACTTGACCGACCAATGGTCATCTGGTTCGTGGCAAAATTTTCAGAAGGAAGAGCGTAGTCAATGGTGAGACCGCGCAAATACAGTCTTACAAGGAGAAATCATGTTAGATGAATGTAAACCGACTCGGGATTATATGAATTGGTATAAGTCTGTTTCATAGTTGTATTTGTCACCATGAAGCAACTCGATTTTCAAAAATCTTTAATTCTCGAAAACTAGTGAAATCGCCACCTAATTTTATTTGTTCTAAAAAGAACGGGAAAATATAGATAAAACCCCAAACAAACGGATAAGACGGTCTACGACCAAAAATTGGAATCGGGAGTCGGTTATGTAAGGGGAAGGTGTTAGCACCCCTTACATCCATCGTACTCGATGAGACCCATTTAGTTCTACGTGTGTGTGTATATTCGCTAATCTCTAAGTTATAAAAGAAAATAAATTTGATTATTATTATTTTGAGTTTGGGACGGTTTTTGAACCGTGTGCCTACATATTCCCTTGTGCAATGGGAAAGTCAAAACTCTGTAGTTCCTCTTAAAAGGTTTTAATTGGTTGTATTGATTTTATAAGAAAAATCGTGCGTCTAGACGTTTCAAATGTTTTGAACTAGGACTTGTTTTGTTTGTTTGAAAAGCTTAAGTCTTCGCTCGTGTTTGAAACGACTATTGCACACTCTTTGTCGGAAAAGAGTTTAATGATCGCATATGAGCGATAAAAGAGTTTGAATGAGTTATTTTGTTTTTATGCGAGAGACGAGTATCGGACCATAAGCGTTCAACGGCTAACGCCCCAATTACTCGGATGAGTGGACAGAAACATCCGAATCATCTTTTTCTACCCAAAAGTTTTATTAAGAAAAGTGAGGTGAAACATGATTCACGTTTAATTAAATTCAATTAAAGACGCCAAGCATACGGTCGAGGGTCGATACTGGACTGACTACCATATGCTTGGGAGGAGGGAGAGATAGAAATTTATTTGAGAAATTATTTGAAAAGAGAAACGACGTTGGATCGGGGTTTAGAATTTTAATTGCGAAAGTGTTCTGACACGCGTGCTGAGATGGAATGGAAGCGGGTTATGATTAACCAAGTATGTGGACTTGATTAAACTCGTGAGGATAGGTGCTCCTATCCCCAACCATGAGACCCTGGTGCATGGTAATTGGTGTAGACCAATATTATTTTCGGGTTATGATCGATTAAAGCAACAAGGGCTTTAACCGATCTCGTGAGGATGGTCATGCCCATCCCCAACTATGAGACCCTTTAGGAAATTGACATATGAGTCAATCAAAGCAGAATCGAATTGATTTTAGTTTTGATTTGTGTGCGGAGTGTACAATGGTGAATAATTGCTGAATGAATAAATAAACAGACAAAAATATCATACAATACAATCGGAAATTTAAATAATTATTGGAGACGATTTTTCTGTTTGATGAAGAATCGGCTAATAATTTAATCGATAAATCATCAAACACAAACTATCAGATCCAATAATCATTTAATACATCGCACAAAAATATTATTTACGAAAATAAATTAAATGAAAAGATGGGTTCAGAAATAGCCTGGGTGACGCGGATTTGAGCGGTGCAACAAGAAAACCAGAGATAGATACTCCTGGGCCCAAATAAAGTGCCCAACGAGCCTTCAGAAAACTTCGGATGAAGCGTGATGCGTCATTGATCGTGGAAGTAGTGGCAATACGGGTATGTCGATGTTGAATACAGAGAAAACAAAGAAAAATGCTAGAAATTTCCTATTAATAAAAAAATGTCTAACTACTCTACTATTATTATTTTTTTTGTATTTTTTTGAGATATATATAAAAACTTTATGAATTAGGAATGATAGTAATAACTATGGGTTAAGAAAATAATAGTTTTTTAATAATAATGATACTAATTAGAATCATATATGTTAGTGACAATGGTGATAGTTAACAATACAAGTAGTAATAATAATAATGATTAGGATAGTGGTTAGTAGTAGTAATAATAATAATAACAACATATATTACTAATCCTAATTACTGATAATTCTAATAATTTTTTAACTAGAAAAAAGAAAAGAAATTAAATTGTTTTTTCTAAAACAGTTTAAATAACAATTAAAAGAAAAATTACCCAAATGGGCAAAATCTCACACGTATTCTCCATCATTTACTCTTCGGGTTTTCTCCCGTTTCATCGTCGTCACTCTCCTACTCACAAACCTCGCCGCCTCTCGCGTGTTCTCACCGGTCTCTCACCGTCATGACCGCCGCTTCTTTCTCTCTCTCAACCGCGATTGTCCCTCTTCCTCGCCATCGCGCCTCTCAGACTTGTTTAAACCCTCACCGGCCACGATTTCTGTTTGCATGTTCCAATTTCCGAACGCTTGCTCTGGTTTCTGATAATGTTTTCTTTATTGTTTCAGAAGTTTTACCGATTTGGCTTGGAAGGTGCGGAAACCTGGGTCAGCGATTCGTGGCGAGTGGACTCCGGGTGAGATTGTTCCAAAACCTTTTTCTCTTCTTCGTCTTCTTTCTCTGTCAGAACAAGGTTTCTGAAAACAAAACTCTGAAGGGATAATTTTAGGAAAATGATGATAGATATTAGGGTTTGGCCATTGTTTGATTTATGATGTTTGGCTTATGGTTTACTTGCTGGTCTGGTATGGCTTTCTTGTTAGAACAGATACTTGCCCTTTTTTTTTGGTTACTGGTATATTGTGTTGTCTTTTGAACTGGTCTCTGGCTTTTTAGTTTTTTGAACAGATGCCTTCACTTGTGTTTATATTTTCTGGCAACAGATACTTTTCACTTGTTCTTTCTGGTATCCTGTGTGTTATGTCTTGGTCTGCTGGTCTCTTGAACTGACATCACTTGAGTACCCCTGCTGTCTGCTATATCTTCTCACACTTTTGGTTTGAACAGAACTTATCATGATCTTGGTTATCCCCTTTAGAACAGATTCTGCCTTGGCCTAATTGTCATTCCTGTGTAATCTTCATCTGTCCTCATTGGTAACATGTAATTAGTTGCTTGTGGTCAATAGCAAATTTCCTCTTTGGGCTATACCTGCTGCTCTGTTACTTGAATTTGCATTTTGGCATCTTATCATTTCCATGTATGCTGTCTGTTGAGTAAAAAAATTCACATTACACTGATGGGTAAAAACTCTCTCTTGTTGCCTGTTGCCTCTTGCTGGCTGTTGTATGTTGGCTGCTGTATTGACTTCATTTGAGTACCCACTGATTTTTTTGAATTGCCAAGTTATAGGGCTCTTGGGCTGATGGGCTGATGGGCTGCCTGTGGAAGAATGATGTTTTCCTTTCCTGATTTCCGACCTGCACCTCCTTTGTGAACCAACAACGGAAGTTGTTGTGATTTGCAAAGGAGGTAACGGTAATGGCCGATGAAAGAACTTCGGTTCTGAGGCTTTGCATCTGAAACAATTAACCTTCGATTCTGATTCCTAAAATTATCCCTAATGATGAGTTCATAAAATGCTTAATTATAGCTTAAATGTAACAATATGGTGAAGACGGAGAAGGCAAAAGAGCAGCCCGGATGTGAAGAAATTCGGAGAAACAACAATTAGCTCGGACAAACTTTTAGGAACTTGTAGCAATAATGTAGAATTAGGATCTCTATTGGTATTTTTTTGTAACTTGTAACTCAAACATGTAATAGAATTCCAAGGAAATACTAGTAAGAATCTCTTTTTTTTGACATTGAATCTTGTAATTCCAACTTGCGTATTTGAGATGAATGAATCAAATATTTGAATAGCATTTTGATCGAATGAAGATTCAAAAAGAATGGGATTAATCCTAACTTTGAACACCTTTTGCTTGAGTAACATCCAAACAAACAGAATGGCTTCTTGTAATTATTTCCGCCACACCAAGAATTCCAATTCCAATTCAAATTCGAAGAACAGAAGAATTATTTTAACTTCAAGTTCTAAAACAAATAAACCTCAAAACAAACCAAGTTCCTTTTGCACCAAATAAGTCAATTAAAATCTTTTGAACTCGAATAGAATTCATCAAAATAAAAGCTTTACATTCTTCATAGAAAATTTTCAGTAAGAACTCCTCTCAAGCCACAATAAATTGAACATCCATGCTTGGAATA